>CM050508.1:180804101-181231601 GCA_027563665.1 Antrozous pallidus
ATGACACCAGGAAGTCCCACAATATCTATTACTTGAATTAAGTCATCAAACACTCATATAAAAGTATTAATATTTCCTGGAAGGTGGGTGATGTTAAATGCACCCATTCACAATTTTCAGATCAATTTTATAGAAAATAGCTACCACCCTCTTTCTTCCGATGTATTCTTTTCTTCATGCATTTAATTCAGCTCAAGCCCATGCATCATATAGACTTCTCTCTGGAGCCCACTTCCCTCACCATTTCATGTTTCCCTTTCCCCTGCATAGTCAAACTTCCCCCAAAGAATCGTCTTTTCCCTCTCTCATGGTTTTCTCATCTCTCAGCTCACTTCATCCTGGCTTCCATTCCTATTCTGCAGTCACAATGATTCTCACTAAAATTAATGATGACCTCCATGCTGCTTGAGCCACTTAGCAATGTTTCAATCCTCAGTTTGCCTGACCTTTCAGCAACATTTGAGCCTATGGACACCAGCTCCCTTCCTAACTTGGCGTTGGTGAAACATCCTCCTGGTTTTTCTCCCCCTTCTTCAGTTACTCCTTCTGAATAATGTTGTTGAATTACCCCCCTCTATCTGATCTTTAAATGTTATAAGTCCTAAAGGCTTTTTCTTAAGCCTCTTTTTCTTATTCCTCTGTACACTCTCCCCAAGTTAGCTCATCCATGCTCATGGCTTCAATGACTATATCTTTAGTCCAATATTCTCTCTTGAGAGTCATATCCATATATTTTGACATTTTCCATTGGAATGTCTAAAAGGCACCTAAAATACTATTTAAAACCAAATGCATGGTGTCCCATCTCAAATCTGCCTTTTCTGCAGTGTCTACTCTGGAGAATAACTCCGCTATCTATTCAGAAATGTAGCATCATTCTTCAATTTTCCAAACACCCAGCCCTGTTGATTTTACTGGATCTCTCCAGTCTGATCATATCTCTCCTTTCCAGCCCAATATCCTAACTCTAAACTGCCATCGCTTCTCCCTTGAACTATGGCAACTGCTTGCTGGTTTGTTTGCATAGGTTCACTCTTTCTTCTTCAATTCATTCTCCATAGGATAGCCACAGCCATCTTTTCAAAATCCAGTTCACCATGTCACTCCTTTGCTTAAAATCATTCAGTGGCTGCCCGCTGCCCTGAGCAAAATCCTTAATAAGGCAGATGGGTGCTCAATGACTGGGCTCTGCCCTCCCGCATGTTAGCCCAGCTTTTTTCCTTCTTCCCCTTGCTGGACACATTGGCTTTCCTTCGATTCTTCCTACTTTTGTGCTTCTGCTTTAAGACCTATAATTCTCCTTTCCCTCTGTTTACCAAATTAGCTTAATCGACTTCAGCTCACATGTTACTTCCTCAGAGGATTGTCCTTGAACTCTAGAGAAGGCCTCAGTTGCATGCTATGGTAACAGCCTATATTTTTCTATTCTTAGTATTGTCAGAGTTTGTAATTATATGCTTATTTGATTGTAATTATATAGTTATTTGATTCATATCTGTCTTTCCCTTGATGCTGTAATATTCATGATATACAAATTCATTTCTGTTTTCCTCACCCAAAGCCTAGTGCTGTGTAGTGCCAGGCACACAGGAGGTATGGGAGTGGATGAGAGGATGGATGAAAAAGGTGGAGGGATTAAGAAGCTACAAAAGAGTTATGGGGATGTAAACTACAGCATAGGGGAAAAAGTCAATAATCCTATCTAATAAAAGAGTAACATGCAAATTGACTGTACCTCTGCTACGCTACCAGCCAATCAGGAACAGGGGGCATGGCCAGCAGACAGGGGGCGTCGCCAGCAAACAGGGGGCATGTCCAGCGGGCATGGCCAGCAGACAGGGTGTGTGGCCAGCAGACAGGAGGCAAGGCTGGTGGGGTCATGGCGGAAGCAAGCACCACACTGTAAGCTCTGCCCACATGGTACTTAAGGGCTGGCGAGATCCCTCCTTACAATTATTGTGACTGAGTCACGTCCTTTCGCAGTGACCTCGGGATGGTTAGGGGAATTTGATGCCATGGATCCCCTCCTGAGGTTTGTATGTTGGTTGCTCTGATAGTTAGGCTGTGAGTGAGCTGTGGGGTTTACCTGTGGTGTGGGACATGCAAATGAGCACCTGGGGCACCTTGGGTAACGAGCGCCAGGTGCAAGATGGAGCTGTGAGCCAAGCAGCAGTTTGGGTCCGTGCTCCCAGCCCAGCGCCTACGACAGGGAGCTGGCTGCTGCCCTCTGGAGCATGTAGATAACCTAGCCGCCGCTGTGTGAGGTCCAGGGGTCCCTGCATGCCCTCCAGCCCAACACCCACAATGGGGGAGGAGGGGCCGGTTGCCAGTCTCTAAGGTGTGCGGAGACGCCAGTGGCCACCACCAGGTGCAGGAAGTTCACAGTCCTCTTGGTTTGTGCATAACTGAACCAAAAGCAGACATTGAGTGCAGGGAGCACCAAGAATGCTGGGAAATGTAGTTCTGGTGATAGACTCAAGGGGCATGGCCAGCAGGATGGGAGGCGAGGCCTGCAGGGGCGTGGCCGCGGTGCAGCATGCATTCCCCAGGCCAGGGATCCCGTGGGGCGAGCCCTACAGGCCAGTAGGCAGTGGTGGCGGCAGTGGCACAGCATGTGTGCGCTCCCCAGGCGGGAGCCCCACGGAGGGGTGGGATGGCTATGGGAGGCCCGCCTGGGGCTGCAGAGCAAGCTGTCTGTGGGGTGTGCTGTCGGAGAAGTGCCTGCCTGCTGGGTTGGTGCAGGACCCCCCAGTTCTGAATGCATTTTTCTGCTCCTTCAGTCTCCATGACCTCACACCGTTATCAGTGGCAGTGTGTGCAAGACCAGTAAGGTCACCCTTTCCCCAAGCACCATGCACACTCCGTGGCTCCCTGCCTCCTTGGGCCAAGATCAGAGCCTGGAGCCTTCCAACCACACCACCCACCAGCCAGGCGCTCTGACTTCTGGAGATGCTGAGGAAGGCGTGCCCTCAGTGGGGCTGCAGCATCTCCAGTTTCTCAGCTCGTGCCCTCTCCCCAGGAGGCTGGAGAGAACATATTTGGCAAAGTTCTTTAAGCCACAGCGGTCAGAGTAGTGGGACTCGGCCAGACAGGCACATAGAGGGGCGGGGCCCTTTCTGGCCCTGGGGTTAGGCAGCATGCCCTGTGGTCCTGGGAGCCTGTGGCTGCCTGTGGCTGCGGCCGGCCTGAGTGAAGCTGGCCCAGGTCCTGGGTGCCTATAGCTGGCTAGAAGGAGGGAAGCCTGGGTCCCAGGTGTGGGGCAAGGCAGAGGCAGTTAGGAGCAATCAGGCCATCAGGGGAGCACTTAGGGGCAATCATGCAAGTAGGCAGAGGTGGTTAGGGGTGATCAGGCAGGCAGAGGTGGTTAGGGGCAATCACGCAGGCAGAGGGGTTAGAGGCGATCAGTCAGGCAGGCCATGAGCAGTTAGGAGCCAGTGTTCCTAGACTGCGAGAGGGATGTCCGACTGCCAACAGTCAGACATCTCTGACTGCTAACAGTCAGACATCCCCAAAGAGGTCCCTGATTAGAGAGGGTGCAGGCTGGGCTGAGGGAACCCCCCTCCATGCACGAATTTCATGCACCAGGCCACTAGTATTATAATAACTGGTGCCAGGTGGGGATCACTTTGTAAATTATATAATTGTCTAATCACTATGCTGCATATCTGAAACAGATATTCTATATAATAAAGTGATAATATGCACATTGACTGTCACTCCAACACACAAGAGGGCTGCCCCCATGTGGTCAAAGATGGCTGCCCCATGTGGACACAAGATGGCTGCCACAAGATGGCCGCCACAAGATGGTCAGCAGGGGAGGGCAGTTGCAGGTGATCAGGCCTGCAGGGGAGGGCAGTTAGAGTGACCAGGCCAGTAGGGGAGGGCAGTTAGGGGCAATCGGGCTGGAAGGGGAGAGCAGTTAAAGGCAACCAGGCTGGCAAGGGAGAGCAGTTAAAGGTGACCAGGCCAGCAGGGGAGAGCAGTTGGGGGTGACCTGGCCTGCAGGAAAGGATAATTGGGGAAGACCAGGCTGGCAGGGGAGGGCAGTTAGGGGCAATTGGGCCAGCAAGGGAGCAGTTAGGCATTGATCAGGCTGGCAGGGGAGTGATTAGGGGGTGATCAGGCTAGCAGGCAGATGTGGTTAGGGGCAGTCAGGCAAAGCAGGTGAGCAGTTGAGAACCAGCCATCCTGGATTGTGAGAGGAGTCCCAGATTGGAGAGGGTGTAGGCTGGGCTGAGGGACACCTCCCTACCCCCATGCATGAATTTCACACAGCAGGCCTCTCAGAAAATAATATGAATGTCAGCTATAGTTAAAAAATATTTTTTTAAAATTTCATCTAAAAGCATTTTTTTGGAAGAAAGAAGCTAAAAGAGACTTTGTAACCTGAAAAGGCCCAGAGGGAAAGTGACTGAAGGTAGTAGGTTATGACATTTGAAATGACTTGTGGAAGATTGGGAAAATCTGTGTGTGTGCCATGACAGTGTTGACTCATGGGCAGGAGAAAACGGCAAGGCTGGGTCAGGGACAGAGGTCACAGACACCCTCTCTGTGCTGCTGCAGGTGGTGTCTAGCCGGGGAAAGTGCACACTACACTGTGTCGGGGCATCTGCTTCTGAGGCCTAGGTTTGCTGTGAATGAGCTGTGTGTTTTTCCCTTTCATTCATAATATCATCTGTAAGATAACAGGGTTGGATTATTATAGCAGTCAGGGGTCTTAGTTGCAAAAAACAAATATTGCCTCCTGGCAATCTGAACAAAAAATGAACTGACTGAACGTGTTTTGGCTGGCTCACAGATTACCAGGAAGTGGGAAGAACCAAACTTAGAGAACTGGCAAGAACAAGTAAGATGGCACAGACAAGACCCCAGGCCAGAACCTCAGCAGGGCCACATTCCCTCGAGGCCACTGCAGCCATTGTTCCATTGAATGCTAAGTGCCATAGCTCCTGCCCCTGCTAGAAATGGGCGCTGGACATCCCTGTTGGCACCACAGGCCATGCTGCCCTTAAAAATTGGGTGTTGCTGTCTTTGCTGCTATCCTTGGAAAGAATTCTTCACTCTGCCTGCTTCTCTGCATCATCAACTTCTGACTCAAAGACCTGAGCAGATGCATCTGACACCCCCAGCTCAGTCATCTGTTAGGCCCTAGCTGCCAGGGGAAACTGGAGGAGCAGAGCTACCTGGAGAGGGAGGAAGGCTCTGTTGACCAACAACACTCTTAAAATGGAGAGTTTCCCCGTTGTAGGAATCAGAGGGTTCAGATCCTGGGCAGCCAATCAACCCCAGATGTCAGTAGTAGGCAGTCTCCAAGGGCCCTTTAATACTGGCAATCCATGTGTCCAACTGCAAAATGAGAATGAGAACAGTTATCACTTCAACCCCCTTTCCATGAACGCCGCACCTTACAAAAGCCACAATATCATCGCTTTGCCACAGACACTCTGTTCGTATTACAAGTCCTTCTTTCCAGGGACTCTGGAGACATACTCTGCATGTCCTTGCATTACATGTTAATTTGAGCCACTGAAGCCAGCCTGTTTTCCCTGGCTCCACAGCCCTAAAAATAGGGCATTATTGAATGGCCTAATGACCTGTCCAGAGCCCTCAGAGTGCAGCAGGCCCCTGGGTTGATTCATATTTTTAGCGGGCAGATGCTCTTTCTATCAGAATATCTATTTTTAAACATGCCACATGTCAATTCTCTATCAACCACTGATTCTCACTCTCAAAGACGTGCTGGTGTGTTTATTTTGTTTTTGTGTTGTTCCCTCCCCCCTGCCCCTCCCCGGCAGACCTCACTCTGCAATGTAAAAGGCACGTTTCAGTCTTAAATGGGTCTATTTGGACAGAAGTAATACTGATTTTCTTGCCCATACTTTCTTCTTTTTATTTGATTCAGAGCTAAAAGAATTGGTTAGAAAGGAATTCTGGAAGTAAGGGGCCCAGGATCTTGGAGTGATTTGTGTCCTTTCTTTTGGTGCAGTTTCCACCATTATCTGCTTCGTTAGGCAGGCAGCTTGCATTCAAAGTAACCAAGCTGTGGGGGCGAAGCAAGCTTTATAATATCATTCCGTGTGAATAGCTGATTCCGGCTTAATTTGCTACTACTCCAAAGTCACGTAGAGGTGTGAACATAAAGTAATGTGACTGATGCTTTAAAAACCACCAAGATCTTACACATCTGAGTGAATGTGAAACGTTTCAAAGAGCCCCCTTTGGGAGGCACTGTATTTGACCTGAAAATATTTTTGCTTAAAGCACTCTTTGGAATACCTTTTTCAGAACTCCCTTCCCAGGTGTGGATTGGGCCCTGCAATGTCCTCCGTGCTGGCAGTCCCAAGTGCTTGGGGAGCAAGAGGTATATATAGCTCAGGAAAAGATACTGGCCCCCTTTCACAGTGGGTGTGAGGAGGCAAAATGTAGTCACAGTGAGCTGACCTGAGTTTTGAAGTAAGACATTTGAGTTCAGATTCCTTCTCTCGCACTTACAAGCTCAGTCAAACTGCTCAATGCCTCAGAGCATCACACCCTTTGTGTAGAACATGCAGGAAACTCCACCTTCCACTTGTGGGATTGTTGTGAAGATTAAATGTACTTAATGTGTCCACAGCTCTGGCACCTGATAAAAAATTCAGTAAGTGCCAACTAACACCCTCCTCTACTCACAATTCTTCTAACACACTCTGTTCTGGCCACAGAAAGCTGCTTTGCTCTTTTGCTGTTAAGCCCTCTGCGTCTTTACTGATGTTCTTGATCGTGTTGCCCTAGAGGTGCCATCTTTACTCGCCCTTTCTCTATCTCTGTATGTCCAAATTCTGTTTCTCCCTTAAGGTCTGGCTCAAACAAAAATAATACTAGTGAGCATAGAGTTTAAGCAATTTGCTCAAGGTCTCATAACTTTTATGTAAGTGGTTGAGCCAGACCCTAGACCAGGCCATCACAGGCTAGTGTCTACACTCTACAGCAAGCATGTCAAACTCACGGCCCACAGGCCGCATGCGGCCCACAATGAATATTTTTGTAGCCCAACCAATATAACAGTAAAGAATAAATGATTTATTTGTTATTTATTATTATTATTATTATTATTTGAAGTATTACATATGTCTCCTTTTTCCTCAATTGACCCCCCCGCCACTGTCACCCTCCAAGATGAGCCCCCACCACCCCAATGTCCGTGTCCGTTGGTTATGCTAATATGCATGCATACAAGTCATGTGGTTGATCTCTTACCCACCCCCTCCTCTGCCTTCTCTCTAAGGTTAGTCTGTTCAGTGTGTAAGAAACATTTTAATAAAAATTTCATAACTTCATTTTTACAATATTCTGTTATACATAATTATTAATAACCAGAGGCCCAGTGCATGAAATTTGTGCATGGAGGGGTGTCCCTCAGCCTAGCCTGCACCCTCTCCAATCTGGGAACCCTTGGGGGATGTCCAACTGCCGGTTTAAACCTGCAGTTGGACATCCCTCTCATACTCTGGGACTGCTTGCTACTAACCGCTCAGCTGCCTGCCTGATTGCCCCTAACTGCTTCTGCCTGCCAGCCTGATCACCCCCTAACCGCTCTCCTGCTAGCCTGATTGACACCTAACTGCTCCTCTGTTGGCCCGATTGCCTCCAGCTGCCCTTCTCTGCTGGCCGGTCAACACCAGCTACCCTCCTCTGCAGGCCTGGTTTCTCCCCGTTGCCCTCCCCTGCAGGCCTGGTTGCCCCAATTGCCCTCCCCTGCCAGCCATCTTGTGGCGGCCATCTTGTGGTGGTTATCTTGCAAAAATGTCGCGCGATGCCACCTAGGCTTTTATTAAATAGGATGAACTACAATGTTCGCTAATGACTGACACTAAATTAAAGCTTTTGGGGTTTTTTTGCAGCCCATATAAACTTAAACCTTGTTTATTTGGCCCATGTTAGCTTTTGAGTTTGACACGCTTGCTCTACAGTGTCTCAACTACAACATTAGACTATGTTATACCTACATGTATACAAGCTTCTTCCTCCTCCTCCTTCTTTTGTTAATCCTCACCTGAGGATATTTTCCCATTGATCTTTTAGACAGAGTGGAAGAGAGAGGGAAAGACAGAGAGAAACACTGATATGAGAGAGACACATTGATTGGTTGCCTCGTGCACACACCCGGACCAGGACCAGGGCCTGGGCCAGGGAGAAGCCTGCAACCAAGATACGTGCCACTGATGGGAGCTGAAGCCAGGACTGTTTGATCTGCAGGCCTACGCTCTGTCCACTGAACCAAACCAGCGAGGACGCTTCTCGCACCTTCTTCATGAAGCTTTCCAGATCCTTCAGGTAGAAATACCCTTTTCTGCCTTTGAATGCTATATACTCCATTTACAAATCTTTTCTAATCACACGTGATCTTTCCACACGAAAGATGGTTTGTAGTCTTAATTGCCTTGCTAAACTGAACACTGAATACATGTCACTTCCCCCATATTGGTTTTCTTAGTATCTTGCATAATTTTTGTAGGTGCTTAAGAATATTTTCCAAGTGACTTGTTTAAAATACAAAATTGAAATGTTAAATTTGTTTAAAAATGCAAATCTGATTATGACTCTCCTCTGCATAAAATGTCCTATTTACTTCCATATAAAAACTAAAATCCTCAGCACAGCCGGAGGGTCCTATGTGACCTTATGTTTTCTTCCCAAATTCCCTTACACACTAGCTTCGCGGCACACCGCTCTCCTCTGAGCTCTCTGCTGTCCAGCTAGTAGGGATTTCCGTCCACTCTTCTGTACACCTCACACTCTCCGAACCTTTTCACTAGCTTTTCCTCTACCTCAAAGACTGGGCTTTGGTTCCCCATCTTGACCTTGGCTCTGTCATGACCATTTTGATGAACTGCCCTATTTACATTGCCTCATTGCGGGCGTGTGGGGGAAGTATTCCTTTGCCTTGCTTGGGAGTGGATGTGTTACATGCTGGCCAGGCCTGCCTGGCCCTTTAAGAGGGAACACACCTGGTGGCCCTAGCTCTCCCTCACTCTCTCTATGGGAAAGCCAGGTTTATTGACACTTGGGGATTTAGGCCTGGCCTCTGCAGGGGTTTCTGGGGCAACAAAGGCTGCTTGTCCAATCCAGCTCATAAAGTCACGGAGGAGGCAAGCTCTGACTTCATGCCAGAGATTGATCCCGGCAGTGGCATTTCCTAAAGGGAATTGTACCCTTCATCTCCCCTTGGTTCATACATTCTGACTGCCAGCAGGCCTGGCTCCAAGCCACCTTAGCAAAGAGGAGTTTTTGTAGCTTGATTGGTTTAATTATGTTTTCTCCCCAAATTCCTATCCTGGGGCAGAAATAGTCTCCAAACAGCTTTTGTATCCGGGGGATAGGATGGGAAAACCATGCAGGGGAGGAAAAGATTAGCGCAAGGACATCCGCTGGGATAGGTTTGCTCCTCATTTTAGTCATGTTATTCTTATAATAATAGGTCACATATATTAAACATTACTAGGTCCCGGGTTCTGTACTAGAAAATCGTACATAAATTAGCTCATTTAATTTTCTTGATTATAGCACTTTGAGTAAGATTTGTGTATTATTCTATAGATTAGAAAGTTGAGGCTTGAGGAGGTTAAGAAACTTGTTCAATGTCAAGAAATAGCAGAGATGGGCTTATAGCTGAAGATAGGGGAGCCCTTGCTGCAATTTTTGCCTTGGGAATGAGAATAGCAAACCACACTCCAATCTCCCATGCAGGGATCCAGTAAAGATTAATTATCCAAGTAGCAACTTCTACAGAGATCCAAGCATGATCCAGGCTATTTCCCAAAGTGTCCACATGTCAAGGATGACTTTGTAGATGCTTATTCCAGGCACTTGGATGCAGCCTGCTGTAAAGGCGAGAACATGGGTTTTGGAGTCACATAGACCTGGTTTTAAAACTGAACTCAGCCTCTTCTTTCTGTTCAGGCAAAACAGCTCACATAAGCTCACTGTGACTTAGTTTTCTAATCCTTGAAGTGGTGGTGATGATTCATAACTCATAGGGCTGTGAATATTAGGTCAGAAAACATAACCTTCTTGCACCTGGCAGTTAGAGAGTGACAAATAAATGGTAGCAATTTATATGGCACTTCTATAAAGGGAAGCCCCAAATATTATTGTTAGTCTCCCTTCCACATTTTGTTATTAGCTGTTAAATTCTGTTAACATTTGTACTAAGGTATGCATCTCTGGGAGGCCCAATTAAAAAGAAAAATGCCTTAAAGGGAAAACACAGTAAACTAACATTAATCTAAATGATTGTCCTAATTAATTATTAAGCTATGTATTAAGCAAGCTGGAAAGTAAAATGATAAGTTACATATAAAAAAACTTAACTCAGTAACATTAACAACAGCTGCTTCCATTTATTTAGGATCTGTTATGGGTTTGGTGTCTTTTATTTTATTGTCAATCCTGGTGACTATGCTGTGGGATGGTACTATTATCACCTGATTTATGAGGCTTAGGAGGAGATCAAGCACCATGCCGGAGGTCACCTGAGTAAGTGGTTGGGGAAAGACGTCAAGTACAGCTTAGCTTCAGTAACTAGACTTTCACCATTAGGCTTTTCTACACTTTGGGCCTGGCGGTCTCACTTTGGGGAAAAAATCCTAAGTAAATAAAGAAAAGACGGTCAGTCATTGAAACAAAAAACAACAAATATTTATAACTTATATTCATCACATAGCCATATGTCCCCAAATTGGGAAGGAGAGAGGTACCACCCATGAACAATGTATCAGATTCCAAAAGATGAATACGTGAATTGTGTCAAGAGAGAACATCTGAAACCATATTTAGTAAAAAGGATAGAATCCAAAATAACCAAAGAATACACACACACACACACACACACACACACACACACACGCGCGCGCGAGGTCCAGTGCACAAAATTCATGCACAGGAGTGGGGGAATGTCCCTAAGCCCAGCCTGCACCCTCTCCAATCTGAGACCCCTCGAGAGATGTCCAACTGCCCATTTAGGCCTGATCCCGGTAGAATTGGGCCTAAATGGGCAGTAGGGTTAGGTCTAAATGGGCACTCAGACATCCTTCTCAATCCAGGATTGCTGGCTCCAACCTGCTCACCTGTCTGCCTCCCTGATTGCCCCTCACAGCTTCTGCCTGTCAGCCTGATCACATGCTAACCACTACCCTGCCAGCCTAATTGATGTCTAACTGCTCCCCTGCCAGGCTGTTTGCCCCCAACTTCCCTCCTATTCCAGCCTGGTCACCCCTAACTGTCCTCCCCTGCAGGCTTGATTGCCCCCAACTGCCCTCCTTTGCAGGATCTGGAACCTCCCAACAGCCCTCTCCTGCTGGCCATCTTGTAGTGGCCATCTTGTGTCCACATGGGGGCAGGATCTTTGACCACATGGGGGCAGCCCTCTTGTGTGTTGGAGTGATGGTAAATCTGCAAATTACTCTTTTATTAGATAGGATAGAGGGCTGGTGCATGGGTGGGGGCCAGCTGGTTTGCCCTGAAGAATGTCCCAGATCAGGGTGGGGGTTCCCTTGGGGCATGGAGCAGCCTGGGCGAGGGGCCTGTGGAGGTTTGCAGGCCAGCCACACCCCTCAGTGACCCAAGCAGAGCCCTGGTATTTGGGATTAATCTATGTCTACACTTGAAACTTGTAGCCTGGAGTGGAGCCAAGCCTTCTGCTCGCTCTGTGGTGGCAGCCATTTCTGTTTGAAACTTTGTTGCCTAGAGTAGAAGCCTAGCAACAGCAGGCTGAAAGCTTGGCTTCCTCCATTGCCAGGGAAACCCAAGCCTCTGTTCTCTCCAGCTCAGTGACTACCACCATTTCTGTATCTTTTGTAACTGAAACTTTGTAACGTTGAGTGGAGGCCTAGGTAGGCAGTGGCATGCAGAAAGCTTGGCTTCCTCTGTTGCTGGGGAAACCCAAAACTTCTTCCTGCTCTCAGTGGCGGCAGCCATCTTGTTTAGGGTTTATTTGCATAATCTGCTCCTGATTGGCTGGTGGGGGTGTCTGTGGGCGTTGGCTTGTGGGTGTGGCGAAGGTATGGTCAAATTTGCGTATTATTATTTTATTAGATAGGATATATACCTTGCAAAGTTAGAGAAAACAAATTCATGCCTACCAATAGGCATCAGAAGTGTTTAGAATTATGCAAATGATAGTATATGAAGTTTCTTTATATTTTTGGGTAGAGCAGTTGAAATATTGTATTTATTTTAAAAGAAAAAAAGAATATTGAACCAAGTTTTTAACAAAAGGAGATAGATTTTTTTAAAAAACAAAACATACACTCAAAAAACAACTAGATTTAAATGGTAAAATCCTTGCAGGACATTTGGTCCTGTCCAAAGTGTCCACAAAGACATTTGGTCCATACCCAAATGTCCTGTCCAAAATGTTTGGGCAGGACCCGGTGCCTGCTAATTGGTAAAACTAGCTTCTGGAAAACACTAATACAGTGGTCAGCAAACCGCAGCTCATGAGCCACATGCGGCTCTTTGGCCCCTTGAGTGTGGCTCTTCCACAAAATACCATGTGCGGGCGTGCGCACGTACAGTGCGATTGAAACTTCGTGGTCCATATGCAGAAGTCAGTTTTTGGCTCTCAAAAGAAATTTCAATCATTGTACTGTTGATATTTGTTTCTGTTGACTAATGAGTTTGCCAACCACTGCACTAACACAAAAAAAATCATTACTATCTTGAGAGAGATTTACTGACTACTGTGTTTCCTCACCTGGAATTTGAGGACTCACAGTAATAGAGAGGCTTGAAATCTGTGCTATAATTCACAAAACATGATGGAAATTGTGTATCTTACCTGTGTGTTAATTTACTTGGCAATAGTTAAAGATATAAGAGCTTGGGCTCTGTTATCAGATCACCCGAGTCTGAATCCCAGCTTTGTGACCTACTTGCCAAGTGATACTGGGCAAGCTAATTTCTTCGGCTTTCTTGTCTGTAAGGTGTGGTTAATAATAATGCCTGCCTCAGTGGGTCACTGCCAGGCACATGGTGAGATTTCTGATCACATTAGCTATTCTTCAACTATAAAACGTCTTTGCTTTGACCTGAAGTTGTGTCAGTTCAGTAGTAATTCTGGTGTCTCAAACAAATATGCAGTCTTGCTTGACAATTGTACAAGTTTCTGGTTGCCAAAATATGGGAAAATTGATGAACTGTAAGTAATTGTAGTTCGGTCAATAATGTCTTTCAAAATATAGATACGAGGAGGAAGAGAGGAGAGAAGTGACAGGGACCCTTGGTGATGAAATCTTAGGATGTTACACAAGATAGTTACATTTGACAAAGACAAGGAGAAGGGGAGGCCTAGCAGAGTGCAGAGGTGGAAGCAGCAGCCAGCACAGGCTTCTGCTAGAATCAGAGGGCCACGTTTTGTTGAGGCCTGACCCTTCCTGAAGACAGATTGTTGTCCTCTGGTCTCTAGGCTATAGATGGATTGTGGATTGTGACACCTGAATCCAAACCAGGACCTGCAGAGGTGAAAATGTATTTCAGAAGAGGATTGTACAACTTAGATACCAGTTGGGGCTCTCCAGCCCCGGAAAGGGTAGGTAACCTTGACCTAAGCTTGAATTTCATGACCTATGACATTACAAGACTTCCATATACTTTCTCTTTGGTTTTGACCTCTTCCTCTACTTACTGCTTTGTACTACTAGCTCAAGTCAATGCAGAGGCAAAGCCCAGCCTTCCATCAAATTCCAGAAACAATACACACACCCCAATCCTTTCATAAACTCAGCACTGGTGCTGAAAATAGCCAGGGGCAGATGCTACAGCTTAGAATGACATCCTAGACACAAAGCCTTCTGCTTCCACCCAGTTTCATTTCCCTCATTTTTCTGTTTTCTTTCTTTTTAAAAAAATCTTTATTGTTCAGTTTATTAATTACATTGTTCCCCCTTTTTATCCTCCTATAGCTCCCCTCCACCCTGTACCCATCCCACCCTCCACCCTCACCTCCCCCTCCCCACTGTCCTCTCCCATTGCTGCAAGATTTTTGTCCAGTCTCTTGCTGCACTTCCCACACCCCTTTTCTCCCCAAGAATTCAGTCCATTCCCTCTCTATATCCATGATTCTGTTATATTTACCAGTTTATCCTGTTCATCAGCTTATTAATTCACTTGCTTTTTAGATTCATTTGTTGATAGATGTGTATTTGTTGTTCATAATTTATATTTTTACCTTTTTCTTCTTCCTCTTCTTAAAGAATATTTTTCAGCATTTCGTATAATATTGGTTTGGTGGTGATGAACTCCTTTAGCTTTTTCTTATCTGCGAAGCACTTTATCTGATCTTCAACTCTGAATGATAACTTTGCTGGATAGAGTAATCTTGGTTGTAGATTCTTGTTATTCATCACTTTGAATATTTCTTGCCACTCCCGTTTGGCCTGCATCATTTCTGTTGAGAAATCTGCTGACAATCGTATGGGTGCTTCCTTATAGGTAACTAACTGTTTTTCTCTTGCTGCTTTTAATATTCTCTCTTTGTCTTTTGCTCTTGGCATTTTAATTATGATGTGCCTTGGTGTGGTCCTCTTAGGGTTCCTATATATTGGGGTTCGGTGCACTTCTTGGACTCCTAAGTCAATTTCTTTCATCAGGTGTGGGAAGTTTTCGGTCACTATTTCTTCAAATAGGTTTTCATTGTCTTGCTCTCTCTCTTTTTCTGGCACTCCTATAATTCAGATGTTGGTATGCTTGAGGTTGTCCCAGAGGTCCCCTTACACTATCTTCAGTTTTTTGGATTCTTTTGTTTCTTGCCTTTTCAGCTGAGTGGATTTTACCTTTTTGTATTTCAAATCTTTAACTTGGTTCTTGGGGTGCTCTAGAGTACTTTTAGGTCTTTGTATAATATTTTTTATTTCAGTCAGTGTATGCTTAATTTCTGGTTGGTCCTTTTTCATATCCTTGAGTCTCCTACATATCCTTGTAAGTCTCGTTCATTTCCTTGTAGGACTCATTCATTTCTATGTTGATCTTGATCATTTCCTTGCAAGTCTCGTTCATATCCTTGAGGGTCTCGTTCATTTCCTTGTAGGTCTTGCTTATTTCCTTATAGGTCTTGACCTTTTCTAGGAGCCTCTTGAAAAGCCTTATAACCATGGTTTTGAACTCTATGTCTAGTCGTCTTTTTTCCTCCATTTCTTTCACATCTGATTTCTTTCCACGTCTCTGCATGGTGGCTGCTTTATGTGGTAGATGTCCTCTAAGGGACAATGGCTCAGCCTTCCCAGTTACCTGAGGTGGGTACTCTTACTGCAATCCTTTATGGGTTGTACAGTATTTTTTAATTTAAGCCCAGCTTGTTGTTGTTAGCCCTAAGAGGGTTTGACCTCCAGGCTGATTGGCTGTGAAGGGAGACTGTGTTCAGGTTGGATGGGCGGAGTCTCTGAGCTGAGCAGGCAGCCTCAGCGTCAGCTAGGTACAATGCGGCGCTCGCGCGCGGGTCTCTGTTGGGTGGTAATTGTTGCAGGCACCTCCAAGAGAAAGCCGCTAGTCTCTACCCCTTGCCAGACAACTCTGTCTCTTCCCAAATGTGTCTGCACACCCAAAGTCTCACCCAGGGTTGTAAAACAAAGCAGTCCGATGGTCTCCGGGACCAGGGAGCAAGTCACGCATCTGTGCTGTCGCACACTTTTTGCACACAAACTGCTTTTCCAAGCAACCCGGTTTCTCCTCAGACTAGGAGACCTCTGCCGCGCCCGGCTTCCAGGGTGCGTACCCCAGACCTCGGACCTCGCCTGGCACTGGGGAATTCATGCAGTGGGACGTCTCCACCCTCCCAATTGGAGAAATCCAGCAGAGATTGCTGCTGCCAGCCCTACAGCCCGCACACGCCCATGACTCCTAACCTCTGATTCCGCACGTATCTTCAAGGCTGCGCTCCGCTGCTCTTCTGAGTCTCAGTGTCCCACCTTTACTTTTATTTTTGCAGTTTTCACTCAGCCAGCTGTGTGGTGATTCTGGGTGATGTTTGTTTTGTTGTTTTGTTGTAGTTTTTGAATTGTTGCTCGGGGCAGAACAATAGGTGTTTACCTATGCCGCCATCTTGGTTGCTCCTCCATTTTTCTGTTTTCTTTCTGGCCCACATATACATTCCTCTTCCATCTCACATGAGGGAGACAAACCAAACCCAACCCTAGCACTTATTGTATTTTGCCAACAGAAGTTAGGTTTACTCATCTTAAGAGGAATTTCAATCACACTGTTTTCTCCTTCACATTACAGTTATGAGTACTAGGCCAATACAGCAATTGTGACTATCACTTTATGCAAAAAGAGTGCTTATAAAAATAGGTAATTACAAAAAATGTAAAAATGCTTATAAACAGGGGTCTATCAGTAGAGTTTTGCCAAATTAGAATCCTACTGTTGGCAAAGAGCTGGGACTAATGGGAAGCCATTGAAGAATCTTAGTAGGAGATGTATGCCATTAGATTTAAGAAGGTCACTCTAGCAGCCCTAGGGCAGTGGTCAGCAAACTCATTAGTCAACAGAGCCAAATATCAACAGTACAACGATTGAAATTTCTTTTGAGAGCCAAATTTTTTAAACTTAAACTTCTTTTAATGCCACTTCTTCAAAATAGACTCGCCTAGGTCGTTGTATTTTGCGGAAGAGCCACACTCAAGGGGCCAGAGAGCCACATGTGGCTCACGAGCCACAGTTTGCAGACCACTGCCCTAGGGGATGTGACAGGAGGGAGGCAAAAGTGGATGCAAGGAAACCACAGGCAAGAGACAGGGGGTCCTATGATAAGACATATTGTTGGCAGTGGAATGAATGGGGAAATGGATTCAGGAAGCTGCGCTCTCAGAAGTTAGTGGCCAATAGACGTGGGAAGTCAGGGAGAAGGTCAAGAATTAGGTAAACCACTTGGTCTGGTTGGCCTGGAACATTACCAGTTTTACAACACAGCCCTATGCTCTGGGAACCTCCTTAGCCCAAGGAACTTGTGACGGTTGACATCTCCTGGGCTTTACTTGGGAGAGGAGGAGTTTGGCACTGGCAGTTATTGAGAGAGGGACACAGCGGGAGGTTAGTGGATGGTACAATACAAGGGAAGGTAGTGTTTGGTGAAAAGGGAATCTTGAATATCATGTATTTGAAATGCTTGTGGGATATTCAAGTCAAGATAACAGCCTGGTGGTCGGATGAAATGTCAAAGCAGGGAGAAAGGCTTGATAATAATAAGCCAGCAATCACAACCACCTCCCAACAAAATACCATTCTAAACACATTGCATTTTTTATCTCATTTGATCCTCACAGAAACTGTATGAGGTGGGAATTTTAAAAAAATATATTTTTATTGATTTCAGAGAGGAAGGGAGAGGGAGGGAGAGAAACCTCAATGATGAGAGAGAATCATTGATCAGCTGTTTCCTACACACTCTACACCGGGGATCGAGCCTGCAACCCCGGGCGTGTGCCCTGACCAGGAACCATGACCTACTGGTTCGTAGGTCGACGCTCTACCACTGAGCCACACTGGCTGGGCTGAGGTGGGAATTGTTTATCCTCATTTAACAGTGGAGGAAAATAAGGCACAGAGAAGATTAAAAAAAAAAAAAAACCTGTTCAAGGTCAAAAGTAAAAAAGCTAGTTAGTGGGGGTGCCGGGGAAAACATCTCTAGCTGAAGATGTTCTTTAAAATATCTTATCTAGAATCGCGGAGGTAATTCTTCTGACCCCCGTTGCCATGCCTCCCTTCCTAGTTGGCGGGGGCGGGCCGTCCAGAGCCTCTGCCTCCTCCGCCTTCTCCTGTCCCTGACCCCACCGTGATTCGCAAGGGGGACCGGCTGAGCTGCGGCGGGGAGAGCACCTAGTAGAGTGCAGGACGCGAGGCCCTGAGGCAAGGGAAAGTGACAAGTTTCCCTTCTTCGTCAGCTGGGACAAGTCCGAGGCCACCCTCCCGCCGGCCTGGCCACGATCCCTCGCCTGCAGAGATGTCAGCCGCCGGCGACCAAGGCCTGAGGGCCACCTACCACCGAGTCCTCGATAAAGCGGAGCTCGTGCTGCCCGAGAAACTGAGGCCGCTGTGCAACCACCTCGCAGGGCCCAGAACAGGTTTTTCTGGGCTCCCGTTATGAAATGGGGGTGGTGTCTGCTGGATTGGCTGACAGGGCCAGACCGGCAGAAAAACGCAGCACAGCTCAGTCTGCTGTTTGATGGCTACAGGGCTCATTTGGTCAAGATACTCACTTGTAATTACTCCAAAAAACTGGAATCTGTCTGCTGTTAATTTCTTTGTCGGGGCAGCAGGAGCCTCACAGCTCTTTCGTATTTGGAGACACAACCAAGGACTAAAAGCTAACACAAACAATTAAAAGAGTTCCTCATCATGCCAACAACCTAGATGTAGTCATAACCACTGGGACCTAGTCTGATTTATTATTTAGTATTGGCAAGGCGATGCTCTCTATGCTAATAATTGGAACGCATCTTTAAAATCTGATTTAAATAGGAGCTAGTACTCAATTTGGCAGAAAAATAAAGCAAATTTTTAATAAAAAAAAATAAAATAAAATATCCTATCTAATAAAAGAGTAATATGCAAATTTGAGCATACCTTTGCCACACCCACAGCCACACCCACCAGCCAATCAGGAGCAATTATGCAAATAAACCCAACCAAGATGGCTGCCACCATTGAGAGCAGGAAGAAGGCTTGGGTTTCCCGGCAACGGAGGAAGCCAAGCTTTTCGCCTGCCTAGGCCTCCACTCAATGTTACAAAGTTTCAATTATAAAAGATACAGAAATGGCAGCAACCACTGAGCTGGAGAGAACAGAGGCTTGGGTTTCCCTGGCAATGGAGGAAGCCAAGGTTTCAGTCTGCCATTGCTGGCCTAGGCCTCCACTCTAAGCTACAATGTTTCAAATAGAAATGGCTGCCGCCCCAGAGCGATCAGAAGGCTGGGCTCTGCTCCAGGCTACAAAGTTTCAATTGTAGACATAGGTTAATCCCAGATACCAGGGCCTCTGCTTGGGTCACTGGGGGGGCATGGCCCACCTGCAAACCTCCACAGGCCCCTCGCCCAGGCTGCCCCTCGCCCCAAGGGAACCCCACCCTAATCTGGGACACTCTTCAGGGCAAACCAGCTGGCCTCCACCCATGCACCAGGCCTCTACCCTATCTAATAAAAGAGTAATTTGCAGATTGACCATCACTCCAACACACAAGAGGGCTGCCTCCATGTGATCAAAGATCCCCATGTGGACACAAGATGGCCACCACAAGATGGCCAGCAGGGGAAGGCCATTGGGAGGTTCCAGGCCCTGCAAGGGAGGGCAGTTAGGGGTGACCAGGCTGGCAGAGGAGGGAAGTTGGGGGCACACAGGCTGGCAGGGGAGCAGTTAGACATCAATTAGGCTGGCAGGGTAGTGGTTCACGGGTGATCAGGCTGACAGGCAGAAGGAGTTAGGGGCAATCAGGGAGACAGGCAGGTGAGCAGTTTGGATTGTGAGAAAGATGTCTGACTGCCCATTTAAGCCCAATCCTACCAGGATCGCGCCTAGACGGGCAGTCGGACATCCCTTGAAGGGTCCCAGATTGGAGAGGGTGCAGGCTGGGCTAAGGGACATCCCCTGTCCCCCATGCACGAATGTCATGCACCTGGCCTCTAGTATTTTATAATAGAAAAACATCTGAAGCAATGAAGTAGGAGGCAAATAGGTAGGTAGGTTAAGGTACACTTATACAACTAAATGAATGATCAATGCAAACAGTGGTAAGTCACAGCTGTGGCCTGCCTGGAGCTTCTCGCTTAGTGGAAGAGACACGCAGGGATGAAGTTTTGCTGAAATGCAGCAAGTGGATTGGTGGCAGTCCATTCAGCAGGATGCTCAGGCAGAGAGGAGCTCCACTTGGCGTGGCAGTTGAGGGACATAGGCTGCCACATAGGCTTCTCGAAGGAAAAAGCAGCTGAACCAAGAGAGAAGGCAGGAGAGGAAGGCTGTAGCAGCGAAAGCCATCTGCATTGACAACGACCGTCAGGCAAGAAACAGCCTGGTTTGCACAGGAAACTCCAAGCAAGTGAATGACTAGAAGAGCAAGTCTGAGGTGGGGAGTGGGACCTGCGGAGGCAGGGAGGAGACAGGGACTAGGCAAGGACCACTCTGACCGGCTCAGGCCTCTGGGCCACTGACTCTTGAACGAAGAGTTTTTCAGCAAGAGTGCAGTTTGTTGGTTAGTTTGTTTTGAAGATGGGAGGAACTTGAGCAAGTGTATAGGCATGTAGAAAATAGAGGTGAGAGCAAGATGGAATGCTGGAGAGAATACGGTATTTATCTCAAGGGCCTCTAGGGAGCAGGAGCTGATGGGGCAACAAGGAAAGGGGCCCGGGAAAGAAGAAGTATCTGGGTGCAGATGTAAATTCTCTGGCAATAGGAGAGAAAGTTCAGGGGTGCACACATTGTTGCCTCTGTGTTCTCAAAAAAAAAGTTGTTCAGAGAATGTGTGTTAGAGGTTAGGCAATGATGGGAAGAAGAGGGAGAGCCAACTACAAGTTAGATGCCTATCAAACTCCAGGTCAGCTGATGGGGAGCCCACAAACCAGTCTGCCTGTGCCATTTCTCCAGCAGAGCTTGACCGTGGGTGCAGGACCCAAGGAGGTCCACTGAGGCAGGGGAGGGAGGAGTGCGAGGTGGTGAGGGAGGTGGAGAAGAGCCTCTTTCAGGCCAACCAGCCCTGGGCTGAGCTTGGGGAGCAAGGAAGGAAGAGAAATGGGGCTGCTAGATTAGGAGATCATGGAAGAATCAATGGCAAATGACTTATGGTTAGGCCCATATTTTCCCCGTACCAGAAGGGCCTGCTCTGACATTACTACCATAAGCCATTTTCCTTTTCTGGGCCCGGTTTCCTGTCTGAACACCAGGCGAGTCTCCAGTTCTAATTGTGTGTGATTGTGCAGGTGTGTCCCCGCCTCTTGGGCCGCTGGGTGAGATGTTTTCAGTCCATTCTGTATTGGAAGTGCTGGGTTGGTATGAATCATTTTCTGCTCAGAAGGAGCTAACCGTGGGATTGGCAAGGAGGTGTGAGATTTCAGTGCATCAGGACCATGGGCCAAGCAACGGTTTCAGTTGCCACTGGCCAAAAGTTCACATTCAGGTTACTTTGCCTCAGAGGTCTCAGTAAATATTAACCAGCGTACTGGATAACCTTGGACAAGCTTCTGAAACCACTCACCACTTGCTTTACTCAATCATCAAGGAAAAGCGAGTAGTTACATACTCAGAGTGACCTAAAAAAAACCCAAAAAAACCCCAAACAAACAAAAAAAACCCAACCATAACTCAGAATGATTGGGGGAACAGAGGTACAAACCGAAATGTTTATTCCTGAAAAATGTTTATTCCGATGCCTGAGGTTGGGATCCCTGGAAGCAGAGCCTGAGATGAGAAGAGGAGAGAGGGAAGTGGCCCAAGGCAGAGGCGAGAGACTGAGCAGGAGCGTGGGCCCCAGACTACTCCAGGGGGGAGGTGAGGGGGAAGGAAGGGAGGAGAAGGAGGGAAGCTCTGTAGTACATGTTGTGCCGCAGGCTTAGTCTCATAGCAGAGGAAGGGAGTGGGCCTTTTGTGCCCGAATAGCAGTCTGTTATTGGCTGAGCTTTGAGAACAGGTGGGGTGGAGGAGGGAATGATGCTGTCTCTCTGGTGAGTGTGTTTTTGTTTGGTCCAGGGCAATTCTGTCTAGAAGAGGGAGGCAGAAGTTAGTCAGCAATTCCCATGTTCATTGGGTAGGAAAAGAGGCACCAGGAGGAGCCACTATGTCCACCCTAGAAATAATGAATGGAAGTTGTATCTTCAGGGCTAGGAAGGATGGAAATAATGTATAGGTAGTTAAAAAAGAAAAAGAAAGAAGGAAATGGCAGCCCTGCCACTCATAAAGAATGAAAAGACTTGAAGGTCACAGACATCAATGCATGAACATTACTCACCATTCTGGTGACAAAGCATCAGAGCTGCTCTCACCCCTCCCCAACATATTTATTAAATTTTGCACTGCCAACAAAGAATTTACATCCTTAATATATAAAGAACTCCTACAAATCAATAAAAATTAAGACCCTGATTGTTATATAGGTAAAGGAAATTAACCAACAATCCACGGAGAGGGATATAGAAACAGCTAACAGGCATTTAAAAAATCATTCAGCCTTGCTGATCATCAAAGAAACACCAAGGAAAGGAATATATACATTTCTATCTATCCAATTACAAAGACTTTAACATTAGAGCACACAAAGCCAGGAAAAATAGATATTCTCTACACAGCTGGTGGGTATGTAGATTAGCCCAGTTATTCTTAGAAAATAATTTTATAGTATGTTTCAAGATTTAGAAATGTTTGCACTCGTAGATTTGTACTTCCAAGAATTAGCTGGGCTAATTTAAATTATCATGTACAGAAGAGAGAAATTGCTATGCACTTTGTGCTGAGTACATTGATATAATCTATTTCATTTAATCTATACAATTTCCTTATGAGGTGGGTACTTTCATAAAGTCTCTTTGTACGGGAGAGGAAACTGAGGCTTAAGGAAGTGAAGTAAAGCTTCCTTATGTGAGGAAGTGGGGAAACTGGAATGATCTGACTCTGGTGTGTGGGCCCTTAATAACTTATTCTATGGACTCACTAAAACAAGAGTCCAAAAAGAAGGAGAAAAGTTAGCCTTTTTGCAAAAATAATTAAATTGGGCAAACTGTTTCTTGCTCCCCTGATCAGAGAACCTCAGCAGCATTCGGATCTCTAATTAAGGCAGACAGATTTAATTAGGGTTCCTGGGGCTACCATTTCATCCTCTGGAACATTTTGTGATGAGTTTTATATAAAAACATAAAACAGTCTTGGGCTCCTCTGTGCAAAATGGTGAAGCCAGAAACTGAGTTTGGCATCTTTTTGGATTGGGGTAGCAGTAACAAATAGGGGTTTATAACAACAACCCATTACTAGAGAGGGCAATTATGTATATTTGTTTACTTGTCTCTCTCCCAAAACTGTGATTCTATAATGGCAGAGGTCATGTCTGTCTCATTCATTGAAATAACCTTAGAAGGCGAGGAAGGACTACGGGCAGGCATCCAGCAGTGCCTGCCAAGCTCTCAGGTGCGGACAAGAAGACATGGTACACGGAAGGTCATTACTGCAGCATTGGTGGCATCTGGAGAACATTTGGAATGACATCTGAGTTGTTTCTAATTTTTGACTATTACAAGTAAAGCTGCTTTAAAAAACATGTGTATATAGGTTTTTAATGAGCACAAATTTTCATTTTTCTAGAAAAAATGCCCAGACATGCTACTCCTGGTTCATATGATAGTTTCATGTTTAATTTTAAAAGAAATGGCTAAACTGTTTTCCAGAATGAATGTACTATTTTACATTCTGACTGACATTGTGTGAAGTGAGCCAGTTTCCCCAAGTCCTTACCAGCATTTGGTGTTATCATTATTTTTCATTTTAGCATTCAAATAGATTTGAAGAAATAGCTCACTGTGCTTTTAATTTACATCTCAAGGCTAATGATGTTATCTTTTCATATGCTTATTTATATTTTCATATGCTTATTATAGCCTCTTCTATGAAATATTCAGTGTACTATTTCTACATAAATTTTAAGAAATATATATTTTATTGATTTTTTATAGAGAAGAAGAGAGAGGGATAGAAAGTTAGAAACATCAATGAGAGAGAAACATCAATCAGCTGCCTCTTGCACACCCCCCACTGAGGATGTGCCTGCAACCAAGGTACATGCCCTTGACCAGAATCGAACCTGGGACCCTTCAGTCCGCAGGTCAACACTCTATCCACTGAGCCAAACCAGTCAGGGCTCTACACATCTTTTTGCCACTTACTTTTTTTTGAATTGTTTATTTTTTATTTTAACTTGGATTTTTGAGCATTGTTTGTATATGCTAGCCCTTTGTGAGATATGCGGTTCAAACATTTTCTCCCAGTCTGGAGTTTGTCTTTTCATCTTCTCCACAGGGTCTTTCACAAAGCAGAAGTTTATAAAATTGATAAGGTACATTTATCCATTTTTTTCTTTTATGAATCGTAAAGATTTTTTCCTATGTTCCCCCACCCCAAGTTTTATAGCTTAACGTTTTACATTAAAATCTCCAATCTATTTATGAATTAATTTTTGTATAAAATTTTTGAGACTTGGTTCAGGGTTCATTCCCCCACCACCTTTGGATGTTTAATTACTCCAGTACCATGTGTTGAAAAGACTATTTTTTCTCCGTGGATGACTTTGGCATTTGGGTGTATTTATATGCATCTATTTTGGGGTTCTCTATTTTGTTCCATTGATCTATGTGTCTATCCCTCTGCCAATACCACACAGTCTTGATTATTGTAGCTATAAAATAAGTCAGTAGTCTGATTCCTCCCATAGCATTCTATTTTTTAAAATTTTAGTTTTTCTAGTTCTTTTGCTTTTCTATACAAATTTTAGAATTAAGCTTCTCTAAATTCACAAAAAGTCTTAAATAAGAATCATATTAAATCTATAGATCAATTTGTGAAGAACTGATATATTTAATTATGTCTTTCAATCCATGAACACTGTGTCTTTTATTAGTTTTCTTTGATTTCTTTCATCATAATTTTTTAATGATCAGAATACAAATCTTAGGCATGTTTTGTTAGATTTCAATCTAAATGTTTCATTTTTTGAGTGATTATAAATAGAATTATATTTTAAACTTTCTAGTTTATACAAATATATGTGATTTTTGTATATTTTCTTATGTTTTATGACTTTCCTGAACTCACATTTTAGTTCTAGTTTTAAAAAGTCTTTTGGGGTCCTGACTGGTTTGGCTCAGTGGATAGAGCATTGGCCTGCGGACTGAAGGGTCCCAGATTTGATTCCAGTCAAGGGCATGTATCTTGGTTGCAGGCACATCCCAGTGGGAGGTGTGCAGGAGGCAGCTGATCAATGTTTCTCTCTCATTGATGTTTCTATCTCTCTGTCCCTCTTGCTTCCTTTTTTCCATAAAAAAATTCAATGAAATGTGTATTTTTTTTAAAAAGCCTGTGAATGGCGACAGTTTTGTTTCTTGCTTTTCTAGCTATAAGCCTTTTATTTCCTCCCCCCATCCCCTTATTACACTGGCTAAAACTTTCAGCATGATTCTATATAATACAAACCTAATATTCTAAGTGTCTGGTTATCTGGTCAGCTGTTCAACCAATTAAATGGGCAGTCGGACACCCCTTGAGGGATCCCAGATTGGAGAGGGTGCAGGCTGGGCTAAGGGACATCCCCTCCCCCCGTGCACGAATTTCATGCACCGGGCCTCTAGTGTGTGTGTGTGTGTGTGTGTGTGTGTGTGTGTGTGTGTGTGTGTGTATATATATATATATATATATATATATATATATATGTGTGTGTGTGTATATATATATACATATATATATATATATGTATATATATATATATATTCATTCCCCCCCACACTGGATCATGATGCAAAATTGGTTTCTCACTGTAGACTATAGTCAAAAATGTTTGAAAACTGCTGTTTTGGCAACTCAGCTCCCTGACTCCAGCTGTGCAGGCTACTTGCTTATAGGTCTTAGCAACACACATTAACTCATCCTTTTTAAGGCTTAAAACATGGAGCCTCTGTACCTCTTTTCACAGCTGAGTTGGGCCCTAGACTGTGGACGGGATGGAATGAAGAAAGCTGGCATTGCCCTTGTCTGGGAGGTACAGCTCAGGGACAAAGAGGGAGTTTGTCTCAAAGGCTGCCAATCCCACCTCATTCACAGGCAATAAATTCATCTAGCCTCATCTGGTCTGCAGGCATCCCCTCTCAGCCTGTGGGCCTGCCAGCCATTTCTACAAGGGGTTAGTGTCAGATCTGGGCAGCTCTCCCTGCCTGGTGCAATGGGCATTCAGGTCGCCTGTGAGAATTGGAACAAGTATCAGTTGAAAAACAACATCCCTCCCCCCATAACCCTATGTGCTCCCTGTTCCCATCCTCACCCTCAAGGAGACTCAGAAACATATCTTGTAATGTATATCAATCATGGGAAAGGTCGCTGGCTAGCCTGGCCATTATGTATGTGAAGGTCACTAGAGGTCATCATTCTCCACTCTCCCTCTCCCTACTTCTTATGCTGAAAGGGCTGTTTTCCAGTTGGCCACTCTGAACAACTGGATCAGGAGAGGAGGAAGGACAAGGAAAAAATCCCACCTTGTGCCAGGCAGCACTCTGGGCACCTTATGTCATAATCTTATGATATTCCCCTTTTTATATGGATGAGGAAAATGAGGCTTAGAGAGGTTGTCTAGTTTCTAAGTTCAAAACCTACTAAGCTATGAGGAAGAGGGAAGTGCCAGGAATAGCATATCAAACTTGAGTGAGTCCAAGGATGCTTCAGGCTTAGGCATAATGGCCAGCCAGCCGCCCACAGAATGAAGACCCAGGGAGTCTATTTGTAGACAATTGAATATAGGCACATGTGAGCTTGTGAACTGAACACTGGTGATGGTAACAATGGTGTTAGGGCACTCCTTTTTCAACCACACAGACTCAGGGTTCATTTTTTAAAAATTAATAGATAATTTTTAGAGCATTTATAGGCTTACAGCAAAATTTAACAGAAAGTACAGAGTTCCTATATACCCCTGTCCAACTCCCACAACTTACCCCACCCCCTGATCAATATTCCCCAACATAGTGGTACATATGTTGCAATCAATGAACTTACATTGACCCATCATTATCTCCTAAAGGCTATCGTTTATATGAAGGTTCACGTCAGTATTGTACATTTGGTGGGTTTTAACAAATATATAATGACGTGTATTCACCACTACAGTATAAGAATAGTTTCACTGCTCTAAAAATCTCTCTGTGCTCTATCTATTTGTCCTTCCCTTCCTGCCCCTGAATCTTTAATGACCACCAATATTTTTAGTCTCCAAAATTTTATCTACTAATGAAATTGCATGTATTTTAAATTCTCCAAAAGCAACTATCCAGACCCAGATGTTTTCACTGGACAATTCCAACAAATGCATAAAGAAGAATTAACAGTAGTTCTACACAATCCCTTCTGGAAAATGGAAGAGTATGGAACACCTTTCAATTCATTTTATGAAGCAAATATTACCCAGATACCAAAACCAGACAAAGACAATACCAAAAAATGAAAGAAAACTACACACTAATGTTCATCATGAATACAAACGTAAAAATCCTTAACAAATTATTAATAAATATAATTTAGTAACATATAAAAAAGAATTATATACCATGACCAAGTAAAATTTGTTCTAGAAATGCAAGGTTGGTTCAATACTCAAAAAATCTACTTCGTTAGGCTAAAGAAGAAAAATCACATGATCATATCAATCAAGAAAAAATATATTTTGGCAAAATTCAATGTTCCTTCATGATAAAAAAAACAAGACAAAACAAGAGATACCCTCTCAGAAAACTAGGAATAGAAGAAAACTTCACAAGAGAAACTTCAAAAACCTGTAGCTAACATTATACTTAATGGTGAAAGGATGCACACTCTTATCACTCTTATTCAACATTAGAGGCCTGGTGCATGAATTTGTGCACCAGTGGGGTCACTAGGCCCGGCCTATGGGATTGGACTGAAACTAGCCCCCTGAAGTAGTCACAGCTTGTGAGAGGGTGCAGGCCAGGCCAAGGGTCCCCACCAGTGCACAGTTGGGACTGGGGAGGAACGCGGGAGGTTGGCCAACCAGGAAGGGACAGTGGGAGGGCTCCAGGGCGTGCCCCGCCTATCTCATTCAGCCAGATCCTAGCACCAAGCTAACCTACTGGTCAGAGCGTCTGCCCCCTGGTGGTCAGTGCATGTCATAGTGAGCAGTTTAGCAGCCTTAGCATAATCATTGGCATGTTATGCTTTAATTGGCAACCTAGGCATGTGCCCTCACAGGAAATCAAACTGTGACCTCCTGATTCATAGGTCAGTGCTCAACCACTGAGCTATGCTCATATGTGTATGTATGTTCATAAACATAATTTGCACATTTGAAAGAAGGAAATAAAACAGACTAGACAATATCAGAGTGTGGTAAAGATAAATATTGTCTTGTGAAATGTTTGTTTCTGTGTATGTGTGCATGCACATGCGTGTGTGTTGGGTCATAAATTGTATTTCTGATAGTGAATTGGGTAACACAGATTGAGAAACACTTGTCTAGATGACTACTCCTCCAACTATATACTAGTATTACATCTCCAGCTCGGAAGGTGACACAATGTTAGTGCATTAAAGGCCATGAAGATTGCTGCATTAAGAGAATCTGTTGAACTTTGCTGGTCAAGTGTGTTAGATTTGGGGGAAAGGGGTTCCCCTGATTGCCTATGTCATGGGACTAATATTTCACAGAACACAGACCTGGACGGACTTTGACAAGTTCTCCAGAATTTCCCAAGGGTTTCAGTGACAGGGTGGTGGGAGGCTGCTTTAAATTAACAGAGCCACTAGATCTATTATATTGTTGGTTGCCATGTAAGATTTATTTGGGAAAAGATTTCCTGCTAAAAATGTTTGAAAACTATAATTTTAATCCAATGCTCTCATTTATGATCTGGGAAACTGAAGCCCAAAGAAGAAGTGGCTGACCCAAGGTCACCCATGAGGTCATGTTAGAGCACGATCTCAGTTCTTAACTGTGAACCCTTGACCCCACCTCCAGGGTCAGTAAACACTCTAGGGCAGGGGCATAGGAAGTCAGAGGTGTGGCATCAAAGGGCCTGGCCTTGTCCCTTGTCCCCTGCTCTGTTGCTGACCTCCAGAGAATGGTCTAACTTCTCTATTTGTGCTTTCTCACCTGTAAGATGGTAAATAAGGGTACTACCTTAAAACTGACATAATTTATGATGCTTCTCTGAAAAGGCAAATATTGTATAATAAATATAAGAAAACTATTGTTTGCCCTAAGCCTCAGAAAGGAGATCCTATAGTTCCAGCTAGGAATTTCACAACCCTATTGTACTGCAATTTAATGAAAACTTTTTCCTATTGTTAAATTCTAAGAAAAGTTGCTGACTGCTATAATAGAGAGAAAGAGAGAGAGAGAGAGAAGCAAGGTTGTTTAGAAATCCCTCTTTTTTCCAGCTAAAACTTTATTCTTGTTTTCCTAGAAGTGACACTGCCTAGACTGTATCTAAACCAACAAAGAATTATCTGTTCCTCATTCACAGAGATTTGAAGTCAAGATGTGTTACAACAGACAGTATCTGTCTGTGGGAGTACTGCTCCTTCGACTTCAGGTGAACAGTCACATGCTTGAATGGTGTGGGATTGCTTGACCTCCAGATCTGCTCTCCATCCCAGAAGCTGACCTCTGGGACCCTCTCCTTGCCTTTTGGTTTCGGTTGAGTTTGGGCCAGCAAGAACCAATGGCAGGAGCTCTGAGAACGAGGGGAATGGGTCTGGAGAATGTACTCCCTCGGCTGTCTTGTCTGAGAATCACAGCCCTGTTCAGGAGGCGGGTCCTGTGGCCTGCTTTGTCTCTAGGTTCTGATAACCACTCTCTCTGCCTTTGGCACAGGTGCAAATGTCCCCATAGGTACTGCCCAGTGGTTTTTATGTTTTGTTGTGTTGTGTTGTGTTGTGTGTGTGTGTGTGTGTGTGTGTGTGTTTGTGTGTGTGTGTGTGTGTGTGTGTGTGTGTGTGTGTGTGTGTGTCACTCCCTGGTGATACTTTTGTAATTCCGTTATTAACGCCCCAGGTCCCCCAATTTGAGTGAGACATCTTTTTGCTGGACTTTGAATTATATGCCATTTCCTATTCATTTGCTCAATCTAGTGCCTATTTCTTTACCTTTTTTCCATTTAGTGTCAAGACTCCCATTTTCTTTCTTTTGCATCCTTATGTCAAGAGGCAGCAATGAGCAGAGCTTCTTCATCCTGAGGTGCTTTCAACACTGTTGATGTCTGAGCCCCACCCGGAAAGTCTGCCCACGGGTCTTGGTGGGACCCGGCATGGCATTCCCAGAAACCTCACACAGAACCACTGATGCAGGGAAGCAGGTCTGGCTCTGCAGTTTGTTTCTGTGAGAGCATAGGCGAATCCTCTCTGGGCTCAGTGCCCCATCTGTAACCTGAGCGTGTGTTCATACATGTATATGTATGTGTGTGCATGTGTGTGTGCATGTGAGTGTGTGTAAGTGTGTTGACCCCTGTCTCCCTGACTCTGGATCTTATCATTGCTGTCCTCTAATGCTATTAGGAGGATTTTGGTTCTGGCCATAGGCACCACTGCCCTCTTGTGGACATGAACACAGCTGTGACTGTAGATAAAGTGACACTTCCTCTCCCTGTGGCCTGTTCTTTGTCATCTACTGTCAGGACTGAATGAGGCTTCCAGAGGCGGTTTAATCAAACGCAGACACGGCTGCACCAACCATCAGAAGATGGCCATTTCCCTTTCCCTGACTTCCTTCAGGCGAGACCTGCTCTTAGCCCCTGTGCATTCTTGAGGCCGTTGATTTGTTTACATAATGAGGGAAAGGGGTAGGTTACAGTCATTGTTTTGCAGAATAACCATAATTAAAAATAATTCAGAGCATTAGGGAAAAAAATTAAAAGACCACAAATTAGCCCATAGGAGGCAGAGCCAGCAGAGCAGAGTGGCTGGGTCCTGGGGACAAGGGAGTACAGTGTCTGTGACCAGCTGAACTAAGGCATCAATCTTATATAAAAACTGCTGTTTGGAATTTTAACCCTGCTATCTGGCTTCTGTAAATGTTTGCTTGCTTGCTTAAATAATAAGAAAAATAAGACTACTCCCACTTCAGAGAGGCCATTAAACCTTCCCCGGATGAAATTATCAGTGCTCACACCCAGCCAAGCCTTTGGTTGAGGTCTTAAGGCCCCAGCACATAGGAGCTCTTTAAGAACTTGCATAGGGGGCTGAAACACCCCATATTTTGGAGACAAAGAAGGGAAAAACATATAAGTGGGGAAAATTCCTCCATGTTGAGGCCCAGAATTTGAGAGACATTTTCCTCTGGACCCACGCTTAATAAAGTGTGACTCCAAACTCTCTGAGTATTGCTTGATTTATTCTGATTTTCTGTAATAGAACTAATGAGAATGCTCCACCTGCCCTCCTCCAATCCCCACCCTGAAACCTTTTCTAAACGACCACCTGCTGGAAATTCCCTTTTCTGCCTGTGGCTTAGTTTTGCCCCATCTCTGCGCCACTCTCAGTTCCTTCTTCTGAACACCCTCCTGGCCTCTTTGCTACCACACTGCTTGCTCCTCTGTCCTCTTTCACGGAAAATCTGGCTCTTTTTTCAAAAAAGATGGTAGCTGTTTTTCATCAATTGAGGTGATATATTGTGCATCAATTATATGTATAATTTATATCATGTTATTGTTATGGCTAGGAATGATGTGAAAGAGAATATTGTGCAAAATTGTTTATACTGAACCATTTTTAATATCTTGATAGGGAAGATATAAGGAAAAGGGATAAAGTTGTTCCTAAAAAGTAGATGTAATTTTGACCTTTAAATTTATATTAAACAACTTTTTGTGCCATATTTGGACAACTTTTAATGGCGATTGAGGGTCACCCATGATCTCTACCACCATTCCTGTGCGGCCATGATCTGGGGTAATGTGAGTCCACTCATTCACTTCGTGGTGGTTTTCTTGAGCACCTACCTCATGTCAGTAACTTTTTCAGGTTCTGGAGAGACAGCAAGGAACAAAACCATCTCCTTTCTCAACAAGCCCAGATCCTAATGGGAGGTGAATGCATAAGTAGGGCCTGATGGATCTTACTTTATTTGCTTCAACAGTTCCTTCTCAAGTTTTTGAATCGAGAACAAGCCCCCAAACTCCTTGTCTTTCACTATCTTCAACATGTGATCTCTTTCAGGCCAATTTTTGGGAATACTTTGTTATTCATCAACAACTTCTGATGAATGAGTTCCATTAACCACTCACAACCTTCTAGTCGTTTGAAGCCACGGTAAGAAGAGGAGGGGTTCCAGGCTTGCATTAGTTCTGGTGGGTGGGGGTTGGGGGCGCTGGCTCTTGATCAAGGCAGTGAGGGTAATTTGAGCTGCTCCAAGCTGTATAGCGAGGGGTCCATCAACTCCAAAACTGGTTCAGATCCTGGTTTTGCCACATATATATCTGCATGACTTTGAACAGGTCACTTAACCTCTCTGAGCTCATTCTCTGCTGCCTCCCACCCCTATCTTCCATAGAATGAGGTGATAATAATAACTCAGGAGGCTTGGAGTAATCATTAAATGAGATTATATATGCTGTGTGTGCATCTACATACAGCATACAGTGGTTAGTATACTGAGTGTCTGGCATAAAGCTCAATAAATGACAGTGGTTATTACTAAGAAAAATTTAGTGTTTCTTTCCTGCCTCCCAGCTTTATTGAGGAATCACTGAAGAAATAAAAATTGTACTTTAGGTGTACATCATGTTTTGATATATGCATGCCATAGTGAAATGATTACTAAATTAAGCTAGTTAGCATATCTATCACCTCACATAACTACTTTTATTTTTTAAAAGATAGAAATCATTCCATCTATGAATTCTGTATACTAAGCATTTTCTTTTTTAAAAATATATTTTTATTCATTTCAGAGAGGAAGGGAGAGGGAGAGAGTTAGAAACATCAGTGATGAGAAAGAATCATTGGTTGGCTACCTCCTGCACACCCCCACACTGAGGACAGAGCCCACAACTCAGCATGTGTCCCTGACTAGAATCGAACCTGGGACCCTTCAGTCCAAAGGCTGATGCTCTATCCACTGAGCCAAACCAGCTAAGCTCATAGCTACCATCTTTATGTGTGTGGAGTGAGGACACTTCAGAGTTACCTTCTTGGCAAATTTCAAGTATTTAGTACATTGTTATTAACTATAGTCACCATGCTGTACACTAGGTCTCCAGAATGTATTCATCTTTTAACTGAAAGTTTGTGCCCTTTGACCAACATCTCCCCATTTGCCCTTCTGCCAGCCCCTGGTAACTACCACATTTCTCTCTGTTACTATGAATTTGACTATTTCAGATTTCACATATAGGTGAGATCCTGCAGTATTTGTCAGTTTCTTAATTTTCACATATTCTGAGGACTCACAATAACTAAATTAATTGCACTGTAATCAGAGAACATATGTCATATACTTTGACAATTGTTAAGACAAGGGAAATACAGGTTGATTCTGGCGCATATAGCAGAGACACCTGACAGGTTAGGCAGGGTACCTTGAGGAGAAGTAACTTATAAGCATAAAAATGAAAGATGAGTAGGTTACAGGTAGAAAAGGTATGTATGCCATGCATGTGTGCATGCCAGGGGTAGTTACTGAAGGATCTGAGTCTTATGGGAGAGACCCTTAAGTGGACAGGACAGATTCAATGTAACGTAGTAAATGCTATAATGGAGGGGGAAGCACTGGGACTTTAGGAGCATGACAAAGTTTAATGAATCTGCTTCATGAAGCTATGGATATGTAAAGCTAAAAGGTATGTTGCAATGGTTAAGCTATTTGGAATCAGCCCTGGGTTTGAATCCTCTTTTGCTTCTTAGTAGTAACTTCAGCTTGGGCTAAACACGAAACTTCTTGAAGCCCCCGTTTTTAAATCTATACCATGGGGCTGAAAAAAAAAATCCTGGCCTGGCAGGATCAACGTGAAGTTATCTGAGATACATCAGACACAATCAAACAATGAGCAAATGGCAGATGTCAGGGCTCTGTTAGTGGCAGTGGTTTTAATCCCTGGTGTCATTGGGTGTCTGGCCCACAAAGGAACTCGGAGGTCACAAAACGCAGGAAGCAGCAGGGGGAGAGGACAAGAATAGCCAGGAGCCCTGAGCAGAAGGAGCATGTGATCATGGCATGCTGTAGCTGAGGTAGAGAGAGCCCCGAAAGCTGGTGACTGCTTAAAGGCCACATGCACAGAGCACCTGGCCCGGAAAATTTGGACCCTCCTCCCAGTTCTGCATTGGCTCATCTAATGAACCTGACCTCCCTGAGTCTCAGTTTCCTTAAATAAAAATGCAAAGGGAATTTGCATGGCACATTGGATCTCCGACTCCCCGCCTAGCGGAGAAGTAGATTGAGAAGAATTCACAAGCTCTGCCCACATGCAGTAGGAAAGGGCATTCAGATCAGCTATTTCTGCCCTGAGGAACAGGGGTAGCATCAGATGGGTCATGCAGTCTCTGTCCCTGGCACTTGCTAGGAACTCCTAATACTTGTGTGCCAGACGCCCCTACTAAGTGCATTATGTACATTTTATCACTTAACTCTCTTAACAACTCTGTAAGGCAGGAACTCATTACCTTCGTTTTACAGATGAGGAATCAAGCACAGAGAGATTTGGTAATTTGCTTTACATCACACAGTTAGCTGTGGCCAACGTCTCTTCCAGCTCTGTCTATCTGGACTGGAAGCTATTTGACAGAAGGAGCTCTGTCGTATTTATTTTTGAAAACCCAGGGCCTAGTAGCCTTTCAGACCATACTTATTGCTATGCTGAACTCAGGTGTTTCAGCTGAACAGACAATCACTTGGAGGGTTAAGCTGTTTGTGTCTGAGCCCAGCCTTAGATCATTTGCATCCGAATCTCTGAGGTTAGGGCCTGGGCACCCGAGCTGCCTGATTCTGAGGCACAGCAAAGCTGAACCCATTGGGTTAAATATTCTGCTTCTTTGGCCAACTGTTAGCACCTCCTTTCCTCTTTCTGTTTCTGGGCACTGGGGGGTGCTGTTGAATAGTCTAAAAACCAGTATTTCCCTCAACCCAGGAATGACATTCCCCCCCCCCCCCCCCCCCCCCCGCATCCCCCATATGTTTGTGTATCTCCTCTCAAGAACTGAGTGGAGAACTTTCTGAGGAGGACAATGGCCTGAGCTAACCTTTCGAATGTTAACCACTGACGTTTAAGTAGGTAGATGTATAAGTGTCTGGTGAATCTGCAGTGTCATTTTGTTTCCAGTCTGTGTTCCCGGAAGAAGAGGTTTGCAAGGGATCCATGTGGGGTGTGGTAGGCTGAATAATGGGTCCCTACAGGTGTCCACATCCTGATCCCCAGAACCTGAGACTATGTTACCTTACATGGAAAGGGGGCTTTGCAGATGTGTTAGACAGGGAGACTGTGCTGGATTATCCTGGTGGACTCAAGGTAATCAGGAGGGTCGTTAAAAACTAGGAGAGGGAGCAGAGAGTTAGACCAGAGAAGATGTGAGGACAGAGGTGGGAGCCAGAGTCAGATGCTCTGAAAGGGGCCTCAAGCCATGCAGGAAGACAGCTTGCACAAGCTGGAAGTGGGTTTCCCCCCAGAGCTTCCAAAAGGAATGCAGCCACACTGACGCCTCGATTCTACCTATTTTGGATGATCTGTAAGATAATAATGCATGTTGCTTTAACCACTAGTCTGCGGTAATTTGTTACAGCAGCAATATGAAACTAACACATGAAGAATACATGGGACACTCCCTATGGCAAACATTACTGCTTGGCTACCTAATGACTATTCCTAACACCTTTTTCTCCTGCCTTTTTTCTCAAGTGCTTATACTCCCAGCCTCCTCTGTACTCAGGGGTCACCATGCAACCCAGTGAGTCCTAAGGAAAAGTCAACTGGGAACATTCTCTTTCCATGAAAGAAGGAGATAAGTACTCACAGAGAGCTCTCTCTCACTTTCACTGTCTCAGCCACCTCCATGATTTCTTACCTTAGAAAATACACTGTGAGGGGGTGGTGCTTGAAGCTGCAGCAGCCATCTTGGGATCATAAGGTAAAAGTTCATATATCATCCTCTCAACTGCCATTAGGATTTGAAAGCACTGTCAGCTCAGCTCAATGCATGCTAATAGTCATGCTTCCCTTTTCAAGATATGTCCACAATTTCTCTTTCAAGAATCACACAATTTCTTCCAGAGAAACATATCATCATAATATATAAAAACCCAGGGTCCATAACATCCAAAACAACTGAAACCTCCACCAACTAGAACTCCCAGCACTGACTGCCACCTGGAGAGAGAAGCAGGGTCTGAGAGAGCCCCGAGGGTGGTTTCCCTCAGCCCAACCTCCGTGGCAGCTGTTGATAAGCACTTGCCTCTCTCTTTCACTCTGGGCCTGGCCAGTAGCCATGCCTCTCTTTCTCTTGGGCCTCCACTGGGACTGCTGATCAGTCCCACCTCTCTGATCAGGTCCGTTGATAGGCCTGGAGATGCTGACTGGCATAGAAACCAACCAATCAGAACCAAATCTGGGTGAAGTGCGAGGAGCCAATGGCTGCCTAGAAGGCGGAGCTTTTGACACTGACTGGTATAGAAAATGACCAATCAGAACCAAATCTGGATGAAGTGACAGAGCCAATGGCTTCCTAGAAGGCAGAGCTTTTGATGCTGACTGTCATAGAAACCGACCAATCAGAATCTAATCTAGGTGAACTGTGAAGGCAGAATCTAAGGTGGGGGGTTGAGGAGGGGTTTTAAGGGCAACAGCTGTTTGGTATAAGATGTAAGAAAACATTTCAATTTTTAAAAAATATATTTTATTGATTTTTTACAGAGAGGAAGGGAGAGGGATAGAGAGTTAGAATATCAATGAGAAACATCAATCAGCTGCCTCCTGCACACCCTTTATTGGGGATGTGCCTGCAACCAATGTACATGCCCTTGACTGGAATTGAACCTGGGATCTTTCAGTCTGCAGGCCAACTCTCTATCCACTGAGCCAAACTAGTTAGGGCAGCAGTTCAATTTTTTAATGACCAGTTTGGCTGTGAGGTGCATATGGCTGGCTATCAGTCCAGATATAGGGATTATGTATTTTTGTCTGCCAAGAGCATCTCCTCTTGCTGAAAAAGTCCCCCACCCCCATTTAAGCAATCCTATCCTATATAATAAAAGGCTAATATGAAAATCAAGTGAATGGGGAATGACGAGTTGTTATGACAAGCACTGACCACCTGGGGGAAGACATTCAATACAGGAGTTTCCTCCTGATGGTCAGTGTGCTCCTACAGGGGGGAGCACCGCTCAGCCAGAAGCCAGACTAACAGCTGGTGAGTGCAGAGGTGGTGGGAGCCTCTACCACCTCCACAGCAACACTAAGGATGTCCCAACTGATGGCTTAGGGGAATGGGCTTAAGCCATAAGTTGGGCAATCCCTGAGGGCTCCCAGACAGCAAGAGGGTTCAGGCCAGGCTGAGGCCACCCCTCCCCAGTGCATGATTCTTGGAGTTCTATATAATCTATCCATACTAATAAAAGGGTAATATGCTAATTAGACCGGGTTAACTGGCCATCTTCCAGATGTCTGACTTCTTTCCAGACAAAACCATGGTGGTGGGGGCCAAGGCAGAGGCTGTTAGGGGTGATCAGGCCATCAGGGGAGGGCAGTTGGGGGCAACCAGGCTGGCACAGGAGAGCAGCTGGGGGCATGATCAGGCCATCAGGGGAGGGCAGTTAGGGGTGAGATCAGGCTAGCAGGCAGAGGCAGTTAGGAGCGATCAGGCAAGGAGGCAGAAGGGTTAGGGGTAATCAGGCAGGCAGGCAGAGGCAGTTAGTGGTGATCAGGCAGGCAGGCAGGTGAACGGTTAGGAGCCAGTGGCCCTAGATTGTGAGAGGGATGTTCAATTGGAAAGGGTACAGGCTGGGCTGAGGGAAACCACCCTCCCTCCATGCATGAATTTTGTGCATCAGGACACTAGTACTGCTATAAAATTCTTGAACACATATCTTTGTGCTTAGGTGCACCAAAGAGTAAAATTCCTGTATTATAGGGTATGTGTATGTTTAACTTGACTAGATGATGTCAAATAATTTCAAAATTATTTTAATAATTCATGTTTTCACCAGCAGTTCAAGAGAGTCTCTGATGTTATACATTCTTGCCAACACTTGCTATTGTCAGACTTTTTAAGTATTTTGTCATTTAAGAATATAAAATTGTTTCTTATTATAGTTTGAATTTGTATTTCTATGCTTACAAATGAGGTTAAGTAACTTTTTAAAACATTGATTGGCCATTTGAATATCCTTATCTGCTGGAAGCCAATTATTGTTTTAATAATAAAGAGCTGTGGACAGGAGTTTGGAGGGCTGGTCAACCTTGATTGCTCTGATGGGTTGGAGCTGGTTACTGGGATGTTGGTGGTTGAAGCAGCCCCCATCTGTTAGTCCTAAGATCTACTAATTGACTTTTACTGGTGTTTCTGGTCTGGGGGATACAGCTGTATCTTATGATTTTAATCTTTTTTAAAAATTTCTTTATTGATTAAGGTATTACATATGTGTCCTCATCACCCATTACCCCTTCCAATCCCCTCCTCCCCCCATCACCACTTATGCCCTCACACCCCTGGTGTCCGTGTCCATTGATTAGGCTTATAAGCATGCATAAAAGTCCTTTGGTTGATCTCTTCCCCTTACTCCTGCCCTCTCCTACTATCCCTGTGAGGTTTGACAGTCAATGTTTTCTGTCTCTGGATCTGTTTTTGTTCATCAGTTTATGGTGTTCATTGTATTCCATAAATGAGTGAGTTCATGTGATACTTATCTTTCATTGACTGGCTTATTTCACTTAGCATAATGTTCTCCAGTTCCATCTATGCTCTAGTTTGAAGCAGACACCTTTTTTTTCTTCTTAAAGAATACCTTTCAGCATTTCATATAATACTGATTTGGTGTTGATGAACTCCTTTAGCTTCTTCGTATTTGTGAAGTTCTTTATCTGACCTTCAATTCTGAATGATAGCTTTGCTGGGTAGAGTAATCTTGGTTGTAGGTTCTTGCTGTTCATCACTTTGAATATTTCTTGCCACTCCCGTCTGGCCTGCATAGTTTCTGTTGAGAAGTCAGCTGATAAGCGTATGGGTGCTCACTTGTAGGTAATTAAGTGTTTTTCTCTTGCTGCTTTTTAAAAAATATATATTTTATTGAATTTTTACAGAGAGAAAGAGAGAGGGATAGAAAGTCAGAAACATTGATGAGAGAGAAACATCGATCAGCTGCCTCTTGCACACCCCCTACTGGAGATGTGCCCACAGCCAAGGTACATACCCTTGACCAGAATTGAACCCGGAACCCTTCAGTCCAAAGGCTCTACCACTGAGCCAAACCGGTTTCAGCTCTCTTGCTGCTTTTAATATTCTCTCTTTGTCCTTTGCTCTTGGCATTTTAATTATGATGTGTCTTGGTGTGGTCTTCTTTGGATTCCTTTTGCTTGGGGTTCTGTGCACTTCCTGGACTTTTAAGTCTATTTCTTTCACCAAGTGGGGGAAGTTTTCAGTCATTATTTCTTCAAATATGTTTTCCATATCTTAATCTCTCTCTTCTTCTGGCACCCCCATAATTCTGATGTTGGTATGTTTGAAATTGTCCCAGAGGCTTCTTACACTATCCTCAAATTTTTGGATTCTTTTTCTTTTTCAGTTGAGTGTTTTTGGCCTCTTGGTATTTCAAATCTTTGACTTGATTCTTGCGTTCCTGTAGTCTGCTGTTGGGTTTCTGTAAAATATTTTTTATTTCAGTCAGTGTATGTTTAGTTTCTAGTTGGTCCTTTTTCATATCCATGAGAATCTCGCTCATCCCCTTGAGGGTCTTGTTCATATCCTCGAGGTTCTTGCTGAGCTTATTGGCTTTTTCTAGGAGCCTCTTGAAATACCTTATCACTGTGGTTTTGAACTCTATATCCAGTCGTTTGTTTTCTTCCATTTCTTTTGTTTGCAATCTTTTTCTTTCTCTCCCCATTTTCACTGCTTCCCTGAGTTGGTTGGGTAGCTTTGTGTGCTAGGTGTCTTGACCTCCTTAGTTACCTGATGCACCCCTTTGTGGACTGTGTATACAGCCTTGTTGCAGATAACTCTTGTTTGTTGTTGGTATCACTGGGAGGAATTGACCTCCAGGCCAATTGACTGTGAGGATCAGCTGTGTCTACTCTAGGAGACAGCCTTCAGTGTCTGCACTTGCAAACTTGCCAAAGTCTCTGTGCTTGGTTTGGATGGGGTGGAGTTTCTTGGTGGGGCGGAGTTTCAGGGTGGAGCCGACAGCCTTGACTTCTAGTCAGCCCTGGCCCACAAGGTCACTGGGTCCTAGCGTCTGCAGGCAATCGCTGCAGGCACCTCTGTGAGAAAGGTGCTCTCGCGCTTTGCCTGCTACCAGAACGTCCAGTCCCCAATGGATCCAGAATCTCAGATTTTTGCCTGGCACCTGGGTTCAGTGCAGTAGGAACTCCTTTTTCCTTCCACCAGACACCAGCCACAGTCAACAGAACGCCCTCACTGTGAGCACCCGTGCGTGCCCCCGGAGTTCCGCCTCTGGCCGGAACTCCCCTCTCCTAACAGATGCAGCCAGCGACCCATTTGTCCCTTCTGTGCGCACTCAAGCACACCCTTACAGAGGTTCGCCTCTGGCTCTTCCCCTGGGATTCCAACTGCAATCCAGGTTCTCCCCATAAGGGCTTGGTTCCCTGAACCTCCCAAATAATCTTTGTTTCAGGTCCTGCATCTGGGGGGACCCAAATTAAAACACGGAGTCTTGAAAACAAAAATTCACATTTTAAAGCATCTCATTCATTGCCTTTCAGCTCATCTCCCCATAGTAAACCTCTCATGAGAGAAAGGCTATTCAACTAAGATGCTTTGAGTTTCTCTATTAACTATATTAGTGGCCCACTGCACAAAATTCATGCACATTAAAAGGGTATTAATTAGAGGAAATAATTTAATATTGCTATTTGCTCTTTCTCTATACTAGAAGTATCAGAGACTAAAGAAAATTAGTAAAATGTATATGAAAACCTTCCTCCTGTCAGAGTCTGGGGTGCACCATGGGGCCCAGAGTCAAGTCCCCACTCACTCACATGTGCCTCAAAATCACATGAGACCCAGACCCAGCCACACCTCCCTCACCCCTGCATTGGTGTAGATCCAGACCCCGCCAGTCCCACTATTGTCAAGCCATCCAGGGCAGGGTGTGTCCTTGGGTCCCCTGGCCCAGCACCAGGATGGGGGGCATGGCCTGAGGTCCCCCATCAAGTCCCACCACGACCTGAGGTTCCCCATCAAGCCCCACCAGGCAGAGGAGCACAGCCTCAAGTGCCCCAGCCCAGCACTGGGAAGGAGGCGCACCCTCAGGTCCCCCATCAATCCTCACTGGCACAGGGGCACAGGCTCAGGTCCCCTATGAAGCCCTGCTAGGTGGGGGGCACAGCCTGAGGCCCCCTGTCAAGCCCAGCCAGGCAGGAGGGGCACAGCCTTAGGACCCCTGGCCTAGTGCTGGGGTGGAGGGTATGGTCTGAGGTCCCCCAGCCTGGTGCCGGGGTGGGGATATGGCTTGAGGTCCCCTGTCAAGCCCTGATGGGTAGAAAGAACAGTCTGAGGTCCCCTAACCCAGCAACAGGATGGGAAGCGCACCTTGAGGTCCCCTGTTGGGTTGGGAATGTGGCCTGTAGTCCCCTGTCAAGCTGCACTAGGTGGGAGGCACGGCCTGAGGTCCCCCAGCCTGGAGCTGGGGTGAGGGGAGCAGCCTGAGGTACTCTAGCCCAGCACCAGGGCGGGAAGCACATCTTGAAGTTCCCTGTCAAGCCCTGCCGGGTGGGGGACATGGCCTGTGGTCCCCTGTCAAGCTCCTCTGGATTGGGGGAGGGTGTAGGCCTCCCTTCCTTCATGCTGTGGCCACGCCCCCTGCCGGCCTCCCATCCAGCTGCCAGGACCACCTCACGCTCTCCACGCTCTGCTCCCTGTGAGCAGGTATACAGAGGGAAGGCTGGGCCAGGATAATTGGGAGGGGGTGATGAAGGGCCAGCATCCTGGGTAAGCTGGGCCTCACAGCCTCTCTGCTTCAGCTCCTAGCACCCCGGACCTAAGAAGTAGTGCTTTCATAGAAGCCTGGCAGGCACTGGATATGGCAATGCCTTAAAAACAGAAGAAGCCCCCTTTAACTCTGGCCGGAAATGCGTTGGGAACTTATGGTCGGGGGAAGCAGCCCAACATCAGGGCTGAAATAAGACCTTGGGTAGCCTCCAGAGGGGGAAAACCAACAGTAAAAGGCATCTTTGAAACAAAGACATTTGAATGTACAGTGGATATTAGGTGATATTAAGGAATTACTTTAACTTTTCAAGGTGTGACAGTAGCTGAATATTTACTTCTTTCTTAAAGATACTCATCAGAGAATATTTAAGTGGGAAACAACTTTCTTTGAAAGTATGGTGTTGTCCTGGCCCAGCCCTCCCCGCACCACGGACACCTCAAGGACTGAGCCTCTCCCGCTCACTCGCTAGGCCCTCGAAAACACCCTGTGCAGAGGCGTGGTCCCTGCTTCATTCCCTGCCCCCGCCAGCATGAAGCAAAGTGTTCCCAGCTGGCGCTGGCATGAAGTGCTTCGTTCCCCACCTGTGCTGGTGTGAAGCAAAGCGTTGGTGAGGAGACGTGTTCACTGGCGTCCAGGCAAGCTGTGGCCATGCCCCCAGTCAGGCCCCCCCCTGCTCCTGATTGGCTGGTAGCATAGTCAACCAGGAGCCAAGGTATGGTCACATTTGCATGTTACTCTTTTATTAGATGGGAGAATACCAGATTTAGCTGAAAGGCAAGAATGGCAGCAAAGGCAAGAGATTATACCTTTGAACACCTTGCATTTCAAGTGTATAGGACATACCTTAGTGTCAGTTCTTAGTGAGAAAGTACTCTATTCAGGAAGGCAGCTGAGCCTAAACCATGTTGCTATCTCCATCCCAAAAAGCGCAGCAACCTCTGGAAGCTTTTCACCAGTCATCCCATGGTACAGACATGCTCCCAAAATCAAGATCCATAGATTTTGTTCAGTCTTCACCAACTGTTTTATATTTTATCAGCCTAAATACAGAAAAGCCTTTTCAACAGATGGATTACATTAGACTCTGTACATGTTGTAATTATTTGGCAGGATCAGTGCTAGTGCTGAAAAATGTAATTTCCAAAGATACACACAGACGGCATACATTCCCCCAATACACACAGCAACGCAGTTTAGGCTGCAAACGAGGCCCCATCATATGCCTTCTGTAGAGTGCTCATTAACTCATCAAATCCAGAATTAAACAGCAATTATCTCCAACATTTCAGACTGCTGTTTCTGCCATTTGCTGTTTCATGTGTACTTAAGAAATGAAATGAAGCACAGCCCCCATCCGTTTCTCCCCCAAAATATTCACAGACCCTGGAGGGCAGCCAAGTGACACAGTGCTAAATAAAATCAGCCCTTTTAAATTAGGTGTGGGCAGAGCAGATATTTTACTTTACAAAAAGATAAGCATCCTGTAGTTTCACAGTCCATGCCCAAGGAAATTTACAAAGATGCTCGTCTAGCTTACAAGGAACTCCCTCAGATGACTGTTCTGGGAAGATTCGGAAGGCTCTGGAAAAGAATCCTATTGATTTGTATAATTTCACCAGCCACCCATTTTAATAGAGTATTTTATTGCTAAAATCAAGGAGGAAAGAAATTGCAAGTAAGTCAGTCTCAGGTGTGCTGCCAGGCAGACCTAGGTCCATGGAAAGTTCAAGGCTGACAGAAGAACCCTCCACTCGAGACTTGTAAGAGCAATTGTAGGCTTAACATGTTAATCATCGAAGGCCTCCTCTGTACCAGGCACTGGATTAAGCATGTCACTGTTTAGGTTGAGGCTTAAAAGGTTTTAAAATGATTGTATTAAAGCTCAGGGGTTTTGCTGAAACTGGTTTGGCTCAGTGGATAGAGGGTCGGACTGCAGACTGAAGGGTCCCAGGTTTGATTCCGGTCAAGGTCATGTACCTTGGCTGCGGGCATATCCCCAGTAGTGGCCGTGCAAGAGGCAGCTGATTGATGTTTCTCTCTCATCGATGTTTCTGGCTTTCTATCCCTCTCCCTTCCTCTCTGTAAAAAATCAATAAAATATATATTTTAAAAAATAAAATAAAGCTCAGGGGTCTTTAATTACTTGCCCAAGGAGATTGCCGTCAGACCTGGTTCAAACTTAGTTTTACCAAAGTTCCCGACTCTAAAGCTCCTTTTTGTCAAATCTTCAGAGATACCTGATATTTCTAAAACTCATGTAGCCCACTAGGAAAAAATTGTTTTGTTTTTCCTGATTACTACTCAAAATTGAGGAGTGGAGAAGAGGCCAGTTCCTAAATAATGGGGGTTGGCAGGAAAAAAAAGTACTTGTTTGTTCTAAGTGAGCTTTTTAAAGTTCATTTCTCTCTCAATTCTGAAAGAGTCCAGTCAAACTTTGTGGCAGAAGATATTTTTTGTTCATCCAAATTGCAATCATTATACACAACACTGCTTCAGTGTTTTCTGATTACAAAAAAACCCCCAACCAAACAAAAAAAAAAAACCAACACACACACACACACACACACACACACACACACACACACACACACAAAACCAAGTAGAAAAATAAAGATAGAAAAGCATAAAGGAAAAAATTCAATCCTGCCAGGCCATTGTGCTCAATGGATTGAGTATGGAGGTCACAGGTTCAGTTCCTGATCAGAGCACATGCTGGGGGGTTCAGGGTTGTGGGCTTGACCCCCAGTAGGGGACATGCAGGAGGCAACCAATGGCTGTGTCTCTCTCATTGATATTTCTCTTTCTCTCTCCCTCTCCATTCCTCTCTCTCTCTAAGAAAAAAAAAGTAAATCCAAAATAATTATAATGTATACAGAAAAGTACAAAAATTGTAAATCCCCAGTGAATTAAAGCAATATGAAAATTTTTCTGTAACTACATCCCCCACATAGTTTAAGAGACATTTATCACTACTCCAGAAGATCCTTTCATGCCCCTTATACATCACTGCCCTCTATTTGCCCCACCTTGTAACTTCTAGGGGCTAATTCCAGCAGGTCATAAATGCAAGAAGTTCATCAAAAGGATAGTGAACCTTGAGGCTTCAGCAGGGCTGAAGATAAATATTATTGCCTGCTGCCAGACAGCTGAGAGAATTTCCCCAAACCTGAAAATGTATGTTATTACCTGCTGCTGGCCAAACAGCTGAACAACTGATGGCAGTTCCCCAACCTGATACTTTACTGCTTACCAAACTTTACCTTTGATATGTGTGTTTGCTTTGTATTAGGGAAAAATGTGTGAATAAAAAGCCCTGGGTATGGAGATTTATGTAAAGACAACAACTGTTTGATGTATTCACATCATTTCATATAGCTATAGCTCAGTCATTTTTATTGTTGTATAATATCCTATTTAGGTTAGTTTAACAGATTTAGCAAATAAAAATTCAAGGCACCCAACTGAATTTGAATTTCAAATAAATATTTTAGTATAAATGTGTCAGATGCACTATTTGTGATATCCTATACTGTAAGATTATTATTTCCCTAAAATTTAAATGGGCATCCTATATATTATTTGACAACTCTAATTTTACCATCTTTTCTATTAATTTTTTTATTGTTTTCAGAGAGGAAAGGAGAAGGAGAGAGAGACAGAAACATTAATGATGAGAGAGAATCATTGATCAGCTGCCTCCAGCATGCCACCCACTGGGGATGGAGTCCGTAACACGGGCTTGTGCCTTTGACGGGAATCGAACCTGGGACCCTTCAGGCCTCAGGCCAACACTCTGTCAACTGAGCCAAACCAGCTAGGGCCCTAATTTTACAATCTTTAAAAAAATATCTAATACTCTAGAAAGTTTCAACTTTTGGCTATTGCAGATATGCTGCTAAAGCATTCTTATACATGACTTTTCATCATTAAGGTTTTAGAGCAAGTCCTTTCTTCCTTGTGCAATATATGAATATATACTTTCAATTAAAATGTGATCAAATTATAGTTTCAACATTTTGCATGTCCTGAACATTACAATTTTGGGAGTGTGTAGTATTCCTTTGGGAGATCTGGAGTTGTCAAATTATAGTAAACTTGTGGCACATTTTATTGATAATTTGGATACTCAGTCACAGTTCTAGAGAACCATTCTGGAGAGTTTGAAGAACACAAGAGAACAAAAACCATAGTTGCAGAATAAGCAAGATAGAACTCTTGAGATTTGCTTCAGTCTCTTTTCTAGCTAACACAAGCGAAGATATGATTGAAGACACAATCCTGATGAAGTACAAGTGGAGAGGAGATCTGGGAAAGACCAGAAGGAAAGCAGTTAAAGGTGGGACACTACTGAGCTGGCTATGGCTTCAGGAAAACTTCACAGCAGGTTACTTAATCACAGGAGAGGGCCCTGGAGAGGCCTATGGACCCATTGAATCTGATTGATAGTTGTAGAATACCAGACATTCATCTTTAGAGTATGCCTCTGGGGGTGGTAACACTCCCACACTTACAGGTTTTGATAATCTAGCCTTTCTGTTAGGACATTGGTGAGGCCAGATTCTCTCTGGCCACAGCCCAGTCAAACCCAGAGATGCCTTGGAGCTGGTTTTTATCCACTACAGGAAGAAGATGGAGGTTTTGCAGAATCCGGTTCCCTACCTGAGGGAAATGAAGAAGCAATTAACTAATGACTGAAGGAGGCAATGATTGTGCTGACCTGGGCTTAACAGTCATTGACAGGGCAAACTGTCATTGTAGCTGCCCCAGCCTGGAGACAAAATAAGCTTCAGGGTTCAAGGAGCTGATGGGGATTGAGCCGGTGTGGAGTGGCAGCTATCCTACCAAATCCAGGAGGGAGTGTAAGCTGGGAAGAGCAACTCTGATTTTCAAGGGAAACAGAATGGATAAGAAATTTGGTAAGCCAAAACTAACTATGGCCATATGAGCAGACACAGAAACAAGAAAGTTGGCCTCTATTTGTATTTTCTTTCATCTTATTTCCCCAACATTTTATTATGACATTGATAAACTTACAGAAAAAGTGAAAGAATGATATAGCAAACACTCATATCCACAACAAATTCTACAGTTAATATTTTCTTTATCATTTAATGTACCATTAATTCAACATTTTTAAAAATATATTTTATTGATTTTTTTACAGAGTGGAAGGGAGAAGGATAGAAAGTCAGAAACATCGATGAGAGAGAGACATCGATCAGCTGCCTCTTCTCTTGCATGCCCCCTACTGGGGATGTGCCCGCAGCCAAGGTACATGCCCTTGCCGGAATCAAACCCGGGACCCTTCAGTACGCAGTCCGACGCTCTATCCACTGAGCCAAACCGGTCTCGGCTAATTCAACATTTTTAAATGTACTTCAAGTTAACTTCCAGAATCAAATCTATATCCCTGAACAGTTCACCAAGTAAGTTACCAAAAAGAGTTCAATATTTGTTTAGTCTTAGTTAAAAGTTTCACACAGTGAAATGCACAGTAATTAAAGTACTGCATAACTCAGATTCAATTAGTTACATTTTCATTGCAACTAATGATTTTAAGCATGTTTTTGTGTACGCATTGGCTGTTCCTATAGTTTTATCAGAATATTTTTATTCAGTTGTTTTTCTTATTAAATTGCAGAATTCCTTGTATAGGCTGGATATTAGTCTTGTCAGACTTATGATTTCCAAATAATTTCTCCTAGTTTGTGTCACACTTATTTTCTTAATGGAAATTTTTTTGGGGGGAGGGAGCAAGACTTGTATTTATTTATTTATTAAGGAATGTTTTCAATTTTGATCTGGTCTTGTTTATTCACTTTTTAAAAAAATGTATTGAATTCTGTGGTTCTGTCTCTTAAACCTTTTATCTCCAAGTGGTTATACCTACAAATATTAAAGGGCAAATAGAGTAGGCTAATTTTTCTTCTAGAAGTTCTAGTTTTAGTTTTCAATATTGGCTGTATAATCATCTGAAATTAAGTTTTCAGTATTGTGTGAGACCAGATTTGAGTTTTATTTTGTTCTAAATGGATGTATGATAGTGCCAGGACAATTTGCTAAAGATATTATCCTTTTTACTGTGGTGCCTTTGTCAAAAATCAAATTACAACTTAGTGTGGGTCTATTTCTGAAATGTTTCCTCATTTTTATTGACCAACTTGTTGATCCTTATGCTGGTCCTACACTATGTTGATCAGAGGAACTTTCTACTAAGTTTTAAACTCCATTCACATCTTCCAAATTTGTCCTTTTTAAAGATTGCTTTGGGAATTTTAGGTACTCTGTATTCCCCTGTAAATTTTAGAATAAGCTTTTTAATATCTACCAAAGGAAAAAAAAGAAGAAAAATAAAAGCTCAATGAGAATATGAGAAGGATTGCAGGGGAATCTATAGATCATTTGAGGAGAATTAAAAGGTTAATAATATCAAGTCTTTCAATTAATGAACATTATATATCTCCATTTATTTATGTCCTTTTTAACTTCTAATGAAGTGTCCAGATTGGCAGAAAAAGGACCTCTGAAAATCTACATCTCCACACAAGTAAGCACACTAAGAAAAAAATTATCAAAATAAATGTTATGAACTCTGTAAACTAGCCAGAGGCTTATAACAATTTGAGAAGAGTTTATTTAAGAAGACAGAATCTTGGTAAGAGCAACATTTGTGTTGCTGTATCTTGTCCTATAACAAAATCTCTCTCTCACAGATCCATGACAGCTTTGAAAACCCATAACTTCACATTCATTTTACCATAAACATAACCTTTACTGGAGGGGCAAAAGGAGATGGGTGATTCCCTAAATCTTGATTTTTCAGGAGTAGTCTTAATTTGTTATGTCTGGCAATTCCCTGAAAAATTTTAATCCGAGACATTATCTTTATACGACCTGACTCAGAGTTTACTCTTCTCAAAATGCCACTTCTCTAAGCATTTATCAAGAACAACCAGCAAAAAGAGGATTAAAAATGGTGGCAGAGTAAGTGGATGCTTCACAGACATCCTCCCAGGAAAAATTAGAATTACAACTAAAATACAGAAAAACGTTCTGAATCATCAATGGGAAACTCACAGGGCAGACATCTGATACCTGAGGACCAAACATGGGGACCATATAGAGACTGGATGGAGGGGCAGAGGCGATAAAGGACTGGCCAGCTGCCCACAAATGGCAACTAAACTCCTGAAGAAATATCTCAGTGATGAGGAGGAGGGGTTATCAATGAGAAATCTGGGATCTAATCTGCAAGCTGGGCCACCTCCCAGAGAGCACCAGAACTGAGGAGGGTACCCACAGAACATCTAGCTATGAAAAGCAAGGGGTGATGTCTGCCAGAGAATAGCAGCTCAACACAAAAATTTCTCTGTGGAGCCACCCACCTCTTGCTCTAGCAAAGGGAGGGTGAAGTGGACTAGAGATCTGAGAGTAGAACCCAGCAGTGGGGACTCAGGAGATAGAGCTCAGAAGGCAGACATACCAAGTTTCCCTCATCCAGCAGAGGTCAGCTTTCCCACATAGACATTTCCCTTGCCTGGGAGGAAGAAAGTTGACAAACCCTATTGGAAAACATATTGCACTGAGGCCTCTTAAGAGGTTAAAAATAACAATTAGCCTCCGGGTATAAGGAACTTCCCCACCCTGTGGCAGAAAAACCCTCGACACACCTGAGGACAATTGCCTGGGAGGCAATTCAAGTCAGAATCCTATTACTCTGTATAAAGAGTCAGTCTCTGGAGGCTTCCGGTCTGTGCCTGATCCAATTACTCAGAAACAGCCTTTATCACTGTCCTGCACTACAGGTTGAGAGGTGTAGAGGATGTACCTAAAACACAGTCACAATCCAAACAGATAGCCAAAATGAGGAGACAAAAAAGCAACCTCCAAATAAAAGAACTAGAGAATTTTCCAGAATAAGAGATAAATAAAGCAGAGATAAGAAACTTATCTGAAACAGAGTTTAGAGTAATGATAGTTTAAAAAGCTCAACAGCAAAAAATTATAGGTTAGTTTCATATAGTAACTATGAAAAAAAGAAGTAATCTGCATCTATGCCATTAATCTAATGTACATTATTGATAACCTATACTTAAGTCACTGCCTCTTTCCCCAAGATCTGATCTTCCAAGACCAGTTACCTAAATGCTCACATTTTAGAGAGGTCATAGCCCATGAACCCCTGGAAGGGGTTATTAGCACTGGTGCCAGGCCAGGCCCTTAGATAGGATCTCAAGACCCCCATCCTAACTCTCGGGGCTTTTTGCAAAGCCCATGAAAGGTCCAGAAGTCACCATCCATATCTTGGGGACAACAAAACCAAAGGGGATAAAAGATGGGCTTCCACCATATTGATTTGCTCAGACTCTGGGGGTGACTCCTCTGAGACAATCAGCATAATAATGCCATGTAACTCCATTTCTCTGAGTGTTGCTTGGGTTTCTTGGGTCTTCTACAACAAAAAAAGGACCCAGATCCCACCAGCCAGAATAACCCAATAACATTTGGTGAACATCATTTTGAACAACTTAATATGCAAATACAATAAGAGGAGCATGGATAATGAACAGGTGGGTAGAGGCCCTTTCCAAAAAACCATAGCAATCATATTTCGGATACTATTTTAAATTTAATTTTACTTGAACTTCACAAAAGAAAAAGACCTTGATAGAATTGCTGAATTCATATACGTATTACTTCTAGGCAAAAGATGCTTCCCCTAAACTATCTCTTCAAGATTAAAAAAACATACAACAAAACATGTCAGAACATTGAAGGTTGACATCATTATGATTTATTCCAAGAACGTATTTTCATTTTTATTATTATAGACTGACTTCCTGTTGTGAAAAATGAGTTGATTGGCCCAGCCACATGGACATGAACACTCAGTTCTGAAAATATTAAAGCATTTCTGTACCAGTTAGTCAATGTCAACCTCAAGGATCTCCCTCTCTCCTTGCTGACTAACCCATATCCAGGACCAAACCTCACCTTCTAGGGACCCAGAGCTACAGGGAAGGGTGACTCTGGTCCTGTCTCCCAGTGACAGGCAGTTTAGTTTCCATCTGTCTTATATAATGGCTGTCAGGTAAGGCTTTGTTAGCAGAAAGTATTCAGTTTGAAAACCCCTGCACAAGTTCACCACTCAGGCCCTTGCAAATTTGCACAGTCCCGGATTTCTGAGAATGGAGGCCTTTCTCCTTAATGCACTAGATCCTCCTTATGAAGTCAAGTGCACATCTGCACCCTGGTGTAATTACCTTGCATCCAATGGGCAACAGACACAGGCCTGCGGGTCTGGAGATGACCGCTGAGCTGGCTGGAAATCACATGAGGCAGGTCCTGCAGCCCAGGCTCAAGTGCTCTGGAGTCTCTATTTAAACCAATAAATTTTATTTATATGTGTTAACATAAGAAAAAACATTGAAACCTGTAAAGAATCTTTGTGAGTGTATTTCAGTCAAACTGTCAGCATAAGCCAGGAAGCAGAACCTCAATGAATTGAGATAATGCTCCAGAGTATGATGGGTTACATCTGTATTTATACATGGCTTAGCAACGCATCAACAGACATGAAGAGTGGAAGTAGATATAACAGGTGATATCAAAGAAGAAACCATGGGGAATGAGGGAAATCTGACAGTATAAGTCATAATACTTTTTTGCTGATATCATGAGACAGAAAGAACAGGAGGAGTCAGGATGAGCAACATGTTTGGGATACAAAAGTCTTCCATTTTTGGATGTACTGAATTTGAAGTAACTATAGTGCATCTATATAGAGGAGTCTTAAGTAAGAGGAATATGTGAGAATAGAGTTTATTTACATGTATAAGACCAAGATGAAAATATGGAAAATATCAGTAGCACAGAAATAGTTGAAACCATCACAGTACTTTTGTGGAATTTTGTAAAGAAATAGAATTTCAGTGTAGATGTCAGAGGCAGAGATGGCTGACTTTTCACTGAAGCCTGTCCTCCCCATTTTTGAACACACAACTACAAGACAGTATCAGGCCTTATACTTTGAGGTTCTCCCTCATTCCCTATGGTTTCTTCTTTGATATCACCTGTTATATCCACTTCTACTCTTCATCTCTGTTGATGCAATGCTAAGCCAAGTTTATCTAATACCTATTATTATGATTTCTAGATGCATTTGATCTCTATTTTTATTTATTTGCATTATTTTGAATGTTCCTGCCAGATTTGACCACTGAAAATATGACATTTATCTTGCTATTTTACCTTAAAAAGAAAGTTTGCTATTTCCTCCAGTAAATAATGTAAACACCTCCACCTGCTTTTAAAGTTCACTCTAAAATTTATCCAGCTATTACTGATCGCTTTGTATGTGATATTACTGGAGTAAGGTTAGGAATTCTGGGGAATACACTTCTGCCATGAACAGGAAATATTGGTGTTTTAGGAGGGCAGGACCCAGACTAGATCAATAGGAACAGAGAGTGAGTAAAAATCAGGGAAACTGAGGCAGCAGCCATGCAGGTTGCTTGGTGGGGAAAAAAAGAACAACAACAACAGAAAAGATTTTTAAAAGAAACTCTCTAAAGGAGGCCTAGAGATTACTCTGGAAAGAAATAATGAAAAAATATTTTCTTCAAATGTCTGAAAAACTATAATTAAAAATCCTCCCTGAAACTTATATACAAATACTCAAAGACTAATAGCAGAAATTCAATTACTATCACTTACTGTTCACAGCTAAGGACAAGTAAAGTTTAAAAAAATAAGACTTATTTCAGACTAATTTAAACTGGCAAATTGAAATAAGTGAATATTCATGGGAATCAAGTTGTACTAGGCAAGGGGGAAAATCAGGGAAACTATCTCATTCAATAATGTTTGTCCTGTATACTACAGAAATAATATATATTTTCTATCTTTTAATATTTTTAGTTAATATTTTGACACCAATGAAGACTGTTTTCCACCTCTTATATAGGCAAAACTCCTGAAGACTGATAAAAATCCAGTGAGTTCGAGGGGACAGGCACTCAGATACACTGAGAGCACACATACACAGTATCCAATAATGTCTCTTTAGAAAACCTTATGAAATATTGACAAGAGTATACAAATGGATGTACAATAAGAAAGTGAAAGATTGAAGATAACCTAATTATTTTTTTCAGTAGGGAAAAGTCAAGTTATTATAGGTCCATAAAATGGAATGAAATGCAATTAATAAAATGAGACAAATCTAAATGTACAGACAATGAAAGCAAGCTCATAAGATATAGATGAGTTAAAAAACAAAACAGATACAGAATTATATGTATGCCATGACCACTTTTTGTGAAAATGTGTATTTATGACCATATACATCTAACATTCACATAGGCATATTGTTGGGAAATATCTGAATGAATGCATTCCAATGAGGGAATTGGGATAAGATTAAGAGAGGTTATCCCTTCTAGTGAGTACATTCCTGCGTTACTTAATGTTTTATATTTAACTAAGTATTTTATTTATTTTTAGAGAGAGAGAGAACAGGAGAGAAGAACACTGATTTGTTGTACCACTTGTTTTATGCATTCATTGGTTGATTCTTATAACTATGTGCCCTGACTGGGCATTGAACCTACAACCTTGGGATATTAAGAGGACACTCTAACCAACTAAACTATCTGGCTGGGGCTAAGGTTTTATCTTAATGGGTAAAAAGTATGGGACAAATAATTAAATTTTTCAATAAAGAAAAATGTATTGTAGAAATATGGGTCTGAAATGATATGGTATTTGAATCGTATATTATTTAATTTTATTTCTTGATATTTGCCCTCACACCAATGCTCTCTTCTTACTCATTTCCCTCTTGCAATTCACATGGATGATCTCCCAGTTCTTAATGTCACCTAATATACTTCTAATAGCTTCCCCTGATCACTTTCTCACCTCCTTTCATATTAGCTTTCTAGGTCATTTGAAGATAGTTCAAGCTGCCTATACTAAGTACACTGAGTGGTGAGATTATTCGGATCCCTGAACTCATAATTATATGGCCACTCAGTGTATATCCTATATAATAAATTGCTAATATGCAAGTTGTCCCCTCAACCAGGAGTTTGACCAGCAGGCAGGATGGCCAACTGCCTATGTCCCTTCTCGGTGGCCAGGCTGTCCGGACCCCACTTATGAATGAATTCATGCACCAGGTGTGTGATTCACACACACACACACACACACACACACACACACACTCACACACACACACACTGAGGTGCCAGATCATTATGCATTCAGAGATCATAATAATCTGGCCACTCAGGGTATGTGTCATTGTTTTTCCCTCCAGTTCTCACTATATATATATTTTTTAAGTTCTGTAGATATGGCCAAAACCGGTTTGGCTCAGTGGATGGAGCGTCGGACTGCAGACTGGAAGGTCCCCGGTTGGAATCCGGTCAAGGACATATACCTTGGTTGCGGGCACATCCCCAGTGGGGGGCGTGCAAGAGGCAGCTGATCGATGTTTCTCTCTCATCGATGTTTCTGACTTTCTATCCCTTTCCCTTCCGCTCTGTAAAAAATCAATAAAATATATATTTTTAAAAGTTCTGTGGATATGGATCATTTGTATTTTTAATATTTCTTTCGGACTAGGAAAGTAAAACGGAAACCACAGAGTTAACTTTAAAGAATGACATTTCATGGGAAAAGTTAACATTATGCCTTAATGATGAAATGATCCAGGAGAGGAAGCACCTTGTATTCCACATTTAGAAGAGGCTTCAAATGTGATAAGTTCTAAAGCCAACAGGTAAACCAAAAAATGGGTGAGTGGCAAATCTTCAGCCACAGTAAAACTCTCACTCAGGAGAGAGACTAAGAATTTAACAGATTTCAGAAAAGTATTAATGTGAGCTCAAAAAATACTCCAGGACCAGTAAGTCCTGTGAGAAAAAGAGACTATAAATATGATATATGTAAGAAGACAAGTAAATACAATTTAGATTTGATGAATCATTGAAGTAATTCTATAGGAATGAAAACCTTTGAATGTAATGTTTGTGAAAAACATCTTCAAACAGAATACTCACCTTACAGAACACAAGAGAATTCATACTGGAGAGAAACCTTTCATATTTAAAGAATGTGAAAAAGCCTATAGCCAAAGTTCATCCCTGATTCCACATCAGAGAATCCATACTGGTGAGAAACCCTATGACTGTAACGAATGTGGGAAAACCTTCAGATATCTCTTACTCAAAATGTTAAAATCCATACTGGGTTGAAGCCCTATGAATGTGATGTGTGTGAGACAACATTCAGGCTGCGGTTGTTGCCCCCAGAACTGGTGGTTTCATTCAAAGTTTCATGTCAATATTTTTGGGGAAAAAAAATTGTGACAGAGTAAGTGGATGCTGCACAGCATCCTCCCAGGAAAAATTAGAATTACAACTAAAATACAGAAAAACTTCCTGAATCATCAATGGGAAACTCACAGGGCAGACATCTGATACCTGAAGACCAAACATGGGGACCATATAGAGACTGGATGGAGGGGCAGAGGTGATAAAGGACTGGCCAGCTGCCCACAAATGGCAACTAAACTCCCAGAAAGATATCTCAGTAGTGAGGAGGAAGGGGTTACCAATGAGAAATCTGGGATCTAATCTGCAAGCTGGGTCACCTTGGAGAGAGCACCAGAACTGAGGAGGGTACCCACAGAAAATATAGATGTGAAAAGCAAGGGGCAATGTCTGACAGGGATTAGCAGCTCGCACACAAAGTTCTCTGTGGAGCCACCCACCACTTGCTCTAGCAAAGGGAGGGTGAAGTGGACTAGAGATCTGAGAGTAGAACCCAGCACTGGGGACTCAGGAGATAGAGCTCAGAAGGCAGACACGCCAAGTTTCCCTCATCCAGCAGAGGTCAGCTTTCCCACATGGACATTTCCCTTGCCTGGGAGGAAGAAAGTTGACAAACCTTATTGGGAAACATCTTGCCCTGAGGCCACTTAAGAGATTTAAAATAACAATTATCCTCTGAGCACAAGGAACTTCCCCACCCTGTGGCAGAAAAACCCTCGACACACCTGAGGACAATTGCCTGGGAGGCAATTCAAGTCAGAATCCTATTACTCTGTACAAAGAGTCAGCCTCTGGAGGCTTTCGGTCTGTGCCTGATCCAATTACTCAGAAACGGCCTTTATCACTGTCCTGCACTACAGGTTGAGAGGTGTAGAGGATGTACCTAGAACACAGTCACAATCCAAACAGATAGCCAAAATGAGGAGACAAAAAAGCAACCTCCAAATAAAAGAACTAGAGAATTTTCCAGAATAAGAGATAAATGAAGCAGAGATAAGAAATAAGAAATTTATCTGAAAAGGAATTCAGGGTAATAATAGTTAAAAATACTCAACAGGAAAAAATTATAGGTTAGTTTCATATAGTAACTATGAAAAAAAAGTCAGAGATAAAGGAAGAAACAACACAAAGAGCACTCATTGGAAGGAATACATAGCAGATTAGTAGAACCTAAGGATGAAATCAGTGAATTAGAAGACAGGGTTGAAAATATCACTCAATCAGAGTATCCAAAAGAAAAGAAGCAATTAAAAAACAGGAGGACAGGGAAAGGGAGCTGTGGCACAATGTGAAAGGTGACAATGTTAGAGTAGCAGAAGAGGCAGAAAAGCAGAAAGGAATAGAGAAGGTGTTGGAAGAAATAATGGCAGAAAACTTCCCTAACCTGGTAAAAGAAAAAGTCACACAAGATCAGGAGCCAGGGAGAACCCCAAACAAGACAAACCCAAACAGGCCCAAGCCCAGACACATCATAATTGGAATGAAAAAATTAAAGACAAAAAGAGAACCTCAAAGGCAGCAAAAGAACAACCAGCAACAATCATTTAATATCATATGGTCTGCAGTGTAAACTGTTGGTGTGAACAATAAGCTGACCAAAAACCTTGGAAGGAAAAGCTGGGAAATGACTTGTCCATAAGGGGTTTAGAAAAGTTCCCGCATATTCCTGGAAACCTAGATAGCTACACGTACTCCCAGAGGAATGTGAATATTCAGCAAAGACCAAGTTGACTGAGAATTTCTTGTCTCTAGCTGTTTGAGGCTCCGTATAAACAGGAGCAGAAGCTCCTGTAAAGTGGTAAAAGGCCTACCAGAGCAATGAAGGCATGTCTCAAAGCACACACAGTCCCTAGCAGAGATCGGAGCTCTATTGGTTCGAAGGGTGGGTAGAAATGGGGGTGGGGGTGGGGTTTCTTTGAAAAGTCACCTCACAAGGTGATACTTGTCACAAGTTCCCAGCACGGCAGGTCTTGGTGGGCAGTCATGTCCCAGGCCTATACCTATAGGAAAAGATTTATCTTTGCCTCCAGAAAGCCCTGTTTGTTGTTCTTGTGCATCTAGGGCCTCGATTCTAGGTTAAGGCACCTTGGAAATGCAAGAGTAACCCTCTTCTTTTCCGACTTCTTGGGAAGCAACCACTCTTAGGAAAACGCACAATTTTATAATCCAATCTCTGCATTGTTTTCTCCCGCCTTCCTCTAATCCTCTTTAAATCCCCTCCTTCATTTCAGAGGTATAAAAGGAACTGCAGAGTGGGTGCATGGCATAAGTAGCCGGGCAGTGGCAGAGGTGGATGCCAAGGCGGCTGTGGCAGGTGGAGCAGCGACGGTAGCAGCAGTGCTAGTAGCAGCAGCAGCAGCAGCAGCAGCAGCAGCAGCAACAGCAGCGGCAGCAGCGGCCCAGTGAGGCAAGGAGGCAGCAGCATTGGTGTGCGGGGCCCTGGTGGCACCGGGGCGCTGGTGGTGGACGATGGCAGACGTGCTCAGTGTCCTGCGACAGTACAGCATCCAGAAGGAGGAGATCTTGGTGAAGGAGGACAAAGTCATCTTTGGCTGCGAGTTCTCCTGGCCCAAGGACGTGAAGACCAACTACGTGGTGTGGGGGACCGGAACGGAAGGCCGGCCCAGGGAGCACTACACGCTGGAGGCTATCTTGTTTCTGCTGAAGAACGCGCACCTCCCTCACCCTCTGTATGTCCGACTTGCGGCCGCTGAAAATATCCCCGCGGTGAGAAGACCCGACCGAAAAGATCTGCTTGGGTATCTCAGCGGCGAAGCATCCGCGTCCGCAAGTATCGACCCAAGCGCCCCTGCAGAGCCCGGGCTGCAGGGATCCGCTCGGGGGAAGCGAGCCGCCGAGGACGTGTCCGCAGCAGCCAAGAGGCCGCGCACCGAGGACGAGGAGCGTGTGCGCCTCGACAGAGCGAGGTGGGCGGCCCGCTTGCAGGGCCACAAAGAAGGCCGTGTGCAGCCCGGACAGATCAGGCCTCTGTCTGAAACCATGTCCGTGGAAAGAATCGCTGCCATCAAAGTCAAAATCATGGCCAAGAGACGGTCGACCATCAAGACCGACTTAGGTGAGCACCTAGGCGCTCCCCAAGGGAGGAGTTTCGTGGCCGCGGAGGTAGATGTGACCCGCGACATCGTCAGCCGGGAGAGAGCGGGGCGCACACGGACCACCGTCCTGCAGAGCTCGGGGAAGACCTTCGCCGAGGACGTCTTTGCGATTCTTCAGTCTGTGGAAGACAGAGAAAGAGGACGGGCGCCTGCCCGGCCCCCGGCCCCAAAGGCGGCAGCTGTGGCTCCCACATTGCCTCCCAAACAGCCGACCCCAGCCGCCTACAACAGATACGGCCAGGAACGATTCAGAGAGAAAGGAGAACTGGAAGGCTTCCACATTGACACGACGGGCACCTACCACGGCATGACGCTGGAGAGCGTGGCGGAGCGTGGGGCGGCGCAGCCGGTCCCGAGACCCGTTTGTCAAGCAAGAGGCCCCCCTCAGCAGAAGAAAGGCTCTCCGACCCCCATCATCATCATCCCCGCCGCCGCCACCTCCTTAATAACCATGCTGAACGCCAAGGACCTCCTGCAGGACCTGACCTTTGTGCCATCCGATGAGAAGAAGAAACAGGGCTGCCGACGAGAACAGGAAACCCTGATACAGAGAAGAAAAGACCAGAGGCAGCCGAGCGGCGCCGCACTCAGCCTCATGGTGCCCTACAAAGTCGTGGACCAGCCTCTGAAGCTCCCGCCTCGGGACTGGGACCGCGTCGTGGCCGTCTTCGTGCACGGTCCTGCCTGGCAGTTCAAAGGCTGGCCAGGGCTCTCGCCCGACGGGTCTCCGGTTGACGTGTTTGCCAAAATCAAAGCCTTCCACCTCAAATATGACCAGGCTCCTCTGGACCCCAACGTGCAGAAGTGGGACGTAACGGTGTTAGAGCTCAGCTATTACAAACGCCACTCGGACAGACGGCTTTTCTTGAGCTTCTGGGAAACGCTGGACAGGTACATGGTCAGGCATAAATCCCACTTGAGATTCTGAACCACGTGGCTTCCCCGTCTGGAAGTCTCGGTTAAGAAGCGTGGGTAGACCTTCAGCTAAAGACTGACTGAGTGTCAAGCTCTGAAGTTAGCAAAACGAAGGTGGTCTGGAGCCAGCACAAGATCTCATCTGATGCTTCTGTGCTTCAAAGGGATCAGATGTTGCCATATCAGCAAACTTTTGGGCCTACGACTATTTTTGTAATAATGGCCTTCTAGATTGTAATGGAAATTGTATATTTTGGCACAAGTTTCTTCACCATTGGTTAAACTCGCATTACTTACAATGTGTTTCTTTAGAAAACAAAGGAACTACAAAACTGTTTCTGCTGAAGCATGTGAGATTGTGTTTGGGCTCAAATAAACTGATAAAAATCCTCTACAGCTTTGGACATTTCTCATGTTGGTGAGAGCTAAGAACTCTCTGTTCAATCATTACTTGTCCACTAACCAAGCCAAGCAGAGGTTTCAGGGGTCACACACCAAAAGTGCTAAGGCCCTAGCTGGTTCAGCTCAGTGGATACAGCTTCAGCCTGCGGATAGAGGGTCCCCCTCACATTCCAGTCAAGGGCACATGTCCCAATCCACAATGGGGACATGCAGAAGGCAGCTGATCAATGAGTCTCTCTTATCATTGATGTTTCTATCTCTCTCTCACTCTTCCTTCCTGACTGAAATTAATAAAAATATATCCTATCTAATAAAAGGGTGATATGCAAATTGGCCAATACCCCAACACACAAGATGATTGCCCACATGTTGTCAAAGATGGCCACCCTCATGCGAATACAAGATGGCCACCACAGAGGGCCTGCAGAGAAGAGCAGTTGGGGGAGACCAGGCCAGTAGGGCATTGGGGGCAATCAGGCTTGCAGGGGAGGGCGGTTAGGGATGACCATGCCTGCACGGGAGGGAAGTTGGGGGATGACCAGGACAGCAGGGGAGAGCAGCTGGGGGGCACCCAGGCCCTTAGGGGAGTTCAGAGGGGGGGGTACCAGGCCTGCAGGGGAAGGCAGTAAGGGGCAATTGGGCCAGCAGGAGAGCATTTAGTCATTAATCAGGCTGGCAAGGCAGTGCATAGGGGATTATCAGGCTGGCAGGGGAGTCTTTAGAGTGTGATCAGGCTGGCAGGCAGAGGCAGTTAGAGATCATCAGACAGGCAGGAAGATGCAGTTAGAGGCAATCAGGCAGGCAGGTGAGCGATTGGGAGCCAGCAGTCCTAGATTGTGAGAAATGTCTGACTGCCCGTTTAGGCCCGATCCCACTGACAGTCAAGTATCCCTGGTAGTATCGGACCTAAAAGGGCAGTTGGGCATCCCTCCAGGGGTCCCAGATTGCAGAGGGTGCAGCCTTGGCTGAGGGCCCCCGCCTTGCCCCCCGTGCACAAATTTCCTGCACTGGGCCTATAGTTACAAAATAAAAGTGATTGTTCTCTCATTTAATGTTCTTGGGAAACACGAACTGAATCTACACATTTCAATGTAAAATAACATCTAGAAGTCATGTGTGTGTGTGGGGGGGGGGATAAAATGGCTGATGCTGGGTTGATTTGGGGTGTTCTGAGTCCAGCACAAGCCTCAACAGTAGTAGGCACACTCATTATTCAACAGAGCCAAATATCAACAGTACAACGTTTGAAATTTCCTTTGAGAGCCACATTTTTTAACTTAAACTTCTTCTAACGCCACTTCTTCTAAATAGACCCTCCCTGGCCATGGTATTTTGTGAGAGAGCCACACCCAAGGGACCAAAGAGCCGCATGTGGCTCACGTGCCAGTTTGCCCACCACGGAACTAGAACATCCTGAGTCAAGCAGCACGCAGTCTGTAATCTTGTGGGGAACATTTCTCTGACCTGCCAGAGAAATGGGCATTTAGGAATCTACAATTAACACAAAAGGGCATAAGCTAAAGGACAAAGCCTTCCAGTAGTCTCGCTACCTAGTGTCAGAAAGCTCTCAGGAAGAGGCTGACTTCCCTCTCTGACCCTGCCTCCCCACTCTGCACAGACTCAAGTTTCCACAGCCCGTGGCCCAGGTCGCTTCCAATCCAGCGATTCTTTCTCCATCAGAGGGAGGGCGACCAGCTGGCGAAACCATTTCAGAAGGGCTGATTGAGTCTCTTGACCTGAGATATTGTAAGACTTGTAATAAATTTATAGAACTCTGTGGAAATCTGACTCATTTTTCTCATCACCCACATAAAGGTTTTAAGGTGAACAGATGACTGTGTGAAGGTGCTTATCTGGCAAAGAATGGACATCTGACCTATAGTCACAGCAAGTGAGCCTCTTTAGCTGGTGGAGGGGAACAGGAGACAAACTTGCCAGGATTTTGGGAGGAAAAGAGCATTTTGGGTTAATATGTCGCAACTGGAGCTTTGTTAGCTAAATATTCAAGTGGCAGTGTTTGAGAGCTGTGATTCTAGACTCTGAAAAGTTGCCTGGAGAAATCTGCCATCCTCTAGAATGGCTAGGTACTGTGGCAGCTCCACCCAGCAAGTGCCATGCTGTTCTTTGCCAGATCTAGATAGAAAAAAACAAAACAAAACAAAAACAAAAAAAACAACAACAACAAAAAACATGTGGAGGGACAAGAGGGAAAGACATAGCCTTCATTACTTATACCGGGAAGACCTGATGGCCACCAGTTGAGAGAGTTTCCACATTAGACCTGGATAGGCTAGAGGCCTAACTAAGAGAGGGGAGAAAGGAAAGGAGAGAAGGGAGAGGGGAGAAGGGAGAGAGAAGAAGGGAGAGGGGAGAAGAGAGAAGAGAGAAGAGAGAGGGGAATGGGAAAGGGGGGAGTCGAGCTGGGAAAGGCCTGAGGTCAGACTAAGGACAGAGAACCTGACAAAGGTTGTTAGCCATCAAGGACGAAGGACACACTCGAGTCTGTGCTGTCCTGCTCCTCATGGACTCTGGCCAGGCGGACACCATTCCACTGACTGGAAGTCCAACTGGGCTATATCCTCGCTTGACCCTTCAGGCTACACACTTCACATATCCAGCACTGAGAATAGTGCCAGGCTACTTCCCACAAGCATGCCACGGAGAAATCAGTCTGACTGAACTTTTAAAACATCAATGTTTATTACAAACCCAACCAAGAGGCTGGGAAACCAGTGTTTCTTCTGTAAGTCAGCAGCGATTACTGGTGCTGGCACACCTGCGACCGTACAGGTGCCTCAGTCCAAACGTCAGGTCTCAGATATTCTTCTCAAAGGCTGGTGGTCAAAACCAGTCTTCGACAATTGCTCATATGTTTGGGTCTTATTAGCACTGACAACTTTTACAGCTGGACAGCTGCCCTAAATCTACTACCACAACCCTCAGCCACTCCCATAGCCTCAGAGAAGTTACACATCCTCAACACAACTCACAGCCCGGGCATATGCCCTTGACCAGACTGGAATTCAGGACCCTTCAGCCAATGCTCTATCCACTCAGCCAAACCGGCTAGGGAAAAGAGAAAATCTTAAAGGCAGCAAGAGAATATAAAACTGTTACCTACAAAGGAGTCCCATAAGGCTGACATCTAATTTCTCATCAGAAACTCTTCAGGTTAGAAGAGAATGGCATGAAGAACTCAAGATAGTGGAAAGCAAGGATTGGAGACCAAGATTACTAACTATATCCACCAAGGCTTTCAGTCAAAATAGACTGTGAAATAAAGAGTTTCTAAGACCAAAAAAAAAAAAAAAGGCTAAAGGAGTACATCACCACCAAGTGAACACTACAAGACATGCTAAAGGGATTGCTGAAATGAAAAGAAGAAACATGAGAGAGAAATCTAGCCATACAGAATTAAAATGGCATAAATAAGTACTTATCAATAATAACCCAAGGAAAAGGCACTGATATTCATGGATACTTGAGTGGAAAACCAAGGCCAATGATTCAAACATCCTGCACATGTCGACTAAACTTCCAACCTCCAAAAAGGGAAGAGAAAATGAGCGGTAAAAAATATACACATACAGAAAGACACTTTTTGGAATTGGAGGACAGTAATCTTAAGACTAAAAGGATCTGCCCGACCAGTGTAGGTCAGTGGTTGAACATTGAGGTCATGGTTAGATTCCCAGTTCAACCCAAAGGGGATGTTCAAGAGACAGCTGATTAATGATTCCATCTCATCATTGATGTTTATATCTCTCTCCTTCTCCCTTCTTCTCTGAAATAAATAAAATATATTTTTAAAAATTAAAAAAAAGAGTAGAAGAATCTATAGCCTCTGCACAGTAAATACCAACAGCTACCATTTATCATCTAACTAGAGGCCTGGTGCATGAAATTCATGCATTCAGAGGGGAGGGGGGATGAATCCCCCTCCCTGGGTTGAAAAAGGGGGCAGTCCAGGCCAAGGGACCCCACCTGTGCATGATCAGGGCCAGGGAGGGATGCAGGAGGTTGGCCAGCTGGGGAGGGACTACAGGCGGGCTCCAGATGTGTCCAGCCTGTCTTTCTCATTCCCAATCAGCTGGACCCCAGCAGCAAGCTAACCTCCTGGTCAGAGTGTCTGCTCCCTGGTGGTCAGTGCATGTCATAGCAAACGGTTGAATGGCCTTAGCATATTACTAACATATTATGCTTTGATTAGTTGAATGGCAAACTAGACAACCAGACACTTAGCATATTGGATTTTTATTACATAGGATAGTATTAAAGGCACTATTATAAGTACTCATTTAATTCTCACAAGAATCTTCTATGATTCCCAATTTTACAGATGCGGAAATAGAGTAATGGACAGTTAAAACAAGTAAGGGCACTCAGATAGTAAATAGCACAGCTAAGATTTGTACCCAGGCAATCTACTTTCAAAAATAAGCTATATCAAGAAACATCATTATAAAATACTAGTGGACCAGCGCATGGATTCGTGCACATTGAAAAGAAATTAATAAGAAGAAAGATTCATGTGGTCATTACATTACTGCAAAAAAGTACATGTCAAAAAAGTATATATATTATAGTATTATAAAATTAAAATACAAAATATTTTAATATCACTATTTGTTCTTTCTCTGTAATAGAAGTGTCAGAGATGAAAGAAAATTAGTAAAATGTATATGAAAATAATATATAAATTGTATATATACATTCTGACATCACATGTAATTGGAGCCAGCAAGAGCTTTATACGATTGTGCATATACAAGTCAATGTTTATTTTTAAATTACCAGTGTGTGTCATATGTACCAGTCAATTGGTCAGTTGGATGGATGGTCATTCGTATGGACATTCAGTCACTTAGCCAGTACTGTTGGGGTTTTCCTCTCTTCTCCACAACCAGCGTGGAGAGAGAAGTAGGGTCCAGTTACTGAATAGAGGAGCTGGGGATTGAGAAATTGAAAAGAATAGATGACACAGAAGTAGAAAATAAAGTTGGGGCTGGGTTGAATCTCTGCTCTCTGATGGAGAGACAGAGAATTCCAACCCAAACACAGCATGTTTATACTAAAACAGAAAAGGGGGTTCATATGAAAAGACTTAAAGTCAAAGGAGCTTAAGTGGGCCCAGGCCCCACTTATTCCCTCATTCTCCGAGCTCTGCTAAATCTACATTTCAAGGGTCCTCCCTCCTTCACCTGAAGCAAATTAAAAGTCAGTATTGAATAATGCATCCTGGCCTTTTGGTGGATACGTTTCCAAGACATGGCTTTGCCTAGTGCATTGGCTTCAGCTGACTCCGATTTTTTAAAAAATGCTCAGATGCCTTGCCTGGGGGCCAGCCCTTTACACATTACAACTCCAAAGGAAAAGAATGTCCTAAAGTCTCCTGGACCAAGAAGATCGTAATTCTCCCATATGGGAATCAGAAAATCCTTAGACTTCTCACAAAAAATGATCAAGCAATGTCTTCAAATTTTTGAGAAAAAAAGTGACCTTCAGCTTGAAGTTCTTTGCCCAGCCAACCACCAAAGGGTAAGGGCAAAATAAAGACATTTTTAGATATGCCAAGGGTCCTCCTTTCTCACCCTTCCCAGCTTTAATTACACCCTTGCAAACACCCTCAATTCCATAATGTTGTTAACACCCTATCTTCATCAGTGCTGATTATTATAACAAAAATATAATAGGCTTGGTGGCTTATAAACAGCACAAATGCACTGCTCACAGTTTTGGAGGCTGGAAGTTGGAGATAGGACACCAGCATGAGGAAAGCCCCCTTCTGGGTCACAGATTGCCAACTTCTGAATGAGTCCTCACTAGGGAGCCTTGTGGGGTCTCTTTTACAAGAGCACTCATTCCATTTATGCACCCGGACCAAGAATTGTACCAGCAACCTTTTGGTTCAGAGGGTGATGCTCAACCAACTGAGCCACACCAGCCAGGGCTCTATTTAGTTCTTTTTAAAAAAATATTTTTTATTGATTTCAGAAAATAATAGAGAGAAATAGAAACATTAATGATGAGATAATCATTGATCAACTGCCTCCTGCATGCCCCCTATTAGGGATTGAGCCTGCAACTCAGGCATGTGCCCTTGACTGGAATCGAACCTGGGACCTTCAGTTCACAAGCTGGCACTCTATCCACTGAGCCAAACCAGCTATGTGGGATTTTATATATATATCTGTTCTATCACTTTTTATAATCGCCAAGTACCTGCTTAAACTGAGTTATGTTTTATTTCTTTGAACAAAGAAAATATAAATTATTTTATAGTTTGCATTTGATAATTTCAAAAAATGTTGTATTTGAATATCTATTTACTTCTGCTGAAATACCCAAAGAGTCTAGTTTCCTTGTGTTCTTGTTTATCTTTAATTCTATACTTAACATTTCTATGAAAACTTATTTGTAGGAAGAATTTATGGCCTACAATTATAATGTGTTCCTCCAGAGATTATTTGCATTTGCTTTTCAGGCACGCAGAAGCATAAGTTTGAGACCACCTAAACACAAGATCAAGACTTGAGTTGGTTTGGCTCAGTGGATAAAGCATGGGCCTGCAGACTGAAAGGTCCTGGGCTCAATTTTGATCAGGGGCATATTCTTGGCTTGCAGGTTCCGTCTCTAATAGATTATCTTTCATTATTGATGTTTCTTTCTCTCCCTCTCCCTTCCTCTCTGAAATTAACAAAAAACAATCCTATATAATAGAAGTTCAGTGACCATAATGGTGTAACGACCAGAATGACCACTCAACCAGTCGCTATGAGGTGCATTGACCACTTCCGATCTTTTCCCCCTGCCCCACCCCAACCCCCAGCCCACAGGCTCTGATGGCTGCATGGCGAACAGGAACAGGGGTGGATGGCGACAGTGGGGTGAGACTAGGGGCTGGCAAGTGGGCAGAAGGTGGCTCTGATCGAAGGCTAGGCCTAGGGACCCTACCTACGAACAATTTCATGTGACAGGTCTCTAGTGTACACACACACACACACACACACACACACACACACACACACACTAGAGGCTCAGTGCATAAAATTCGTGCACAGGAGGTGGGGGATCTCCCTCAGCCCAGCCTGCACCCTCTCCAATCTGGGACCCCCCGAGGAATGTCCAACTGCCCGTTTAGGCCTGATTCTACCTAAACGGGCAGTTGGACATCCTTCTCACAATCCAGAGCTGCTGGCTCCAAACTGCTCACCTGCCTGCCTCCCTGATTGCCCCTAACTGCTTCTGTCTGCCAGCCTGATCACCCCCTAACCACTACCCTGCCAGCCTTATTGATGTCTAACTGCTCCCCTGCCAGCCTGTTTGCCCCCAACTTCCCTCCTCTGCCAGCCTGGTCACCCCTAACTGCCCTCTCCTGCAGGCTTGATTGCCCCCAACTGCCCTCCCTTGCAGGCCTGGTCCCTCCCAACTTCCCTCCCCTGCTGGCCATCTTGTGTCCACATGGGGGCAGCCCTCTTGTACATTGGATTGATGGTCAATCTGCAAATTACTCTTTTATTAGATAGGATAGAGGCCTGATGCATGGGTGGGGGCCAGCTGGTTTGTCCTGAAGAGTGTCCCAGATCAGGGTGGGGGTTCCCTTGGGGTGAGGGGCAGCCTGGGCGAGGGGCCTGTGGAGGTTTGCAGGCCGGCCATGCCCCCCAATGACCCAAACAGAGGCCCTGGGATCTGGGATTAATTTATGTTCTACAATTGAAACTTTGTAGCCTGGAGCAGGGCTGCAGCCATTTCTCTTGGGATATTTACCTTCTATAACTGAAACTTTGTAGCTTTAAGCAGAGTCCAAGGAAGGCCAGGGCTGCGGAAAGCTTGGCTTCTTCTGTCACCAGGGGCAACCCTACCCTCCTCCTCTCTCCAGGTCCATGGCTGCCACCATTTCTGTTGGAATTATCTATCTTCTATAATTGAAACTTTGTAGCATTGAGTGGAGGCCTAGGCTGGCAAGGGCAGGTGGAAAGCTTGGCTTCCTCCTTTGCCAGGGAAACCCAAGCCTCCCTCCTACTCTCAGTGGCCACAGCCATCTTGGTTGGGGTTTATTTGCATAATTTGTTCCTGATTGGCTGGTGGGCATTGCTTGATCAGAAGTATGGTCAATTTGCATATTACTCTTTTATTAGATAGGATATGACTTGAGACAGGTAATTTAATCCCAGCAATTCCACTTTCAATTCACCCTCATCCTGAGGGTGTGGCCTTTTGGAGACCTGTTATTGTAGTACAGAAGGTCTTGAACTTCACTCCCTACACATTGTGTTTTATTTATTTGTTTGTTTGTTTGTTTAAATATATTTTATTGATTTTTTACAGAGCGGAAAAGAGAGGGATAGAAAGTCAGAAACATCGATGAGAGAGAAACATCGATCAGCTACCTCTTGCATGCCACCTACTGGGGATGTGCCCGCAGCCAAGGTACATGCCCTTGACCGGAATCGAACCCGGGACCCTTCAGTCCGCAGTCCTACACTCTATCCACTGAGCCAAACTGGTCTCGGCTATTTTTTTTTTCTTTGAAGTGTAAAAGGAAGATCACAATTTCCATTTAGGTAAATGTTTCAGGGCAAAAGCATCTTCCAGTGTTTCAAGTTGGATTAACCTCTTCCAAATTGGATTATCTTCCTGGATCCTTGCTTTCCAGCTTTTGGTCTAATAATTCTATCTTGCCATCTCTTAGATACCATGTTATGGGCTGAATTGTGTGACCCAAAATTCATATGTTGAAATCCTAACCACCAGTAAGTACCTCAGAATGTGACTGTATTTAACCACATATTTTGGTGATTAAACATAATCACTTTGAAGAGATAACTGAGTTAAAATGAGGCACTAGAGTGTGTTCTAAACCTATCTGCCTGGTGTCTTTATAAGAAAGGTAATTTGGACGAGACATAACAGGGCCAAGAAGGCATGCAGAGGAAAGGCCCTGGGAAGACACTGGGGGAAAGATGCCGAAAGTAGCCAAGAAGAAGGGTTCTCAGGAGAAATAAACCCTGCTGACACCTGAATCCTGGACTTCTGGTCTCCACAACTGTGAGACAATACAGTTCTGTCATTTAAGCCATCCAGTTACAACAGCCCTAGTAAACTAATAACATTAGTTTAGTAAACTTAAAAAACATTAATATATATATGTATATTCCAGACATTTACTTTTTAAAACACACACACACACACACACACACACACACACACACACACACACACATATTTTTAACCAATTTCACAGGGGAAGGGAGAGGGAGGGAGAAAGCTACAAAGATCAATGATGAAAGAGAATCATTGATCTGCTGCCTCCTGCATGCTCCCTACCGGGGATTGAGCCCAAAACCCACGCATGTGTCCTGATCGGGAATGGAGCCATAACTCCTGGGTTCATAGATGGATGCTCAACCACTGAGCCACACCAGCCAGGCCAGACTTTTATTTCTTAATAGTGTTTTCTGAGGTGGGTTGATATAATATCCTAGCCCACAATTACCAGGGAGAAACTCTAATTATCCTCTGCTCCCCACTCTATATGCTGCTTCCCTTTTCCTCAAAGCCCTTACCATCACCTAGAATGTTATCTATTTTTCTATCTACTTATCTGCTTAATCTCGCCGGAATTAATATACAAGGAAGCTAGCTGCGTTTTGGTAACTGCTGTAGCCTCAGAGTCTGAGACATTGCGTGGCAGATCGTAGGCACTAAGAAGAGAGTTGGTGAATGAATGAATGAATCAATGAATGAATGAATGAATGAATGAATGACAGAAGGGGCTTCCCCTCCGGAAGAGGTGGCGGTCCACGCGGTCTCTTGCACCGCTGTCAGGAAACGCTGTAGATCCACTGGGGTGGTCTCTGCCCCTAGGTCTGGAGAGTCCGCTGGGGGCACGCTCCACTGCATCCAGGTTCCGGGTTTTCGCGCGCGCCCCACAATCCTGGAGCGGGCGGGCTCCGCCAGGGCCCTCGTGGGCGGAGCCAGCGGCGGGGCGGGTGGAGCCGCGGGAAGACTAACGGGCGCTGGGCGGGGTGGCAGGGCTGCCCCGCGGCCGCCTTGGGTGGGCTGTGCCCCGGGCTGCACTGGGGCCTGCGCGGAGGCGACTGGTGGCGCCGGCAACTGCGGGGGCGCGTCCGAGGCTGGGGCGCCGGGAGCCGTGGGACTGCGGCCCAGGAGGCGGGGCGCCGCAGGACCTGGCCGCCGCCGCCCCCGCTCTGAAGCCGCCTCGGAGGAGATGTACCCTAGCCGAGGTGTGCGGGAAGCGGGTTCGGGGAACCTCTGCCTTTGCGGCGCCCAGAGCCCGGCTCCGAGAGGTGAGGTGCCGGCAGGAAGGGCCAAGTTGGTCGGTCAGGAGCAGCAGACCCGCCTAGGCCGCTTCTCCTCGGGCATTGGGAGGAGACCCGCTTCCAGTCTGGAGGCCGAGGTGACCGTGGGGCGGCTTTGAAGAGTGAGTGTTTTGCTTGGGAACGGGGTTTGTCTGTACAGGGCCGGGGAAGAACAGCCTCTGTTACCGGTCCTCCTCCAGACAGACGCCCGCCGCAGCTGAAAGCCGCCAGAGCGCGCGCTCACGCCCCGTCTGCGGTCCTGCCGCGGCCGAGGCGGGCCTGGTGAGCGGGGGCCACCTGCCCGTCGTCAGTCCCGGGGAGGCGTGTCTGGGAGCAGTGAGAGGGGCAACTTCTAAAAGAAGCTTCTCTGTCGTTAACCGTTTCCTAAATCTCTCCACTTTGGTAACAAGACAGGTGCTGTTTCTGTATTCAGAAGCAGGCTATTTCCCGCTTGCTCCCGTAGGTAGGATGCAGCCCCCTGCTCCGCACCAGGAACAGATGAAAAAGGAGATGCGCATTAACCGCATACCCTCCCCCCACAAACTTCAAAAAGTTGGGTTGGCTTCCTTTCCAGGGAGCTGGGACAGATTTTAGGGTTCCAGATACACGGAACCGGGTCGCTGTGGAGCGATCTACCTGCTCAAATGACGGGGGCGGGATGAGACAGAGGATGTATTTGAGTTTTGTTCTGTTTTTCCAAAACTGCCTGTTACAAGCACTTCTGCAGTAGTCCTCAATTGTACTCGCAGTACTGAATTTCCTCCATTTGTACACATACTCTTTTCTTCAAATTTTAACATTTTTGAAACCAGGATACATCTTAACAGAGAGGTTGTTAAAAGGACTTGCTAGCTGCTACGCATCTATGTCTGTCACTGCTTGCCCATGTGAAAATGCACCTAAATGATTATTCCATCATTTGAAATATTTGACATTAACTTTGAATTGAGATTTATTAATTGTTTTTTAATAACTTTAGAAGATCCTGGCCCAGTAGGTCACTGTTAGAGCGTCATCCTGACATGCCAAGTTTGTGGGTTCTATCCTCAGTGGTAGAACAACAAACCAATCTCTCTCTCTGTCTCTCAAAAGAAAAGAAAAAAAAGGAAAAGAAAACTTAGAAAGATAATGCTCGGCTACAGCATTAAAGCAAAAGCTTTATAATAATGTTTACTAAAGGTTTATTGTTTGCCCGACATTTTCTCAATTAATCAATTCTACAACACTATGTAGTACGATTATTGTTTTATAGATGAAGAAACTGAAGCTCAGTTGAAGTGTCTTAGAGCCTCTAAAGTGCAAGAGTAAGGATTCTAACCCAGGCTGTCTGATTTCAAATCTATATCCAGGCAGAAGATGCATGTGGCTTTTAAGAGGGGAAGTCAAGGCAGGATTAATGCATGTCTGTGTATCTTTGGCTGTGTGTGTGTGTGTGTGTGTGTGTGTGTGTGTGTGTGTATAGAACTGGGAGACAGAGTCACAGCCAAGAGCATTGTTTATACTTCTTCCCACATTGATGCCAAATCTTTGTTTTTGAATCTTTTGCAGTTCTAATATATTTCTGCAAGTTCTGGATTTCTGGCTGTATGCGGGTGCTCCTGGGTCCCTCCTCTCCTGCTTTGTGTTCCTCTCGAAGAAGTTAGAGGCATACACGCAAACCTACTCAACCGGATGCCTCCCGGGGAGGCGTACTTAATTTAAGAGAGGAGTCAGTGTTTCACAGTTGTCCAAGTCACGTTAGCCTCTCGGAGCCCCCCAGGTTCTGGTGCTGCAGGAGCATGCTGAAGCCCTGAGCGCAGGAACTGTGATCAGAGGAGGACCCCACAACTGTGAAGCCTCTCAGCAGAGGTTCTGGCCGTTTCCTCCCCGGAAGTGGACAAGCCCATTCAGGTGGGCATCATTATGCTGCAGCAGCTCTTGATCACCTTGCCTGCTGAGGCCAGCACCTGGGTGAAGTTGCACCATCCAAAGAAGGCCAAGGAGGGGGTGCCTCTGTGGGAAGATGTGACTAAGATGTTTGACGGAGAAGGTAAGAATAGACTGATGAAGGGGGGAATGGATGGGGAACTAGGAGATCTCATTTGTGTGTCAAAAGATAGGTACACTTGTTCTGGTCTTGGGGAGAACCTTGGGGGAAAGCAGGTCTCCGAGGTTCATGCTTGTGGCTTTTGGGAAAGGGATAGCTGTGAGAGTTCCGGAGTTCTGGCTGTGGGATTGTTGCTTCTGGATCCCTCCTCTCCTGTCTTGTTGTTCCTCTAGAAGAATATAAAGGCATGCACTCAAACATACTCACCTAGCTGCCTCACAAGGAGGCAGTACTTACTATTGTGCTCTAAGCACAGGCTTCTTGGTGACATGTGCTCCGTGCTGCCCCATGCTGCTCCCGTCTTCTGTCCTTAGTACTTACAACCCAGGACAGGAATACAGAACACAAGATGGTCCCCACCAGCGACTCTTGAGTGTGGACAGCCAAGCCAAAGCTTTTTGTACCCTTAAGCCCTCTCCCCCACACAAGTTTCAGTCATTTTAGCCTCAAACGAATATAAGTTCTTGCTTTTCATCTTCTGCTGAGAGGAAAGAATGATATGATTGGTTACTCTTATTTTACCTTGAAATATGCACTGAGTGGCCAGATTATTATGATCTCTGAATGTATAATAATCTGGCCACTCAGTGTATATCCTATATAATAAAAGGCTAATATGCAAATTGTCCCCTCGACCAAGAGTTTGACCAATAGGCAGGCCAGCCAACCGCCAATGTCTCCTTCCCCTGGCCAGGCTGGCCGGACTCCACCCATGTACAAATTAATGCACTGGGCCTCTAATATATATATATACACACACACACATGGGCGGGGGTGTCCCTAGCCCAGCCTTGACCCTTTCCAGGGGGTTAGGCCCTGATGGGATCGGGACTAAACGGGCAGACAAACATCCCTCTCACAATCCAGGACTGCCGGCTCCCAACTGCTCACCTGCCTGCCTTCCTGATCACTCACCTAACCGCTCCCCTGCCAGCCTGATTGATGGCTAACTCTCCTCTGCCAGCCTGTTAGCCCCTAACTGCCCTCCCCTGCAGGTCTAGTACCCCCCAATTGCTCTCCCCTGCAGGTCTGCATCTTCCCCCAACTTCCCTCCCCTGCAGGCCTGGTCACCCCTAACTGCCCTCCCCTGCAGGCCTGGTCCTTCCCAACTGGCCTCCTCTGCTGGCCATCTTGTGGTGGCCATCTTGTGTCCACATGGGGGCAGGATCTTTGACCACATGGGGGCAGCCATGTTGTGTGTTGGAGTGATGGTCAATCTACATATTACTCTTTTATTAGATAGGCTAGAGGCCTGGTCCATGGGTGGGGGCCAGCTGGTTTGCCCTGAAGGGTGTCTCAGATCAGGGTAGGGGTTCCCTTGGGGTGTGGGGCAGCCTGGGCAAGGAGCCTGTGGTGGTTTTCAGGCTGGCCACGCCCCCCAGTGACCTAAGCAGAGTCCCTGGTATCTGAGATTTATTTATCTTTTACAACTGAAACTTTGTAGCCTGGAGCAGAGCCAAGCCTTCTGCTCATTCAGTGGCAGCAGCCATTTCTGTTGGGTTTTATTTATCTTCTATCATTGAAACGTTGTAGCATTGAGTGGAGGCCTAGGCTGGCAAAGGCGGCAGGGAAGCTTGGCTTCTTCCATCGCCAGGGGCAACCCTACCCTCCTGCTCTCTCCAGCTCTGTGGCTGCTGCCATTTTTTTGAGGATTTATTTAACTTCTATCATTGAAACTGAAGCATTGAGTGGAGGCCTGGGTCAGCAAGGGAAGGCGGAAAGCTTGGCTTCCTCCATTGCTGGGGAAACCTAAGCCTCTCTCCTGCTCTCCATGGCTGCAGCCATTTTTGTTGGGTTTATTTGCATATTTGCTCCTGATTGGCTTGTGGGCATGGCCTGTGGGTATGGTAGAGGTACAGTCAATTTGCATATTACTCTTTTATTAGATAGGAGTTATACACACACACACGCGCGCGCACACACACACACACACACACACACACACACAGTAAGTGGAGAGATTATTATGTGTTCAGAGATCATAATAATCTGGCCACTCGGTGTAGGTTCAGTGGGAAATATGTCCAAAATTACACATTATTTAGTGGTCTGGCCAGGATAGGTAGATGGATAGAGGAATTTGTGTGTTTCATGTGGTCTCTTAATTCATACCTTTAACACTGTAAATTCAGTCAATATTTATTGTATTCTAGTTGTGTCAGGCAGGAACTTTGCTAATATCTTGACAGATGGAAAAAGGAATAATGATCTCTAGTGCTAAATATTTTTTAAAATATATTTTTATTGATTTCAGAGAGGAAGGGAGAGGGAGAAAGAGAATTGTTGATTGGCTGCCTCCTGCATGTCTCCTACTCAGGATCGAGCTCACAACCCAAGCATGTGCCCTTGACTAGCATCAAACCTGGGACCTTTCAGGTTCGATCTATCCACTGAGCCAAACCAGCTAGGGTGCTAATTATTAATTGATGGAGACAGACACATACCCAGATCACATACCCATCATAGAAGGTAAACTAGGAAAATGCTATGATAAAGTTTTTTTGGAAGACAAGAGATAGGAAACATTTTCCCATTTGTGCTTTTCTGAGACTTTTTCATACAGCAGATAGCATTGAATTGGGCCTTGAAAGATGTCTAAGTTTTTTTGTAGAAGTGTCAGAGAATAGAGACCACTGTAGTCTGAGATTGGTGTTCAAGTCCAACAGACAGAGGATGGTGATTAGAGGAAACTAGTGCTGGAAAGACATGCTTCAGGTGGACCGTGGAGTGCCTGGACGTCCATGGGAAGTGAACAAAGGAATGGCTGGGTAGACCTGTGCTTTTGGACCAGCATTGACCGTTGAGAAATACTAATGCCCACAAGAACACACTACAGAGCCTCCTCCTTAAGGGGCTTCCAGTCTGCTTGAGTCACTCCAAATGTCCCTCTTTGTGAATGTATTGAGAGAGGAGCCATATTCAGCAGGTCTGCAGGCAGTTTTGGGGGCTTGTGGGGAGTGCAAACCTTATGGCTCTTTTCCTTCCTCAGCTCTGCTGTCTCAGGACGCTGAGGAGACCCAGGGAGAAAGTTTAAAGGATAAAGGGACTTCTGGGGCCCAGACAGCAGAATTCCAGGTGGGTTGGAATGTCCTCTCATTTTTTGACATGCTTCTTGGTTTTTAAGGGCATAATGCCCCTTGGAGTGGGAGGGTGTTGAGGCTAATGAATTCAACTTAGGGCGCTCCGAATATTACTCTTGTACAGAAAATGGCAACAGTGGTAGCAACTTATCTGCTCATAGAAGTTATACTTTCCTCCATGTAACTCTAACATTGTGTTGCTAATTTCTATAAAGAAAGCAAAACGAGTAATGGAATTTTAGCCCGTAAAAACCAACAGATACCACTTGGGATCTAAGATAAGCCTCATTTTAAAATTTATGTTTTAGTATTTATAACTGGAAAACAAACTTTGTAAATGAGAAGAAAGTTCTAACATTCTTTTATTATTTTTACATATTTTTAAATATATATTTTTATTGATTACAGAAAGGAAGGGAGAAGGAGAGAGAGAAACATCAATGATGAGAGAGAATCATTGAATGGCTGCCTCTAGCACACCCCACACTGGGGATTGAGCCTGCAACCTGGGCATGTGCCCTGACTGGGAATTGAACTGATCTTCTGGTTCATAGGTCTGTACTCAACCACTGAGTCACACAGTCCAGGCTGACATTCTTTTTTTTTTTTTAACTTTTTAAAAATATATATATTTTATTGATTATTTACAGAGCAGAAGGGAGAGGGATAGAAAGTCAGAAACATCGATGAGAGAGAAACATCGATCAGCTGCCTCTTGCACGCCCCCTACTGGGGATGTGCCCGCAGCCAAGGTACATGCCCTTGACCGGAATCGAACCCGGGACCCTTCAGTCCGCAGTCCGACGCTCTATCCACTGAGCCAAACCGGTCTTGGGCAGGCTGACATTCTTAATGGTGTATACATATCACTTGTGAACTTAATGAGGGAGCAGAGATTGGAAGCAGAGATCAAACTGCAGCCAAAAAAACAAGAAGAGAAGAAATGGTCTGGCCTCAGGTGCACACATTAGCCTACAACAGGGTGTCAGAATGGGTGTCTTCACCCCCTGGTGGAAGGACAGGTAAGACAGAAGGAAAATTGCTGAATAAACAGAAAAGGAAGATCATTAAAGAACAGATGTTATTCGAGGACAGAAGAGTTTTAAGTGAACAGAACTTGGATTCTAAAATTAGATGGTACAAAATTTGAACTTAGCTCTTGAATTTACTTGCTTGGTGATCTGTGGCAATATTTTTTGGCTGTTTAAAATCCCAGTTTTCTCAGCTAATTCAGATGCTAATACTTTCTAGGATTGAAATGCATTCCAGAGTTAGAGAAATGTGGAAGTAATAATAGTCTAATTATTTAAAGGGTTATCTCTGTATTCCACATTTTAGAATTCCTTACTTCCTGATACTTATTGAAACTGATGGGATTTAAACTTAGCTCTAAAAAGATTAAGATAAAATAAAAATGAGGTATATTATCCTGGCCAGTGTGCTAAATGGTTAGAGCATTGGCTCTCAGACCAAAAGGTCATAGGTTCGATTCACGGTCAAGGGCAAGTATCTTGGTTGCAGGTTCAATCCCCAGTCCTATGCGGAAGGCAACTAGTTGATTTGTCTCCTCTCTCTCTCTCTCTCTCTCTCTCTCTCTCTCTCTCTCTCTCTCTCTCTCTCCTTCTCTCTCTCTCCCTCTCCCTCCCTCCCTCCCTCCCTCTCCTTCTCCCTCTCCTTCTCCCTCCCTTTCTCCCTCTCCTTCTCCCTCTTCCTCTCCCTTTCTCTCTCCCCTCCCTTACACTCTCTCTAAAAGTCAATGGAAAAAATATCCTCAGTGAGGATTATAGAAAAGAGAGAGAGGTATAATTTACACATAGGATAAAACACTTAAGTGCATAGCTCTTGACATATGTATACACCATGTGCTGCAATCGAGATCTAGAACATTTCCACCATCTCAGGAAGTTCCCTCATGCCCCTTACTCTGCTTTGCCTCCAGTAGTTAGTACATAGGATCTCTGTTTATTTCTTACTAGTGGACCAGTGAAAGGATTCGTGTACATGGAAAGGAAATTAATTAGAAGAAATATTTTAATATTGCTATTTCCTCTTTATAATAGAAGTATCATCCAAATTCACAATCAGCAATGATAGATCGAAACACACAGGTCTGCTTGGCACCAGAGAGAGCTTTATATGTATTGCGAATGCCTGAGTCCAATCAATGGGTTAGAGGGACAGACATACAGCTGGTCACTTATCCTATATAATAAAAGAGAAACATGCAAATTTGACCGTACCTTGGCTCCTGATTGGCTATGCTACCAGCCAATCAGGATCGGGGGCAGGGCCAACTGGCATGAGCCCCGGGCCCCTGGGATGGAAATGAAATGGTGGTGGTGGCAAGTGCCCAGCCCCCAGGTGCTGTGAGGGGAAGCAGCGGTGAGCGCCCAGCCCCGGGGCCAGGTGGTTGCAGGCAGCCAGGGCTGAGCTGAGCAGGGTGATGGCTGGGTGCCCTTGGGCAGGCTGGGGGTGAGCCATCAGTTGGACATCCCCTGAGGGCTCCTAGTATGTGAGAGGGGGCAGGTTGAGTTGAGGGACCACCCACCCCCAGTGCACGAATTTCGTGCACCAGGCCCCTAGTCCTTTTATATCCTACACTAGAGGCCTGGTGCATGAAATTCATGCATTGAGGAGGGTGTCCCACGGTCTGGCCTGCACCCTCCATTCTGGGACCCCTCAGGGGATTTCCAACTGCCCTCAAGGATTGGGCATAAACTGGCAGTCGGACATCCCTCTCACAATCTGGGACCACTGGCTCCTAACTGCCTCTGCCTGCCTGCCTGATCACCCCTAACCATCTCTGCCTGCCTGCCTGATTGCCCCCAACTGCCCTCCCTGCCAGCCTGATCACCCCCTAACTGCTTGCTCCCCTGTGCCAGCATGATTGCACCCCTAACTACCTTTGCCTCAGCCCCCACCACTGTGGCTTTGTCCAGAAGGAAGTCGGACATCCGGAAGATGTCCGGTCAACCCAGTCTAATTAACATACTACCCTTTTATTAGTATAGATAATAAAGAGCTAATATGCAAATGGTCATCACACCCTCATGCCATCACACCACAGCCAGGCTGTAACCCAGGGGAGGGACAAGCTGCACACCAGCGGCTGTGCCTGTGGCTCAGGAGAGGAACAAGCCGCTCACTCCATGGTCCCAGGTGCCTGTGGCTGTGGCCTGAGCAAAGCCACCCACCCACAGTCCCTTGCAGCTGCGGCCAGCCTGGGCAAAGCTTGCCCAGGTCCTGGGTGCCTACAGCTGGCCAGAGGGAGGGAAGCCCAGGTCCTAGGTGCTTGTGACTGGCTGGAGGAGGGAATCCTGGGTCCCAGGTACAGGGTGAGGCAAAGGCGGTTAGGGGCAATTAGGCCAGCAGGGGAGCAGTTAGGAGTGATCAGCCAGGCAGGCAGAAGGTTTAGGGGTAATCAGGCAGGCAAGCAGGTCAGTGGTTAGAAGCCAGTGGTTTGTGAGAGGATTGTGAGAGGCAGTTGGACATCCCCTGAGGGGTCCCAGATTGGAGAGGGTGCAGGTGGCCTGAGGGCCTTCCAACCCCCATGCACAAATTTTGTGGACTGAGCCTCTAGTGTAAATATAACTGCAAGTAAATGTATTTCAAAATAGATTTATAGCCGAGACCGGTTTGGCTCAGTGGATAGAGCGTCGGACTGCGGACTGAAGGGTCCCGGGTTCGATTCCGGTCAAGGGCATGTACCTTGGCTGCGGGCACATCCCCAGTGGGGGGCATGCAGAAGGCAGCTGATCGATGTTTCTCTCTCATTGATGTTTCTGGCTTTCTATCCCTCTCCCTTCCACTCTGTAAAAAATCAATAAAATATATTTTGAAAAAAAAATAGATTTATATGTAAAATGATCATGTTAAAGTCATCTCAAAATATAAATTTAATTTTAAAAAGAATCTCTTCAGTAATGTTCTATAAATGTCAATTAGATTAAAGTGTTTGACAGGTTGTTTAAAGCTATATCTTTGATGAATTTTTGTCAAATTGTGTCAATTATGGAAGAATGTTAAAATCTCTATCTTGATTTTGTCACCATCTCCCTTTAGTTCTGTCAATTCTGCTTTATTTTGAATTCTCTGGGCAGATGCATAAACATGTGGGATTGTTATCTTCTTAATGAACTGATCCTTATCATTATGAAATGTCTCTTTAAGCCTACTAATATTTCTTTTCCTAAAGTCCACTTTGTCTGATTTAATGTAGATTTTCCAGTGTTTTTTTTAGTTATTGTTTTCATGGTATAACCTTTTTCATTCTTTTAGTTTTAACCTCTTTGTCTTTTTATTTATTTTTTTCTGAGTGGTGTATTGAAAGCTCACACTATTCTGCTCCATCCTGCCCAGGATGTAAATCATCCCTTTATCCAGAATTTGCAGCCTATATATACTTTCCACCAATTAACTACTTAATAGCAATTGGTTATCAAATAGATTATCATGGTATTGCCAAAACCGGTTTGGCTCAGTGGATAGAGCCTGCGGACCCAAGGGTCCCGAGTTCGATTCTGGTCAAGGGCATGTACCTTGGTTACAGGCACATCCCCAGTGGGAGGTGTGCAGGAGGCAGCTGATTGATGATTCTCTCTCATCGTTGTTTCTAACTCTCTATCCTTCTCCCTTCCTCTCTGTAAAAAATCAAATAAAAAATATTTTTAAAAAATTATCATGGTATTACAATGCTTGTGCTCAAGTAACCCTTATTTTGCTTAATAATGACCCCAACGTGAAAGATTAGTGATGCTGACATTTCAGAAAAGTGCTTTCTTTAAGTGAATTGGAAAAAGGCATTATATATAGGGTTTGGTACTATCCATGGTTTCAGGCATCCACTGGGTGTCTTGGAACAAATTCCCCATGGATAAGGGGCAGGGAACTAGTGTATATAGGTTCTCCTTCAACAATGAGAAATCAGGCTCCCATTTTTAACTCATTTGCTCAAGCTTGGAATATAAGAAAAATAGTTTCAGAGTTGATAACCCATAGCATTGTAACAGGCAAACCTACTAAATAGAATTCAGTATTTCTCAAGATAAAATTTAATATAAAAATGCACAAAAATTAAGTGTATGGTTTGATAAATTTTAACAATTGCATACATTGTGTTACCTGTGGCCCAATTATTTTTGTCAGCTTGGGCTGCCATAACAAAATACTACAGATTGGGTGGCTTAAAGCAACAGACATTTATTTCTCACATTCCGGAGGCTGTGAAGTCCAAGATCAAGGTGCTGGAAGATTCGATTCCTGGTGAGAACTCTCTTCCTTGCTTGCAGGTGACCACCTTCTTGCTGTGTCCTCACATGGCAGTGCACCGGGGGGATGTGGAGCTCTTTGTCTTTTTTTCTTTAATCCTCACCCATGATGTTTTCACATTAATTTTTAGAGAGAATGGAAGAGAGAGGAAAAGACAGAAATATTGATGTGAGAGAAACACATCGATTGGTTGCCTAAATACACTGATTGGTTGCCTCCTGCATGCGCTCTCACCAAGGCCCGTGCAGGAGCCAGCAACTGAAGTAGGTGCCCTTGACTGGAAACGAAACTGGGATCTCTCCGTCGCAGGCCAATGCTCTGTCTATTGAGCCAAACTGTCTAGGGCAATCTCTCTTTGACTTTATATTTAAAGTATGACCTTCTTAAATATAGCTGGACCTTGCTTGGTTAGTCCATTTACAGTAAACATAATCACTGATATGCTAGATTTAAGTGCATATTCTTATTGTTTCTTTGCACTTTATCCCTCTATTCTTTGTTCCATCTCTTCTGCTATCTTTCGGATTAAATAGTTTTTTTTGTATTCCATTTTGTGTCCCTAATGACTTCTTAGCTATTCTTCTTTGGTTTGTTTTTAATGGTTGCTGTAGCCACTACAATATGAAATGTTAAACATATCATAGCTGCTTTGAATTAATATTATACAGTTTCACATATAATATGAAAGTCTTATATTTCCATTTATTTGCTCCCATTCTTTGTGAATTATCTCAATACATTTCACTTTACATGTTATAAATCCCATAATACATTGTTCTTATTTTAGTTTTTAATAGTAAACTGTGTCATAAAAATTAGGAAAGTTAAGAAAAGAAAAAGAAAATGAGCCTTTCCTATGAGGACACATATTTACCAATTCTGGAACTTTAAAAAAAATATATGTTTTTATTTTGTTTTTTAAACATATTTTTATTGAATTCAGAGAGGAAGGGATAGGGAGAGAGAGATGTAAAGAGAGACAGAAACATCAATGATGAGAGAGAATCATTGGTTGGCTGCCTCCTGCCCACTCCACACTGGGGATTGAGCCCACAACCCGGTCATATGCCCTGACTGGGAATCAAACCGTGACCGCCTGATTCATAGGTCAATGCTCAACCACTGAGCCATGCTGGCTGGGCAAAAGCAATGTATTTTATATTCTAGAAACAGTTGACCTTCAAGGACATAACTGTGAACTTCACCCAGGAGGAGTGGGGGCAACTGACCCCTGCTCACCAGAATCTGTACCGAGAGGTGATGCTGGAGAACTACGGGAACCTGATCTCAGTGGGTAAGGACAGGCTAACTGTTTATCCAAAAACCTGCTCATTACAGGAGAGCCATTATTTCTAAATTGTTAAATGCCATGGATTCCCTGGATCTTCGCCTTGAGTTCTGTCTTATTCCTGTGAAAATCAAGCCAGGCCGTATCTGATTCTCCTTTTAGTTTGTAGAGCTAAAATAGAAAAACATGCTGAGGTGCCCCTTTCCATTTTCAGAAATCCTAGGACTGGAACTAATTCTGGAAATGGTTCTTAGACCTCAACATAAGCATTCATACTTTTTTTTTTTTTTACTGCATAAGCAGGATATGAATTTTCCAAACCTAGGGTGATTTCCCAGTTGGAGAAAGGAGAAGAGCCATGGATAACAGAGAAAGAAGGCCCAGGACATGCCAGTGCAGGTGAGCCAAGGAAGGTGGTGCCTTTCATATGTAAATAGTATATTTTTAAAAACTATGTTTTCTGTTTGTTCCTGATATAATAATACAGTTGATTTTGTATATTGACCTTAAGCCAACCACCTTGTTTCATTCTGTTATTAATTCCAATAATTTGTTTGTACATTTTCTTGGGTTTTCTTTTTCAACTTTAATAATGAAAAGAATAATAAAAGTTGCAGTGGTGTTCTTTCCCTACCTGTGGGTAAAACCTCAAAGAGAGCCCATAAATGGTGTAGTCCCTTTAAATAATAACAGTCTGGAGAGAGAACCAAGATGGCGGCATAGGTAAACACCTATTGTTCTGCCCCGCGCAACAATTCAAAAACTACAACAAAACAACAAAATAAACATCACCCAGAATCACCAGACAGCTGGCTGAGTGAAAACTCCACAAATAAAAGTAAAGGTGGGACACTGAGACTCAGAAGAGCGGCAGAGCGCGGCCTTGAAGATATGCCTGGAAACAGAGGTTAGGAGATGTGGCTGCGCGCGTGCGGGCTGTAGGGCTAGAGCAGCAACCCGGCTGGATTTCTCTTAACGGGGAGGGCGGAGACGTCCCACTGCACGGATTCCCCAGTGCCAGGCGAGGTCCGAGGTCCGGGGGACGCACCCTGGAAGCCGGGCGCGGCAGAGGTTTCCTAGTCTGAGGAGAAACCGGGTTGCTTGGAAAAGCACTTAGCCCGCATAAAGAGTGCGACAGCACAGACGCGCAACTTGCTTCCTGGTGACTTGCCCCCTGAACCGGAAACCACCGGACTGCTTTGTTTTACAACCCTGGGCGAGACTTTGGGTGTGCAGACTCATTTGGGGAGAGGCAGAGTTGTCTGGCAAGGGGTAGAGACTAACGGCTTTCTCTTGGAGGTGCCTGCAACAATTACCACCCAACAGAGACCCGTGCGCGAGCGCCGCATAGGACGTAGCTGACACTGAGGCTGCCTGCTCAGCTCAGAGACTCCGCCCATCCAACCTGAACACAGTCTCCCTTCACAGCCAATTGGCCTGGAGGTCAAACCCTCTCAGGGCTAACAACAACAAGCTGGGCTTAAATTCAAAAATACTTTACAACCCATAAAGGATTGCAGTAAGAGTACCCACCTCAGGTAACTGGGGAGGCTGAACCACTGTCCCTTAGAGGTCATCTACCACATAAAGCAGCCACCATGAGAGACATGGAAAGAAATCAGGTGTGAAAGAAATGGAGGAGAAAAGGCGACTAGACATAGAGTTCAAAACCTTGGTTATAAGGCTTTTCAAGAGGCTCCTAGAAAAGGTCGAGACCTATAAGGAAATAAGACCTACAAGGAAATGAACGATACACTCAAGGATATGAAGGAGACTCTCAAGGATATGAAAAAGGACCAACCAGAAATTAAGCACACATTGACTGAAATAAAAAATATTACACAAAGACTTAAAAGTACCCTAGAGCACCCCAAGAACCAAGATAAAGATTTGAAATACAAAGAGGTAAAATCCACTCAGCTGAAAAAGCAAGAAACCAAAAGAATCCAAAAAACTGAAGATAGTATAAGGGGCCTCTGGGACAACCTCAAGCATACCAACATCTGAATTATAGGGGTGCAAGAAAAAGAGAGAGAGCAAGACAATGAAAACCTATTTGAAGAAATAGTGACCGAAAACTTCCCACACCTGGTGAAAGAGATAGACTTATAAGTCCAGGAAGTGCACCGAACCCCAATATATAGGAACCCTAAGAGGACCACACCAAGGCACATCATAATTAAAATGCCAAGAGCAAAAGATAGAGAATATTAAAAGCAGCAAGAGAAAAACAGTTAGTTACCTATAAGGGGGCACCCATACGATTGTCATCGGATTTCTCAACAGAAACGATGCAGGCCAGACGGGAGTGGCAAGAAATATTCAAAGTGATGAATAGCAAGAATCTACAACCAAGATTACTCTATCCAGCAAAGATATCATTCAGAATTGAAGATCAGATAAAGTGTTACTCTATCCAGCAAAGCTGTCATTCAGAATTGAAGATCAGATAAAGTGCTTCACAGATAAGAAAAAGCTAAAGGAGTTCATCACCACCAAACCAATATTATACGAAATGCTGAAAGATATTCTTTAAGAAGAGGAAGAAGAAAAAGGTAAAAATATAAATTATGAACAACAAATACACATCTATCAACAAATGAATACAAAAATCAAGTGAATTAATAATCTGATGAACAGGATAAACTGGTAAATATAACAGAATCATGGACATAGGGAATGGACTGACAATTTTTGGGGAGAAAAGAGGTGTGGGAAGTACAGCAAGAGACTGGACAAAAATCTTGCAACAATGGGAGAGGACAGTGGGGAGGGGGAGGTAAGGGTGGAGGGTGGGATACAGGGTGGATGAGAGCTATAGGGGGATAAAAAAGGGGAAAAATGTAATTAATAAACTGAACAATAAAGATTTAAAATAAAAAATTAAAATAAAATAAAATAAATAAATAATAACAGTCTGATTTTAGTAAAATGTTTAGTTCAGTGAAACTTCATTCAAAGTGAAATCTTTTCTTCTTCCCTAGCTTGGGTTGCTTCAGGCCTGGATATTGAATTGGGGAGGGGGACATAGATGGCTTCTCTGTCTTTCCCTGTCTTCTCTTCCCCACTATTCAGGGCCAGAATTGGGGGTCTACAAAATATAGACTCTATTCTTGCATCTATTCATTTAGAATTTCGAAATATTAATAATCTTTACAAGAAGTTATACCTTTTAGGAATACAGAGCTATCAGTTGAGATATTAGTAATGGGTACAACAAATTATCAAGTAAGAAAACCAGTCAGAATTTTATTTTTACTTTATTTTATTTTTTGTTGTTAATCCTCACTTGAGGATATCTTTTCCATTGATTTCTAGAGAGAGTGGAAGGGAGGAGAAGGGGGAGAGAGAGAGAGAGACAGAGACAGACAGACAGACAGACAGACACTGGTTACTGGTTCCTTCCTGCAGGCCCCCTGACTGGGGCCAGGAATCAAACCTGCAAATGAGGTATGTGCCCTTAATCAGAATGGAACCCATGTCCCTTCAATCCATGAGTCAAGAAAATCAGTCAAAATTTTAAAGGTTAATGGATATTTTCATAGAACATTGTAATAGCAGGAATATAGTCTGGGTTTCTTACAAGTCTTCTTTGTATAAATAACACTTCCAGGGACAAAAAAATAAGCACAGGAAATAGAACAATGTGTAAGTTTTAATAAAATAAACCTCAGTGTTCTTGTGAATTTTCTTAGTTATAACATTATTTTTTGAATTAGTGTCTCTGGCTGCTGCTGGAGTGGGGAAGGAACATCTTATTTTTCTGAGATGGTTTTCTAAAAGTAGTTGTCAATTAAAAGAAATGCTGTAAAGACAACTCAGAAGTTTCATTACTAACATTATTAGAAAGAGTAGGACTAAAATGCTCAAACTTTACTCTTTTTATAAAATCATACTTTTACTGTTTACTGATTCTTAATTTAACTTTCCATTACCTCTCCAGGATGCATAACCATATTTAAATATAATGAAAATCTCATGTACTTTATATGTATTGTTATCTAAATCTTTCTAATAATGGAGTTTTCAAAGCATAAAGTATTTATTTGTATTTTTTCCATTTCTTTCAGACATGAAGAGTAAAACAGAAACCAGTACATCAACTGCAAAGACTGACATTTTACAGGAACAGTTATATCAAGGCATTATGATGGAAAGGTTCATGAGGGATGATGTACTTGACTCCACATTGAGAAAAGTCTCCAAATATGATGAGTTAGAAACGCAACAGGACACCAATGGAAGAGATGTAAGACAAGCCATCTTGCTCCATAAGAAGAGAGGCCAAGAAACTAACAAATTTGGGGAAAATATTGTGAATTCGAATGTTATTATAGAACAGAGGTACTGTAAATATGACACACTTAGAAAGAAGAACAAATACAGATTAGATCTGATTAGTCATCCAGCAAGTTACATAAGAACAAAAACCTATGAATGTAATATATGTGAAAAAATCTTCAAGCAACCCATTCATCTTACTGAACACATGAGAATTCATACTGGTGAAAAACCTTTCAGGTGTAAAGAATGTGGAAGGGCCTTTAGTCAAAGTGCATCTCTTAATACCCACCAGAGAATCCATACTGGTGAGAAACCTTTTGAATGTGAAGAATGTGGCAAAACCTTCAGACATCGCTCCTCTCTTAATCAGCATCACAGAACTCACACTGGAGAGAAACCTTATGTATGTGATAAATGTCAGAAAGCTTTCAGCCAGAACATTAGCTTGATCCAACATTTGAGAACTCATTCTGGAGAGAAACCCTTTACATGCAATGAATGTGGGAAAACCTTTCGACAAATTAGACACCTAAGTGAACATATTAGAATTCATACTGGGGAGAAGCCCTATGCGTGCACTGCATGTTGTAAAACCTTTAGTCATAGAGCGTATCTAACACATCATCAGAGAATCCATACTGGGGAGAGACCCTACAAATGTAAAGAATGTGGGAAAGCCTTTAGGCAGAGGATCCACCTTAGCAACCATAAAATTGTTCATACAGGAGTGAAAGCATATGAATGCACACGGTGTGGAAAAGCCTATAGGCATGATTCATCCTTTAAGAAACATCAGAGACATCACACTGGAGAAAAACCTTATGAATGTAATGAATGTGGAAAAGCCTTCAGCTATAATTCATCACTTACTCGGCACCATGAAATACACAGGAGGAATGCCTTCAGAAATAACGTGCAAAAGTAGATTATAAAAAAGATTATCCAACATGAGAACAAAAGCCAAGTTTAAATCGGGGATTTTATGCTTTTAAATTTCAGAACTCTAAATGTGAGTTATTGATATAATGATGTCAACTTCTAATTTTGTCCATTGTGTAAATAAACACTACATTGATAACTACTATCTACAATTCCATACAAAGTACTTAAAAATAAAGGATGGTCCTTCCAATTAAATTCAGCAATATGAAAAACTTAACACTTTATTATTTTTCTGACCTCATGGTTGATTATTATTATGCATGGTCATTCAGTGATTTACAGATCAGTATATGGGAACTACTGTTTAAAATGTCACCACCCCTTTAATTAAAATTTAGTTTTTTATTTTAATCCTGACCCAAGGATATTTTTTTCCTTTCGTTTCTGGAGTGAATGGAAGGAAGAGGGAGAGACACAGAGAGAGAAACATTGTAGTGAGAGAGATACATCTATTGGTTGCCTCCCACATGCCCCTGGGGTAGATTGGGGGGCGGGGGCAGGCAGGGATCAGCCTGCAACTAGCTCATGTAATCCAGGTCCTGCAATACATTCTAATAGTGGACTGGGATGAGTACTCTGGAAAACCCAGGCAGTTTTCTCCATTTTTCACCTCTGCTTCTTGTGTCTTTATTCTGGCTTTTTTTTTTTTTTTAAAGAAAACACCTCATTGCAAATTATGACTACCAGCAACTCCAGATTTTACATATGCAGGCAGTTCTTGGGTTACGTTGGACTCAAGTTGTGTTGCCATCTCCATTTGTAGTATTTATTTTTTTTAAAAAAAGCTGTCATTTTGACGTTTGTACATATGTCCTTTGTTTCTTTTTATTATTTACCACAAGGTCAGGAATTATCTTTAAATTTTTTTTTTTTACTGTTTCACTTCATTACTTCTGTATATTCACTCCATGTGAGTGACATAGGTGCTTATGTAGGTGGGTTCCAATGTACAGTGAAAATCAAGTTACATCTCACTGTAGAAACAGCTCCGTAACCCAGGGACTGCCTGTATTCTGGTTCTATCACCCAGAATAAAGCTGCCTTCTCTTTCTCATTTCTTATCTCAAAATCCTGAGGAAGATTTCTTATTGGCCCAGGTAGGTCTGTGCCCACCTCTACAGTCAATTGTAGGCTGAGATTTCAACTTCTATGAGAACCATGTACCTGGTGTGGTGGTGGGAGGGAGGACCTGGAGGGGTGGAGAAGAAAGAGTTATTGTTCATAGAATTCCAAATCTTACCCATTCTTCAATGTCAATTCACCAGGTCAGAAATTTAGAACTGGAAAGGATCTAGGAATTCACCTAATTGAAACTTCATTTTATAGATGAAGAAATGGAGAATCTTCTTTAATTACTCATGTTCTTTTACTTGAGTCAAATCTGAGTTTGATAATTTTCTCCTAAGTTTGTTAGCCTAGCTTTCTAGACACCTACTATTAATGGCTGAAAAAGCTGAGCTACTCTTTGCCATTCTAAAAGATTTACTTAGATCTGCTGCCCAGGAAGTCTTCATAAGTTATACTTCAGAGCCTGCCCATTGCCTTTGCCTTTGATCATTAACTCTATCTCTCAGGAACTTCTCCCTCCACTGAGCATGGGGTGGTTCTTCCTCAGAGTTGTGTCCTTAGACATATTCTCCTCTCAAGTTACACATTTTGATTTTGTTAACACCCAACACTTCTGACATCTATATTTTAGAAACACCTCCTGAGCTGCAGAGCATTTATTTTCAACATCCCACTGGATATCTTCACTTGGCTATCCCATAGTCACCTCACTTTTTTTCCCCCAATAAAATCTGTATTCCTTAATTCCTTAATACTCCCGTTTAAACTTTTTCCTTTCATTCATTACTTCGCCAATGTCAGCAGGTCCATATAGTGTATTTAGGATTTAAGTCTCTACTCCATTCCCATTGTCAGTACTTAATTAGACTTGTAGTACTTCCTAACTGCTTAGATTTCCAGTTGGTTTCTCTACATCTAGTCTGGAGTCATCTATCCTCCCCACTGCTGCTAGCAGTGGTTCTCAACCTTTCGACCCTTTAATACAGTTCCTCATGTGGGGACCCCCAACCACAAAATTATTTTTGTTGCTACTTCATAACTATAATTTTGCTACTGTTATGAATCATAATGTAAATCATTATAAAGCACGTATCTAATCAAACCACATTATTTTTTAAAATTCCTCAATGTTTCCTGAAGCATACTCAAGAAAGCATATTTTGCTTCAGCCATAAAAACCTTATGGCTGGCCGGTGTGGCTCAATGGTCGAGCTCAACCTATGAACCAAGAGGCCACAGTTCAATTCCTGGTCAGGGCACATGCAATAAGAAACCTTCCACAGGTTTGCAAAGAAAAGCAAAGAAGTGATGTCATAATAGGCTAGTGGTTCTCAGGAAGGAGGCATAGGAGTACATTTGGGAAGGGCCTGAAACTTTCATTTTTTTGCTCTAGTGATAACATGTCTGCTCAATAATTATTACACTTTATTTTACCTTTTAAAATGTAATTGTTACATTTCCCAATAAAAAAGGTGAATTAAAAATTAAGTAAATAGAAAAGAGAAATACATTGATGAGACAAGCGCCAGCATCTTTGAAATGCGAATTCGTGGTTGTTCTCTCCATGCTGGTGTGAGATGCAGAGGGGGATAGAGCATTCAAGGTGGCAAAGCAAAGACGCATCCCTTAACGGACTGAGGCTGCGTGCCAGCAAGAAGGGAACATGCCCAGACCTCTCCCGGGCACTGGCTCAGCGGTCGCTAGGAAATCCCGCCAGAGTGGGCGCTTCTAGGTCAAGTGACAGCGCAGCTCCGTCACCAACCAATTAAACCACACGCGCAGCCGGCGGCGCGCAGGCAGGGACCCGCCCCAAAGCGGCCCGCGCACTGGGGATCTCCGCTCGGCGCCGCAGCTGGAGGGGCTCCGGGCGGGGCCGCAGCCTCGCGAGGACGAGCACGGGGCGGCGGCGCTGAGGCCTCTGGGAGGGGCGGGCCGTGGGCGGCCGCGGGGCGTTCGGAGCCGGTCTCCTGCAGCTTTGTGTGAAGCCTGGAGGAAAGGCTGCTGCCGACCTGCGCTTGCTGGCCGAGAGCGGAGTCCGGAGCAGTCCGAGGCCGCAGCGGAGCCGCGTGGAGTCCGGATTCGCAGGAGGATCCGAGGTTAGGGGGTGCCGGCGAATGGGGGTGGCGGACCGAGGGCTGCGTTTCGAGCTCAGGGGGCTGTCCCGCGGTTGCCATGCCCCTCACCCTCCTCCCGTGGGGGCAGCGGCTCCCGGAAAGCCCGTGCCGGCCGGGCTTCTGTGGACTCAGGACCTTTCGCTCTCGGAAGTTCCTGCGATCCGCTGGGACCCCTCCCGGAGGGGCGGTCTTTCCTAGCTCCTCCAGGACATCGTAGGAAGTGCTCAGAAGTCTTTAAGGCGTGTCTGGAACTCGGGGGGACCGTGGTTTGGGACCAGGGGGAAGGTACCTCCTGAAGGCGAACGTTCTCGGAGCCCGTAAGTCCGGGCTGCTCCAGTGGCAGTTCCACAAGCAGCACGAACCCGGAGAACGCTCTGTGATTCTGCCCCAGTTTCCGCACTGAACTTGAGGCTGGAAAAGGAAACTGACCGCGGAGCCCCTGGGGACCTTTATTTAAAAAAAAAAAAAAATCCTTTTACTTGCAGGGAGCAGAGGTTGGTTGGATCAAGTAGCTGCATCCAATGTATGGGGAACATGAAGTCATGGAGGATTTGCCCCTGGAGAGAGGCAAGCCTTACCTAGGACCTGGGGTGGGCTACAGTTTGTGCAGCATGGAACCGAGAGGAGGAAATGCCACAATAGGAGGGAATGGTCAGGTGAGAAAGGACAGAAAGTCCCCATCCAGAGTTGCTAATCTGGCTTCGTTGGTGCAGACCTGGCGTGTCAGAGCTCCTCTCTCCTCCCCCAGCTTTGTCATTTCAGCAGCCTGCCTTCCCCGCGAGGAGGAAGATCAACCAAGTCCCAGGTGAGTACTTTTCCCCTCTCTTAAGGTTTAATCTCATCTGTCAGAGGGAATTGACACACTGTCTCTTCCTTGGAAAGGGGAAGTAGATCCACATTTGTTCACTGCTAATATATATACTGTTTTATCACTCATTCGTTTGGGTAGCCGAGCACAGTTGGAAGGAATACTCTAATTTTAGAGATGTATCAGTAGCCATGGGAAAACTTGGCCAGGCATAAATACTTCCTAAAGCAAGTAGCGTACTACTGAATACGACTGACCGCCTCAGGATCAGATGCAGAATCCAGATCTGTAGGATCCCCAGACTCTTGTTACAATGCTGGTGTTTTCCAAACATCTCATTCACTTGCCACCTAATGATTTTGCTATATCTGTGTACTCTCTGTATTGTTGTTCTTGTATTTTAATTTTTTACATTTATTTAAAAATCAAACTTGTCCTAAGAAATACTACCTATGATATTATACATTTGATGGATGCTCTAACAGCTTTACATGTATTCTAAGATACATCTAAAAATATTGGTTAACATACCATGTAAATCATCTCATGTCAAAAAGAGATTGCACTGCATCTCTTCTGTGTTTTAAATCTATTTAAGTATACCCTTTTCAAGGCATCAGTTCTTAAGCGCTAAGCCTGGGAATTGGTGCATTCAGCGTATTCATTGCTTATTAGAAGAGCAAGGAGAAAATGGCCCACAGTTACTGCAGTTAACTTAAATTCTGTGTCATATTATTTTTTCTGGCACCCTAAATCAAATACTATTGGACTGGTCATGCCTTGTTTTGTTTTCTCTCTATGCGAGGTTAGATATGTGAGGTTAGGAGGAAGGCTTAAAAAGAGTATCTTCACAAGATAATTTGCCTATTTAAGCTTAAAAATACTTGAGAGAGAAAACAATCAAATGAGATGTGTGGTCTTTGTTTCCTTGTTTAAGGAAAGGCTATCCAAGACATTTTAGGACAGTTGGAGAAATTTGAATGAGGACCAGAGTGTTAGGGAATTACCGATTATGTAAGATATAATAATAGTGTGGTTAATGTGGGAGAATATACATATTTATATTTGAAGTGTTATGATGTCTATTACGTACTTTCAAATAGTTCAGCCAAAAAAAAAAGCACACACGAAAGAAACAAATGCAACAACATGCCAATAGTTGTTTATCTAATTAGTTTGTATATGGCCATTCATTGTTTTGTTCTGTTTCTCTGTATTTGAAATTTTTCATAGTAAAAATTTTTGAAGTACCTGTCCTACAGTAGAATATTCAGATATTGCATGTGAAATACTTATCTCAGTGTCTAGCACACAATAACTACACAATAAATATCACTATTTATATAATTGATTATATTATTAATATAATAGTGCTTATTGACAGATATTTTCCATCATATGTTAACGTCTTGTAGAGGGAGAAAATAAAAATGTTAGGAGTAAATCACAGTCAGTAAGGGTAAAATTAAACCCACAAAGAGCTTTTTGTCTGCCATTTCCTTAACATCTCAAGTGAATATCCTCTCTCATTACTTCATGCTATTTGTGTATGAGTAGATCTATTTGCATCAATAGTTAGTCTTTAAATTTTCATCCTGAAAACTACATTTAAAAACAGTCATTGGAGCCAAGACCGGTTTGGCTCAGTGGTAGAGCGTCGGACTGCGGACTGAAGGGTCCCGGGTTCGATTCCGGTCAAGGGCATGTACCTTGGCTGCGGGCACATCCCCAGTAGGGGGCGTGCAAGAGGCGGCTGATCGATGTTTCTCTCTCATCGATGTTTCTGACTTTCTATCCCTCTCCCTTCTGCTCTGTAAAAAATCAATAAAATATATTAAAAAAAAACACAAAACAGTCATTGGAGAGCTGATTTTTCTCCAGAAACAGTTTGTAATTAAGATTTATTTGCTAAGGGGGAGGGGGAAAGGAAAACATGTATTACTATTATACTGCAAAAAAATCAATAAAAAAAAATTAAAAAAAAATTTTATTTGCAGCCAAAACTGGTTTGGCTCAGTGGCTAGAGCGTCAGCCTGCGGACTGAAGGGTGGCTGTGGGCACATCCCCAGCAGGGGGTGTGCAAGAGGCAGCTGATCGATGTCTCTCTCTCATCTATGTTTCTGACTTTCTATCCCTCTCCCTTCCTCTCTGTGAAAAATCAATAAAATATATATATTTTAAAAAATATTTATTTGCATAGTCAAGGATTTTGTACCAATGGAATTATAGAAGTGATCCATGGTAAACTTTCAAACATTGTTCCAACATTTACAAAGATCTGTATTCACTTAAAATAATGAAATAATGTCCAAGTCTGTAGAATTTTTTTTATTTTCTTATTTTTTAATTTAATAAATCTTTATTGTTCAGATTATTACAATGTTGCTCTTTTTTCCCTCCTATAGCTCCCCTCCCCCCATCCATTCCATCCTCTGCCTTCACCTCCCACCCCCCGTCCTCCCCCCTCCCATCCTCATCCATAGGTGTATGCTTTTTGTCCAATCTCTTCCTGCACCTCCCACACCCCTTTCCCCCAAGAATTGTCAGTCCACTCCCTTTCTATGCCCCTGATTCTATTATATTCACCAGTTTATTCTGTTCATCAGATTTTTAATTCACTTGATTTTTAGATTCACTTGTTGATAGATGTGTATTTGTTGTTCATAATTTTTACCTTTTTCTTCTTCCTCTTCTTAAAGAATATCTTTCAGCATTTCATATAATATTGGTATGGTGGTGATGAACTCCTTTAGCTTTTTCTTATCTGCGAAGCACTTTATCTGACCTTTAAATCTGAATGATAGCTTTGCTGGATAGAGTAATCTTGGTTGTAGATTCTTGTTATTCATCACTTTGAATATTTCTTGCCACTCCCGTCTTGCCTGCATTGTTTCTGTTGCGAAATCAGCTGACATTCATATGGGTGCTCCCTTATAGGTAACTAACTGTTTTCCTATCTCTGCTTTTAATATTCTCTCTTTGTCTTTTGCTCTTGGCATTTTAATTATGATGTGTCTTGGTGTGGTCCTCTTTGGATTACTTTTGCTTGGGGTTCGGTGCTCTTCCTGGACTTATAAGTCTATCTCTTTCACCAGGTGGGGGAAGTTTTCGGTCACTATTTCTTCAAATAGGTTTTCAGTATCTTGCTCTCTTTTTCTGGCACCCCCATAATTCGGATGTTGGTATGCTTGAGGTTGTCCCAGAGGCTCTTTACACTTCAATTTTTTGGACTCTTTCTGCTTAATGCTTTTCAGGCTTAGTGATTTTTGCTTCTTTGTTTTTCAAATCTTTGACTTGATTCTTGCAGTCCTCTACTCTGCTTTTGGGTGTCTGTATAATATTTTTTATTTCAGTCAGTGTATGCTTAATTTCTAGTTGGTCCTTTTTCATATCCTCAAGAGTCTCGCTCAGATCCTTGAGGGACTCGCTTATATCCTCGAGGCTCTCGCTCATATCCTCAAGGGTCTCATTAAATTTATCGGCCTTTTCTAGGAGCCTCTTGAAAAACCTTATAACTGTGGTTCTGAACTCTATGTCCAGTCGTTTTTTTTCCCTCCATTTCTTTCACATGTAATTTGTTACTTTGTCTTTGCATTTTGGCTGCTTTCCTGAGTTGGTTGAGTAGGTTTGTGTGGTAGGTGTCCTCTAGGGGACAGTGGCTCAGCCTTCCCAGTTACCTGAGGAGGATACTCTTGGTGCACCTCTTTATGGGTTGCACAGTCTTTTTGTAGTTAAGCCTAGATTATTGCTGGTATCACTGGGAGGGGTTGACCTCCAGGCCAATTGGCTGTGAGGATGAGTTGTGTTCAGCCTGGATGGGGCGGAGTCTCCCGGCTGGGCAGGCAGCCCTGGTTTCTAGTCAGTCCCACCCTAAACTGCTCCAGGTCTCTGTGCCCTGCGGCAATGGCTGCACACACCTCTGAGAGAAAGCTGCCTGCCCGGAGCTCTGCCCGCTGCCAGACAGTCTAGTTTCTTCCCAAACGAGTCTGCACACCCAAAGACTCACCGGAACGGGAAAACAAAGCAGTCCGGCGTTTTTTTGTTCTTTTTTCTCCCCTCCCTAACGTTAGAGCCAGCCACGAGCCCTCTCTGATAGCTCCTGCGCTTTTGCAGCACCCGAGTTTCAGCGTGTTTCCTCCTTACAGTCATTTCAACCCGTATTAGTCTGGGTTCTCCGAGACTCACCCGAAACTGGGGCTCAGTGCAGTGAGACGCCTTTGTCTCCCTCCCAGTTCAGGAAAACCAGCCGGGTTTGCAGCTGCCCACCCTTTCCGTTTGCACGCAGCTTCGAACCTCTGATTCTGCGCGTATCCCAACTCTGTCCTCCTCAGCTCCCCCGAGTCTCAGTGTCCTTTTATTTTTCCTTCTGTTTGTGGAATGTCCACTTAGCTAGTCCCTAGTTGTAGTTTTGAATTTGTTGTACGGGGCAGCAGTATGGGTGTTTACCTATGCCACCATCTTGGTTCCTCTCCCCGTAGAATTTTTTTTAAAGAATAGTTTATAGCCAGGCCAGTGTGGTTCAGTAGTAGAGCACTGACCGATGAACCAGGAGGTTAGGGCACAATGCCTGGGCTGCAGGCTCCATCCCCAGTAGGGGATTTGTAAGAGGCAGCTAATCAGTAATTCTTATCATTGATGTTTCTTTCTCTCTCTCCCTTCCTCTCTGAAATCAATAAAAGTAGATTTTTTAAAAAGAATAGTATATTGATTTTTAGAGAGAGAAGAAGGAAGAGGGAGACACAGAAATATCAATGTGAGAACTAACACTGATTGACTGTCTCCCACATGCCCTCTACTGGGGATCAAGCCCGGAATCTGGGCATGTGCTCTGACCTGGAATCAACTGGCAGCCTCCTGGTGCAGGCGACAACGTCCAACCAACCGAGCCACACCAGCTAGGGCTCAAGTCAGTAGAATTTGCAGTAGAAAAGACAAAACTCAAATCTTTTTTTAAAATTTAATTTAAATTCTTTGTTGTTGAGATCATTAAATATGTCTCCTTCCCTCCTCCCCCCCTCCGTTGACCCTGCCCATCCACTCAAACTCATATCTTTTAAATGAAGAAATTGAGGCCAAGGAAAGTAATTTGCTTAAAGTCACACATAATGTGTTAGTGCCTGCTTCAATAATAAAACCTTTTTGCACCTAAAATATTTTTTAAGTGTTCATATATGGATGATACAAGGAACCCTATTGTAAATTAATTGTACCTGTACTACAACTCTCTAGCATTACTAATTGGTTGCAAACAAATAGGCTTCTTTAAGGAACGTAAATAAATAGTCATAATTCTTATACTTTATTGGATAATGCATTTCTTTAACTTGATGTGCAGGGCCTAGCCCATTCCAGAGCCGTGACATGGCAGAGACTGAGGAAGAGGAGAAGGTGTCAGCAGAGGCCTCCGGGTTCTCAGATATGAGTGACTCGGAGTTTCTGGGTCTAGAGGATATCCAAGAGGTGAGTGATTCACTCAGCAAGCCTGGTCCTTCTTCTGAACTCACCGGGAAGGATGGCAAGCTCATGAACTTACCAAAGTGGAAAAAAGGATTGAATGTCTTATCACCCATGGAGCGATTCCACCTTAAATATTTGTATGTGACTGACCTGTCTACTCAGAACTGGTGTGAACAGCAAATGGTATATGGAAAGGAACTGCCTGGTTTCTTGGCACCTGAGAAGGCAGCTATTTTGGACACTGGTGCCAGTATCCACCTAGCTAGAGAACTAGAACTTCATGATCTTGTGACTATCTCCATCACCAGTAAAGAAGATGCTTGGGCAGTTAAGTTTCTGAATATGTTATCAATGATTCCTACCCTGCAGTCAGAAGGGTGCATCAGAGAGTTTCCAGTGTTTGGAGAATTGGAGGGTGTGCTTCTTGTTGGAGTGATTGATGAGCTACACTATACACCCAAGGGGGAACTAGAACTGGTTGAACTCAAGACACGCAGACGTCCTATGCTCCCTCTGGATGCTCAGAAAAAAAAAGACTGTTTTCAAGTCAGCCTATACAAGTATATCTTTGATGCCATGGTACAAGGGAAAGTGACCACTGCTAGCCTAATCCACCACACAAAATTGCATCCAGAAAAGCCACTGGGGCCTTCAGTGTTGAAGCATGCCCAACAGGGAGGCTTCTCTGTGACGTCCTTGGGTGACCTCATGGAGCTGGTCATCTTGTCTCTAACACTGTCTGATCTTCCAGTCATTGATATTCTGAGGATTGAGTATATCCACCAAGACACTTCCACTGTGCTGGGTTCAGAGGCTGTGGCCTTTGAGGAGAAGGAGCTGAGAAGCAAAGTGCAGCACTATATGGCTTACTGGGTGGGCCACCGAGAGCCTCAGGGGGTTGATGTGGAAGAGGCTTGGAAATGCCGGACATGCAGCTATGCAGATATCTGTGAGTGGAGGAAGGGCAGTGGGGTGCACAGCTCCTCACTAGAGCCCCAAGCCAAAAAGGCCAGATGAATAGAAGGTTTGCTTTAAGGAACTTTCATCCTCCCTCCTGATGTACTCACAAAGTAAAAGGGGCCCAGTCTTTGGCTTTCATATTTTCTCAGCCTCTAACCACTCAAATCTAGGACCAATGCTTGGGTGAGTGGGAGAGATCTGGGATTATACTGTACCTGGAGCTTCACCATAGATTGCCAAGAATACAGATGCTCATCATGGCTGGAACAACAGTATCCTTCAGCAATCATTGAAGATTGAAAAATCTTTAAGAAGATTCTTCAGTTTCTGTTAAGTCTCTTCCCTATTTTTTCTCAATCAAGGCTTTCTGCATTTTATAAAATAAAGTAAAATAAAATACTATCCAGATTGGTTGACTGATGGGTGGTGGTTTTTTTTTTCCCCTCATCATCTCAATCCTTCATAGGTAACCACTATAAATGGTTGTGTGTATATTGACCTTGACCTGGTTCATAGACTGAAGATCAACCACTGACCCACCGGCTGAGCACTTTGTGGTTTCTTTATATATATATATATATATATATATATATATATATATATATATTTTTTTTTTTTTTTAATTGATTTTTCACAAGGAGGAAAGGAAGGAATAGAGAGCTAGAAACATTGACGAGAGAGAAACATTGATCAGCTGCCTCCTGCACACCCCCCACTGGGGATATACCCGCAACCAAGGTACATGCCCCTGACGGGAATCGAACCTGGGACCCTTCAGTCCGCAGGCCGATGCTCTATCCACTGAGCCAAACCGGTTTTGGCACTTTGTGGTTTCTTACAAAATAGTTGAGGCACCTCAGGATCACTAATGATATTCTCTACAAATACTTCCCTGGTTTGCAGCCTTGACATGGCTAAATAATTTTATCTCTCCCTTTGAGTTTTGCCTAAGGAGTCTTAACCCCAAATTATGGACCTCTTGGATGCTTGTTCAATGAAAAGAGATGTGACAACAAAGCTATTTCTTGATTTTTTAAAACATGCTACCTGGACCAAAGAATGGATTGAGTACCTGAAGTAGGATTAGGTTCAACTGTTCATAGTAGAAATTTCCAAAACAATCGTGGTTTAACAAAATAGAATTTTTTTCTCTCTTATGAAAAAGATAGTCTAATTCTGATGGGGCACTCCATGGTGTTTGGATCCCAAATTCCTTCTCTCTTATTTCTCTAACATCAGCAGATATCTTTCTACTTCCTAGTCCAAAATGGCTGCCCAAGCTCCAATCACCCATTACACATTCAGTATGGAGCTGAAATAGGAAAAGGGCATCATTGTAAGGACACTTCCTAAATTTGTACCACTGCTTCCACTTCCATCCCACTGGCCAAAACTTGGTTACCTGGTCATAGCTAGCTGCATATGTAAATTTTGTTCTGGGAAAGCATAGTCCTAGATAAAAACTGGAAATTCTATGAACTATAAAAAAGGGAGAATGGATATTGAGTGACAACTTGCCATCTTTGCCCCATTGAGATTTTCAGGAACAGAGTTTGCAATTTTTGCCTTGCTAAGAACCCTAAACCCTAGGGGAAAAGAGGAAAGAGGAACATGAATAGTTCTTAATGGCTCCCCACAACCTCATCCCAGCACCAAAATGTGTTAGAACATTTAGGCTAAGGCTCATAATTTTAAAAATCTGATGTCATCTGCTAGATGGAGTCTGGACAACTCTTTCCCTGTCTTGCATAATCTGGGGCAAAAACATCAGATTGAAAGGGTCAAGTTTCAGAATTTGATACTTCCATTGGAGGCCTGCGGGAGGCAGGTCCTCAAGAACATGAAATTCTTGGAAACTTACCTAATGATTCTGGGGATCCTGTGGCACCAAGAAGACAGCAGGTTTGAGAGGACCCAGCCGATAGATTCAGTTCCAGCCTTTCCACTTTATATAGTTTAGCAGAGAATACAAACAAGTAATCAGGCAATGACAGAGCCATGTGATAAGAGCTAGTATAAAGTGGTAGGATGGTACAAGATGGTATAGGTTCATAAAAGGAAGTCTACACTGGACTTGTGAGAATCATTGTACTTATTAGATCATTAGTTTATTACAAAGGAATACAATGTTTGACTGACTGTCTTACTAGTATTTCACTCAGCATGTCTTCAAGTTTCATCCATGTTATAGCATCTGTCAGATCAATATTCAAAAATAAATTGTATTTGTACAATTGCAATAAAAAAATCAATGGAAATTTAAAATAGTTTATAACATAAAAAGATGAAATACTTAGGGATATTTTTTACCAAAAAATATGCAAGTGTTTTACACCAAAAACTAGAAAACATTGCTAAGAGAAATTAAAGCAGACTTAAACAAATGAGACATACCAGGCTCATGGTTCTCTCCAAGTTGCTTTATTGATTGAAGACGCTGAGACAGACAAGTTCCATAATGCACTTATGAGGATAAAACTATAGACAGTTTCACATTCAGTATTCACAAATAATTATTTAGCACCCATTAAGTGCCAGGCTTTGGAGGCACTGCCATGAACAAAACTAAAATTACACTCACACCATTTCCAATGTGTTTGTGGTTTTTTTTCTCCACCACCAACCAATTCTCTGACACCAACTGAGTATCCTACAATTCAGCTCAATTCTGACACTATCTACCTGGTAACAGTGTCAGATTATACAGGTAAAGTGCTCAGTCCCACAATTTCCCCTTCCCCCTCCATTTCAGATACTAATTGCAAGTCTAGGTTGTCACCTGTATTTCTGACCTATAGGCTATAGATCGGAGGTTCCAGTGATCCCCTCCTTATGTTCAACTAATTCGATAGAGTGGCTCACAGAACTCAGAGAAACATTGTATTTGTTAGATTATCAGTTTATTACAAAGAAATATAGGAACAGCCAAATAGAAGAGATGCATAAGGTCAAGGTGTAGGGGAAAGGATACAGAGCTTTCATGCCCTCTCTGGGCTCATCACAGCTCCCAACCTCCAGCACCTTCCTATCTTCGCATTCAGCTTTCTATTTCACTGAGAAAATAGAAGCACCCATAAGAGGAAATCCTAATTCTCTCACCATCAAGTCTGCCCATCTGTATCTGTATCCATGAACTCTGCCTCCCCTTTTATTTCAATGGATGAATTGTACACACTCTTACAATCGATCCTTATGATTGTATTCTGGATTCCAACCATTCTCTCTTCTAGGACTTTCCTTCTGCAACTGTCCTTTCTCTATTGTGTTGTCAGTTTTACTCTCCATTGTATCATTTTTACTAGAATACAAATATACTGTAATTTTGTCTATCTTAAACAAACAAACAAAAAAAAAACTGGCCCTGGCTGGGTAACTCGGTTGATTAGAGGTCCTCCTGACATCCAGGCTGCAGTTGGATCCTCGGTCAGGGCACATACAGGAATCAACCAATGAATTCATAAATAAGTGGAACAACAAGTCTACATTTCTCTATGTCTCTCTCAAAGCAATTTTTTAAAATTCTGGACCCATAAGCCACATGCAAAGACAGCTTTACTTTTCTGTCCATCTTAAAAAAGCAAAACTTCTTAAAAGTATTGTCTATACTTGCTTTCTCCAATTCCTCTCTCATCCTTTTATCTCACTCTTATCAAACTTCCACCACTAGGCCAAAATGACCTGTTTCAACAACTTTCACTTTGCTAAATTCATGATCATACTAGTTGTTCTCATCCTAGTTGATCTATCAGCATTTAACACAAGGATCACTCCCTTCTTCTTGGAACATTTTCTTCCCTTGATTTTTCAGATCTTAACTCCTACTTTTCCATCTGTCTCACAGATTATTCATTCTCAATCTTCTTTGTTGGGTCCTCTTCATTTCCCTGATCTAAGCTACTGCATTGCTAGAAGAAACCAAATTTGAGTCAGGGTAAATTATTCTCTTAGCATACTGCTGATTTAGATTTTCCAGTATTTAAAAATTCTGGTCCTAACTGGTTTGGCTCAATGAATAGAGCGTTGGACTGCAACTGAAGGGTCCCAGGTTTGATTCCAGTCAGGAGCATGTACCTTGGTTGTGGGCACATCCCCAGTAGGGAGTCTGCAGGAGGCTGCTGAATCAGTATTTCTCTTTTATCAGTGTCTCTCTCTCTCTCTCCCTCTCCCACTCCCTTTCTCTCAGTAAGTAAGTAAATAAATAAATTCTGATGTCTATATTTTTAAATAAAAGTGATATGTACACCTGTTTTGTGGAGAGCATGGAGTCAGCATAACTGACCCCATTTTGAGATGTGGACTCTACCCATTTCCAGGCAAACAGCTAAAGCCTGGGCATTTAGCCGAGGGAGGTAACCAACTGGTGACAAGAGCTTAGAGGACCAAGCGACCACCTAGGGTCCCCACTTGATCAGGAATCCTGATACTATCCGGGGGTCAGGAGCTCGAGTTATACTGGCAGCAGTGACCACCACACTTAAAAATGAGCATGGGTCTCAAGGCGGCCCCAGAGACAACCCTGGAATTTACCCCAAGTGAGGTGGAAATACCTGAGGTTTTCCGGAAACTAGCTCCACGTGCCTTATGGGAAATGTAGTCTCGGATGGATGGCCTACACCGCGGGGGAGCCTGGGAACTCTAGGTGGGCTGTTACTTCCGCATACGCCCGGTGGGGAGGGAGCTAGCTTTCTGTAATTTTGGGGTCTGAGTAGCGGGAGTGACAATGAGTGTTGCTCGCCCAGTCTCTGGGGTGTCTCTGTAAACTGATGTAGGACTTCGAGCGAGCCGGAGCGGGGAGCCAGCGGTGAAAGGCTGGCGGGTCTGACTGCGGGACTGAGGGAGGGCGCGGAGAAAGGCTGGTTATTGGCTTACCCAACCAAAGATAAACTCAACAATCCGCACGCGCGGTCACTTCCCAGTTCTGGAGTTCAGAGGAAGCCAGCGCAGGGCTCCGGCTGCCACTCGGGGTCCCTAGATCCCGCCTGGGCAGGGACAAGCTCAGTTTGCATTCCTGCCTTCGTTGGTAAAGGTGACAGTGTAGGAAGGAGTCTGCATCAAACTACATTTCTTGGTTACAAGAGTACCGTTGGCCCGCCCTATCAGAGCCTGCAGTAGGAATGTTAAACCAGTTCAAGGGATCTGGGGAGAAAGCATTTCTGGAGAAACTGTGTCTTCTCTTCTTTCTCACAACCATCACCTGAAGTAACTTATCTTCATTTTACGGAATGAATTAACTAAAGCTGAGAGAGGTGAAGTTACTTGGCTGGACTCATACAGCTTGTTATAGTGGAAGAACCGAGATTTAAATCCAGATGAGCTTTCTCCAAGTTGCATTCTTTTTTTAGAAGATAGCACCCTGCAAAAACAAAGAGTTGGATTAATTCTTTTGAAATGTGTGAGCAGTGCAGCTGTGAATCCCTCTTGCACATTTTAGTCTTTCTAGGGCCCCAGCTGTACTGGTTAGAATTCGAAAAAACAAACAAACAAACAAAACCCAGATGCGTTCATAGGAGATGGTGAGTTTCCAGAGGGGGTGAAAGTGGGGAGAAAGAGGGAAACAGAAACAGTTTGGAGTCTAAACTGCTTTGGAGTTAAAAAAAAAAAAAAAAAGTTCCTGGGTCATGGATCTAGCCTTCTCAAAAAGCCAACCTAATTTGAGATCTCTTACACCAACTTCAGAGTAGACACCAGAGAATCACAAGAAGGAATGACTTCCAGAGATACTGAGCATCAGAGACCAGGTTTTTAGTTAGTCTTTTAACCCATTTATTATTATTTTCTTAAGGTAAATTTCTGGGGGGAAAACATGCCACTGGTTTAAAGGTTAACAATCTTTATTAGTAGACATCGGTGCTTATAAAACAGGGGCTTTTCTGACTTGCTAGAAACATTCTCCCAGTAGGTGGCATTCTGTGAGGCTGCAGTGTGGGTGCTTCCATTCTGGTAGAGCAGAGTTCTTCATTGCAGTCCTGGTTTTTCATGTCCTCCTATTTACCTTCTAATTTTTACTTTCATAGGTCTCGGTGCAAGAGTTGCAGAAAATGATTAACTTCCAGGTAAGAAATTCCTTTATTCAGTCATTTATGTCTCTCAAAAATCCATATAAAAGGAAATGTATAGTCAGGGGAAATGTAGATTGAATAGATTAGGTCCAAAAGGAAATTTAGAAAATAGATAAGTTGGTATCCAGGTTACAGGGTTTGCACATAGTTGGAGTAAATTTGAGCTGCATTTGTGTGCTTAATATTTCTGGCCATGATAGAAAATGGATAGCCAACCAGTTAAAATGTTGGCATTGTCTGTGAGGATAAAGCGAAATCTTTCCCCAGAAAAATAAAGTTTTTCCTAGCACAGTTCTTTGAAGAAGGTATCTTCTAAAGGGCTTTCCTGAGATAATACTAAAAACATTCACAGCAAGAACCCCATGAAAAAATATAAGATTTCCTATGCCTTAGAATGTTCCCGAGAGTAAACAGTGAACACAGTGCCAAGCAGCTCCATATAAACCCTTTAATGTTTATTTAGAAAAATAAGTAAAAGGTACCCTTATACCTTCTTCAGGGTTCCCAGCTATTCTTGATTATATGGAATATAATCTTGTGCATTTTAAAATCAGGTTGTCAAACTCCCTAAAGGAGTGTGTGTTAAGTATTTTTATTGTGCTTTGGAGAGAATGACTTCTCAATGATGAGTCCTTCATTTATTTAAATTTTCTTATAAATTCTTCATTACAGTTTTATAGTTTTATTGTAATTCTTATACATTTTTTGTAATGTTTATTCTTTTTAAAAAATATTTTTTATTTACTTTAGAGAGGAAGGAAGAGGGAGAGAGAGGGGATAGAAATATCAGTGATGAGAGAGAATCATTGATCAGATACCTCCTGCACTCCCCACTGGTGATGGAGCCCTTTACCTGGCATGGCATGTGCCCTGACGGATCGAACTGTGACCTCCTGGCTTATAGGTCGATGCTCAGCCACTGAGCCATGCTGACTGAGCTGTGTGAAATGTTTATTCTGAAACCAGAGGCCCGGTGCACGAACGCATGCGTGGGTGAGTCTGGCCAGCCTGCCCTGATCGGGATGGGGGGAACCACCTGGGGGCTGGACTGGCCAAGGAGAGGGGCTGCGGGAGGTCGGCCGACCAACCCTGCCTCCAATGAGGGGGAGGGAGACCCACAGGAGGTTGACTGGCCACAGTACACATCATAGCGACCAGTCGTTTCGGTCATTCTGGTCGCTTGGCTTTTATATATAGTTGTGGCTATTGAGAATAGTATAGATATTTTTAATCATATTTTCTTATTGGCTATTCTATTATATAGGAAAATATGCCTTGATCTGTTTACCTTTATAGTCACACACCACTTATGACTGAGAAATGCACCATTAGGTGGGTTTGTTATTGTGTGAACATGATACAGTGTACTTACACAAACCTATACATATAGGCTAGTTACTTACTTTTACTATGGATTTACCTATTCTGATCATTTTATACAAATCAATCATACAATATCTGATCATTTGTAACTAACTTTTTTCATCTCACGCAATATTTTCCTCTATTTTATAGATAGCTTTTTATTGCACATGATGCAGTATTGTTTATCCATCCATTAATTGATGGATAGCCATATTAATTTCACTTTTTACTATTAATAATTCTGCTTGTGGGCATGTATTTTTAATTCTCTTGGGTATATGCCTATGAGGAATTGGATCATATGTTAACTCTATGTTTAACATTTTGAGGAACTGCCAAGATGTTTTCCTTAATTGCTGCACAATTTTACAATCCCACCAGCAATGTATGAGAGTTCCAGTTTCTTCACATCCTTGCTAACACCTGTCATTGTCTGTCTTTAATTTTAGCCATTCTACTGGGTGTGAAATGATATCTCATTGTGGTTTTGATTTGCATTTTACTAATGACTAATGATGTTGAGCATGTTTTCATGTGCTTATAGATTATATACGTCCTTGTAGAAATGTCTGTTCAAATCCTTTGCCTATTTTTACATTGGGTTATCTCTTTATTGTTGCATTATAAGAGTTCTTTTTATATTCTAGTCACAAATCTCTCATCAGATATATGGTTTGTAATTTTTTCCTCCCATTCTGTGTTGTCTTTTCATTTTCTTGATGGTGCCCTTTTAAAATTTTGATGAATTCCAACTTACCTATTTTTCTTTTGTCACTTACACTTTTTCTGTCATGTTTAAGAAACCATTGGCTAATCCAAGTTCACAAAGATTTACTCCTATGTTTTCTCCTAAGATTTGTAGTTTTAGCTCTTACATTTAAGTCTCTCGCCCATTTTGTTTTTTTTTTAATCTTTATTGTTCAGTTTATTAATTACATTGTTCCCTTTTTTTCCCCCTATAGTTCCCCTCCACCTGGTACCCATCCCACCCTCCACCATCACCCCCCTCCACTGTCCTCTCCCATAGTTGCATGATTTTTGTCCAGTCTCTTGCTGCACTTCCCACACCCCCTTTCATCCCAAGAGTTGTCAGTCCATTCCCTCTCTATGTCCGTGATTCTGTTACATTCACCAGTTTATCCTGTTCATCAGCTTATTAATTCACTTGATTTTTAGATTCATTTGTTGATAGATGTGTATTTGTTGTTCCTAATTTACACTTTTATCTTTTTCTTCTTCCTCTTCTTAAAGAATATCTTTCAGCATTTCGTATAATATTGGTTTGGTGGTGATGAACTCCTTTAGCTTTTTCTTATCTACGAAGCACTTCATCTGACCTTCAATTCTGAATGATAGCTTTGCTGGATAGAGTAATCTTGGTTGTAGATTCTTGCTGTTCATCACTTTGCATATTTCTTGCCACTCCCGTCTGGCCTGCGTCGTTTCTATTGAGAAATCCTCTGACAATCGTATGGGTGCTCCCTTATAGGTAACCAGCTGTTTCTCTCTTGCTGCTTTTAATATTCTCTCTTTGTCTTTTGCTCTTGGCATTTTAATTATGATGTGCCTTGGTGTGGTCCTCTTAGGGTTCCTATATATTGGGGTTCAGTGCGCTTCTTGGACTCCTAAGTCAATTTCTTTCACCAGGTGTGGGAAGTTTTCAGCCACTCTTTCTTCAAATAGGTTTTCATTGTCTTGGCCTCTCTCTTTTTCTGGCACCCCTATAATTCGGATGTTGGTATGCTTGAGGTTGTCCCAGAGGCCCCTTACACTATCTTCAATTTTTTGGATTCTTTTGGTTTCTTGCGTTTTCAGCTGAGTGGATTTTCCCTCTTTGTATTTCAAATCTTTAACTTGGTTCTTGGGGTGCTCCAGAGCACTTTTAGGTCTTTGTATAATATTTTTTATTTCAGTGAGTGTATGCTTAATTTCTGGTTGGTCCTTTTTCATATCCTTGAGAGTCTCCTTTATATCCTTGAGGGTCTCCTTCATTTCCACATTGGTCTTGATCATTTCCTTGCAGGTCTCATTCATATCCTTGAGGGTCTCGTTCATTTCCTTGTAGGACTCATTCATTTCCTTTGCAGTCTCGCTTATTTCCTTATAGGCCTCGACCTTTTGTTGGAGCCTCTTGAGAAGCCCTATAACTGTGGTTTTGAATTCCATGTCCAGTCGTTTTTTTCCCTCCATTTCTTTCACATCTGATTTCTTTCCATGTCTCTGCATGGTGGCTGCTTCCCTGAATTGGTCAATTAGCTTTGTGTGGTAAACTTCCTACTAGGGACAGTGGCTCAACCTCCCCAGTTACCTGAGGTGGATATGGGTTGCACAGTCTTGCTGAAGTTAAGCTCAGGATAATGGTTGTTAGCACTTGGAGGGGTTGACCTCCAGGCCAATTGTTTGTGAAGTTCAGCTGTGTTCAGGTTGGATGGGCGGAGTCTCCGGGCCAAGCAGACAGCATTAGCTCTGCCCTATGTGGCCCCAGGGACTCTGTGTTGGTGGCAATGGCTGCCAGCACCTCTGAGAGAAAGCTGCTGTAGAGCTCCACCGGCTGCCGGGGAATTCAGACTCTCCCCAAATGAGTCTGCACGCCCAATGTCTCACCCAGGGTCGTAAAACAAAGCAGACTAATGGTTTTCCGAATAAGAGAGCGAGTCGCAGAGCGCTCTCTGTGTGATCACGCAGCCGAGCTGTTCGCTCAAGCTGCCTTCTCCACAGGCCGGCAGACTCGGCAGCACCCGAGCTTCGGCGTGCCCTCCCACTGTTCAGTTTTCACCCCGTGTGATAGTGGGTTCCCTGGACTTCGCCCAGAGCTAGAGAATCAGTCCAGTGGGACGTCTTTGTCTCCCCGTTCCAGAAAACTGGCCGGTTTTCAGCCGCCCGCCCTCTCCGCTGGCACGCGCTCCAAACCTTTCTCCGCGCGAATCTTTCAACGCTGTCCGCCGCCGCTCCTCCGAGTCACAGTGTCTTATTTTCACTTTTATTTGTGGAATTTTCACTCGGCGAGCTTTCTGGTGATTCTGGAAGGTGTTTGTTCTTTCGTTAAGTTGTAGTATTAAAATTGTTGAGTATGACGGCAAGATAGGTGTTTTACCTATGCCGCCATCTTGGTTCTCCCTCGCCCATTTTGTTTTATTTTTGTATATAATGTGAAGTGTGTGTGGAAGAGTTATCCAACTTCATTCTTTTGCCTGTGTATATCCAGTTGTCCCAACAACATCTGTTCAAAAGACTATACTTTTTCTTATTGAATTGTCCTGGCACTCTTTGAATATTTTAAGTATGATTTTTGTTTTTATCACAGTCTATTTCTGAATCAAACATGTAGTAGTTACCGTATATCACTTTCTGGAAATCCAACAGTGAACATGATAGGACTGTAAGAAGCTGACATTTCCTTGGAAGACCCACGTGATTCACACTTTAGTTTGAAGATCAATGTGTTATTACAGGGATCAGTGACATTCCAGGATGTGGCTGTGGACTTCACCTCAGAGGAGTGGCAGCTGCTTAACTGTGATCAGGGAACCTTATATTGGGATGTGATGTTGGAGAACTTTAGAAACCTCATCTCAGTGGGTAAGGATAGTGGGTGATAGCTTTTCATTGTAACTCAGAATGCATTAATAGTGCCCTTCCTGAAGACTTGTGAAAGCTGTGAACTTTCTGAAGTTTTAGTAGGTTTGGCCCTGAGTTTTAGTGATCAAAGATTCATCATCCTCTTTGGGGGGCAGTGTGTTTATGCTTCTACCTCCCAAATGGAGGAGGAGAGTCTTTCTGTTCTAAAGCCTGTTTGTCATCCTTTACAGGCCCTGAGACTCAAGGAGGCAGACCCGAGGTGTGAGGTAGTTGATTGTCCCTAGCACCTTGTTCCTCGTTCTGTGTTGTTTCTCATGAACGGGGGTCCAGTTACCAAAACAAAAATGACCTTCAAGGTGGAGCAAGGACAAGAGCTGCAGGTGGTGGAGGGAGAGAACCCACATTGGAGCCACCCAGGTGAGTGGGAGAAAACCAGGTAGGTGGGAGTCTTTGGAATTGGCCAGTGAGGGACAGGCACATCTGAAACACTTTTCAGGCAGTATCTCTTAGAAGCCACACACCTTTAGAAGTGACTGGGCACACTTGACATAACATCATCAGGTCCCCAAATGACACTTTCACTTTCACTCTCCCAACGTAGCTGTTCTTTCTCTTTGCTCAGCTCTTATACAAAGGATGGCCCTCTCCTCTCTACTCTGGCTTCTCACACTGCCTGCTTCTAAATCCTTGCTTTGATCTCTTTATTCCTAAAAGCCTCATTTTCCTTCCCTCCCCAACATGATTGCAGATCTTTTCTATACATCTAATTATTAAAGCAAGCTTGTCAAACTCAAAGGCTAACATGTGCCAAATAAGATTTAAGTTTATGTGAGCCGCAAAAAAACAAACAAAAAAAACCTTCAATTTTCATAGAAAAGTAGATTTATTTTGAAAGAGACATGATGAATACAAAGGGCTGAAATAAATGAGTAATTGTTAACATAAAATAATAGGGCATTATTAATGGGGCATTATTTTAATAAAATTAATATTTTTTTCTTGAACATTAACTTACCAAGCACTGAATAACTGCACAAATTAATAAGTATAATGTAAATAAACCTATTTTTCTTCTTCTCTGAAAGTGAAATATTTCCTGTTGTGCACACCAAAAAAGTCAGTACAAGACCAATGACATGGCAATCTGCTGCTAAAATATGCGCTGCTGGTGTTAGTGGAGAGAAATGGTGCGCATGTGTGCAAGGTGCATAAGGGAAATGAATGCAACATGATTATAGTTATCAGTCATTAGCAAATGTTGTAGTTTGTTGTTAATAATCTACACTAATAAAGGAGAAATATGTAAATTGACTATACCTCTGTGATGCCCATCAGCAAATCAGGAGAGAATATGCAAATTAGGACAAAGATGGCAGCGGCCCCAGCCCCTCCAGGCGTGGAGTGGCTGGGCAGGACAGGACACCTGCTATGAGGGGGAAGGGTGGGGGTCGGAGGGAGCTACAGGAGCTGCGCTCTGGCCAGAGCAAAGCGAAGATTGCAGACTCCAGCAGGAGTCAGCAAAGATGGAAGACAACGGCCAGAGGAAAGGCCTGGGTCCCGGCAGCCAGGTGAACGAAGGCCTATTGCACAAATCTTTGTGCAGCGGGCCTCTAGTTATGTATAACAGGATATTGTCAAAATTTAGTTACAAAATTTTTATTAAAATGTTTCTTATCGTCATGTTGGCTAGGCCACAAAAATATTTGTTGTGGGCCGTGAGTTTGACTTGTCTTAGTGGGTAGATTGTGTAGATTTTTTAAAAAATTTATTGATTTTTTACAGAGCTTCTAGAAGGGAGAGGGATAGAAAGTCAGAAACATCAATGAGAGAGAGACATCAATCAGCTGCCTCTTGCACGCCCCCTACTGGGGATGTGCCCGCAGCCAAGGTACATGCCCTTGCCGGAATCGAACCCGTGAACCTTCAGTCCACAGTCCGATGCTCTATCCACTGAGCCAAACTGGTCTCGGCAGATTGTGTAGATTTTTGAAGTCTTACTCCACCAGTCACTGTCTAGCCTAATTACTTTATAGCACAATTTTATTTTTAAGATAGGGATAATATTAATCCTTAAAAGCCCTATGGCTTCATGTTTTCTTATGATAACACCCTGAAGAGAAAGAGCTATATCAGTTTTTCCTTTATACCATTGTTGAGCACATAATTGATATTTAGTGAACATTTCATTAATTCATTTTTGTAAAGTCAGGCATTGTTGGGATACTTCTTATTCTTTCAAGAAGGCTTTTTGTTATTTCCCGAGAAACATTCAAGGAAAGAAAGAAAAAGAAGCCTATTACCTTTTTCCAGGTATGAAAATTGTAGTTGAAAAGGCAAAACATAGCCATGTAAAATATAAGTTGAGTGTGGAACATGTGTTCAGTGCATAGCATTGCAGTTTTGTTCTAGTTGGTTGTCAAAATGCATGATTTAGGAAGCAGCAGTGACTATTTTAGACATTCAGCTAAATGGAGCTTAAAAGTTTAAAGTATGCAAGGATTGGAAGAGTCTCTTTTTGAGGTCATGGAACAGTGGCTCCTCCCTAAAACTAAGTACTAGAAAGGCTGAGAGTGGATGAAGGGGGGCAAGTTATGGTGGGGAAGGAGCATAAGCAAAAGCTTGAAGTTATTTAGAGTCTAGAATCCTTGGGACAGCCATGTCAGTGTGGTTCAGCCGTCGAGTGTCAGTCCTTGAACCAAGAGATGGCTGGTTTGATCAGGGCACATGCCCAAGTTGTAGGCTCAAAACCCAGAAGAGGGCACAAAGGAGGCAGCCCATTGATGTTTTTCTCGTCATTAGTGTTCTTATCTCTCTACCCTCTCCCCCCCTCTCTCTCTCTCTCAGATCAATAAAAACATTTTAAAGAAAGTAGAATCCTTTGAACAGAAGGCCTTTGTTGAGGACTAGAAGAATATATGCTTAGATAGCATGAGTGAACTCATTATATTGCATAGTTTGTTCATCAGGCTGATTAACCTGGAATTTTCAGTTGGTTATTGTTGATTGAGATAACACAGGATGCTGCTTCCCATTCCTTAAAGTGAGAAAAAACAGAAACCCAATACCCATTGCTGGAGTGTTTCTCAGCATCTAGAAGGGTTCAGGAGTCTGGAGAAGGGGCTGCATGTAAATTAATAAAGAGACTAGAAATATAAATTTGAAGTACCTGGGGGAACCAGAGGAGACTTAGCTATAGTAACCAAGTTCTCTCTGAATCTCTGGACCCCAAGCTTTTTATTAACACAAATTGCCCTAAGGCAAAGCAGATACACATATCAAAGGCAAGGTTTGGTATACAGTAGGCATTGTCAGGTAGGAGGAACTGCCTTCAGCTGTTCCAGTAGAGGCAATAATATATGCAGATTTTCAGGTTTGGGTTTTTTTTTTTTTTACTATTTCAGTAGGCAATATGATTAGCCCTGCTGAATATAGAAGCCCATCAACCTTTTAAGGACTTCTTGCATTTATTATAACATGCTGGAATTAGCTTTCAGCAACCCATACTTAGAACCATTCTGTAAAGACACGTATTAATATGGATAGCTTACTACTCAGTGTAGCTCCATAGAGAAAGATAAGGCATGGAGCAAGAGGCTAAGGGTTTTGTGCTAAAACTCCACGTGGAAGGAATCTCAGAAATGGCATAATAACCCCCTCTTTCTGTTTTTGTTTTTTTCTTCTTTTATAAAATGGAGCAATGGATTTGGGATTTATGGGGTGACTTCAGGACCAAGGTAGCTTTCTGGGAATTAGTTTGTTAGATTGAAATAGGATGTAAAAACAGTTCTTGTCCAATACAAATGTGACAGATAGTTTTCATATATAGAAATCCAGCCAGAATAAAAATGATAGCATGCAGACAGAATCTATGCGTGAGCTCAAGATAACTTGCCCTTGAATGACCTGTTTGGATATTTGTGTTCCTGTGCTTACAAGTAAGTATATGGGAGAATGAATCCTAGCTGTAGGTAAGTTGGAACCCTGTCTACAGATATCTCTCATTGTAATTTGAATGGGGATAGAGGACTGGAGATATAAGAATATTCCTGAATGGAACTGACATTGTACCAGGTGATTAAGAGGATAAAGAGATGCCAATGAGGGAAATACAGAGCTATCCTAGTAGGGTAATCTAGAAAATAGGAAGTGAAGATCTGATTCTTATCAGCGTCCTCCAAATCTAGTTTTTCCTCTGATATTTTCCTTTAACTCGATTGTGTCTTGTTCCCCTTTCCATTAATCCAATCTCTGCAATGTTTCTCTTCATTCTGTGAGCTAACAAGGCACCCTTATTGACCAACCTTTGAATTCCTTTGTATCCTACTCACTGAACCTGATGCCTATTTTACTGTTTTCCACAAGTCACAAGTCAAGCCATCTGTTCTCATTACTGTCATTCATCTCCAATTTCCTTTATAGAGCTTTATTCTTAAAGCTCAGGAGCCAGGCAAATATAGGATTTATTTCAAAATGAGAGATTAAGTTTGAAGTCATATAAGTTACTTTCTATAACTGTTGATAGAAAAAATTAACTAGTAATGTTTCATTGTACTCATTTTTAGAAGCTGAGTGCCCGTTTATTGATGAATCAGAGAAGCACCAGGAAAGCGAAGACAATTTTTTGAATTCAGTTTTGTTCACATTCAGTAAAATATTGACTATGGAGAGACTCCATAGTTATAATCTGAGCACAGATCATATTGGAAAAAATCATATAAATGCAAGAAAAATATATAAATGCAAATCACATGGGAAGACTTTGGAACCTACTTTAGATTTACTTAATTATAATAGATGTTATAACAGAGAAAACCCTTATGAATGCAAGGACTTTCATTTAATTAGACATGAAAAAAATCATACAAGAAAAAAGCCGTTTGAATGCAATGACTGTGGGAAAGTCTATAGCAGGAAGGCACACCTTGCAACTCACCAGGAAATTCATAATGGAGAGAGACCCTTTGTATGCATTGATTGTGGGAAAGCTTTTATGCATTAAACACAGCTCATGGTCCACCAGAGACTTCACACTGGAGAGAAACCTTATGAATGTAGTCAGTGTGGGAAATCATTCACGTGGAACTCCTCCTTTACTCATGTGAAATCTCATACACTGGAGAATGCATTTGAATGTAAGGAATGTGGGAAAACCTTCAGGTATAGTTCATCCCTTTATAAACATTCTAGATTTCACACAGAAGAGAAACCCTACCATTGTATTGTATGTGGCAAAGCCTTTGGCAACACATCTGTGCTTGTTACACATCAAAGAATTCACACAGGAGAAAAACCTTATGGATGTATTGAATGTGGCAAAGCCTTCATCAAGAAGTCTCATCTCCTTAGACATCAGATAACTCACACAGGAGAAAAGCCCTATGAATGTAACAAATGTGGGAAAGCATTTTCCCAGAAGTCAAATCTTACTGTGCATCAAAAAATGCATAGGTAATAATCACCTTATGAATATGAGAAAGCCTTAGATATTAAATAAGTTTTGTTAAATAAAGATTTCATGATGAGGAGAAATCCAAGAATTAGAATAAATTTGGAAAGAGTAGATTTCCATAAAAAGATTATCCCAATCATGTTCTGGAAGTGATGATAAACTTTTTACAGAAAATATCACAAAAATCGTTAAATCATAAGTAATAGAGTGTAGAGCATCAAAGGTAAGCATAAACTGAAGGAATCAGTGAAGACTATATTTACCATCCCTGATTGTTTTATTTTTATAACAAATTATACATTTATGTATTTGTCCATATAAAATACATTTTATGTAATATTAAATTATATTGCGTTTCTGCAGTATCACCATTTTTTTCTTCCAATCCTAATGATAACATGCAAGGGAAAATGTGTTTAATATGTGAATTTCAGTAATATTTATATCCATTTGCTGGCACTTTTAATGGGCACAGCAGTGTTACTGAATCCCAAAGTCTCCTCTTTGGTTATAAAGATGTTATCCTATGTTTGTAAACATGAAAACAAAATTTAACAAGATACTAATGGAGAGGGGGGGAGGAAAGCAGTTGTATTCTGTGTTACAATAAGCATTCCATTGAGGAAAATAAGTATGTAAATAAAACATTTGCACGCTAACATTCCTATTCTTTTTCATTGACATGTTTACATAAGATAAGCAAAGCTCAAGTAGTATCTACTGGGGGTGTCATCTATATTTGATTTTAGTAAAACAGGGTGTCATAATATCTTATAACTTTCAAGAAATTGACACAGGTTTACCTCCTAGGAGTGCCTGGAATTTTCTATATACAACATAGGCAGCATTAATCAAGTTGAAAAGAGCAAGTTTTTTTGCACAGCAACTTTGCTTTGGAATATGACATTTTTTTAAAAAGCCTATCTAATAGAAGAATAATATGCAAATTAACTGTCACTCCATCACAAAGATGGAAGCACCCATAGCCACAAGATTGTGGCGCCCAGTCCTCTTAGCCTCTCTGGAATCCCCCAGTCCTGGGGGCACAGTTGCTGAGATCGGGCAGTGTGAGCAGCCTGGTGGAATGCTTGCTTCGTCACTGCGGCGATGAGGCAAACATTCTGCACCTGGCTGCAGATGGGCCCGTGAGCAGTGGGTGCAGAGTAGCCAGCCCTGTAGAGAGCTTCCAGTGCACAGATATGTGTGCGCAGGGCTACCAGTGTGTGCGTGTGCATGTGCGTGTGTGTGTGTGTGTGTGTGTGTGTATTGATTTCAGAGAGGGGAGCGAGATAGTAACATCAATGAGGAGATAGTCATTAATTGGCTGCCTTCTGCATACCCACTACTGGGGGTCAAGCCTGCAGTACAGGCATTGTGCCCTTGACTAGAATTGAACCTGGGACCTTTCTGTCTGTAGGCCTGAGCCAAACCAGCTAGGGCTGGAATGTGACATTTTGTAAGTTCCACATATTCCCTTAAAAGAATGAAACATCCATCACTTAGGCTAAAGTTTTTATTACTGTCCATAATAGTCCTTGGTGATGTCAAAAAACCTTTATGCCTTTTCTTGAGTGGTGCTAAAACAACTTGAACCTAAATTCAGAAATCAAGCCTCTTCCTCACAGGTTCAAGCTCATTTACAACTATGTTGCATTATTCCCTCAGCCATTTTTTTAAGAGTAATGTTGAATAATGATTATAGGTGAGATAGTGCTTTTTTGAACAAGCCTAATAGCAAATCTAAGTTAAATCTTATCTGCTGACATTTAAAATTTTCTTTTTTATTGAAGTAATGTTGGCTAACAAAATTATGTAGGTTTCAGGTGTACAATTCTGTAATACATCATCCGTATGTTGTGTTCACCACCCTAAGCCAAGGCGCCTTCCATCACCATTTATCACTCCTGTACCCTAACTCTCCCCACCCCCAGGCCCCTCTGATAATCACCATGTTATTGTCTGTCTGTGAGTTTTGTGTGTGTGTTTTGCTTAATCCCTTCATCTTTCTCACCTTGCCCTCCAACCTCCTTCCCCTCTGACAGCTGTCAGTCTGTTTTCTCTCTATGAGTTTGTTTCTATTGTTTGCTTATTTTGTTCATTAGATTCAACATATGAGTGAAATCAAATGGTACTTGTCTTTGTCTGACTGGCTTATTTCACTGGGTGCTCTCCAGGTTGACCTATGCTGTTGGATAGGGTAAGAAAGATTTCCTTTTTCTACAGCCAAGTAGTAGTCCATTGCGTAATTGTAACACAGCCTTTTTTTTTTTTTTTTTGTTACTATAAATTACGCTGCAATGAACATAGGGGTGCATATATTCTTAAGAATCAGTGTTTCAGGTTTCTTCAGATATATTTCCAGAAGTAGAATCACTGAGTCATAAGGCAGTTCCATTTTTAACCTTTTGAGGTAACTCCATAGGGCTTTCCACAGTGGCTGCAGCATCTGCATTCTCAGTGCACGAGGACTTCCTTTCTCCACATCCTCACCAGCACTTGCTGCTTGTTGCTGTATTGTTGATAGCCATTCTGACTTGTGGGCGGTGATACCTCATTGTGGTTTTCATTAGCGTTTCTCTGATGATCAGTGACATTGAGCATCTTCTCATGACTATTGGCCGTCTGTATGTCCTCTTTGGAGAAGTGTTTATTGTAAATGAGTTTTGCCCATTTCTTCTTCTTCTTCTTCTTCTTCTTCTTCTTCTTCTTCTTCTTCTTCTTCTTCTTCTTCTTCTTCTTCTTCTTCTCTTCTCTCTCTCTCTCTCTCTCTCTCTCTCTCTCTCTCTCTATATATATATATATATATATATATATGTTGAGTTTTATAAGTTGTTTATAAATTTTGGGTATTAACCCCCTCTTAGATATATCACTGGGGAATATCTTCTCCTATATTGTGGGTACCCTTTCATTTCGCTGATGGTTTTCTTTGCTGTGCAAAAACTTATAGTTTGATGAAGTCCCATTTGTTTATTTTTAAAACCTTTTGTTTCCATTGCCTGAAGCAATAATATACCAGGAAAAAACATTGCTATGAGAAAGGTCAGGGGTTTTACTGCCTGTGTTTTCTCCTAGGATTTTTATGGTTTCAAGTTTTAACATTTAAGTCTAATCCATTTTGAGTTTATTCTTGTGTATGATGTAAGAAGGTGGTTTTGTTTCTTCTTCTTCTTTTTTTTTTTTGCACTTAATCTAATTTTCCCAACAACATTGGTTGAATAAACTATCTTTAACCTATTGTATGGGTTTGCCTCCTTTGTCAAATATTAATTGGCCATAGAGGCATTGACTTATTTCTGGGCTGTCTATTCTGTTCCATTGACTTATATGTGTTTTTATGCCAGTATTATGCTGTTTTGTTTTTTATCTTTCGCATATTTGTTTACTAAAAATCAAAGCACATTACTAGCATGCAGGTTAAAAAGTAAAGTTACATTTATTTTGTACTGTAGAAACACTGGAAATGAATTAGCAATTAATCTAGTCCCCATGGCTACATGCAAGGAAAAAGTAAACACATCGCCACTTTCTCTGGAAAAGTTAAACAACCATGATTTACCATACACCCTAAAAGTAGCTGCCTGCCAATATGTCAGTGATTTGAACCACTGTCAAAAATGAAAAGCAAAATATACAAATCACATTTTGTAATTAATAAAGGAAAATAAGAATCTACTTAAGCTTCCTAAAAGGTAAAGCATCACACTTTCAAGTTTCACAGTGATTAATACCATTTTTTTGTTAAAACTGTCACTTTAAATATACATGTCAAAGTGCTTTGAATGCAGCATACTAGTTAAAATTCCTGGAAGGTTCTAGAACTGGCAGCTAATTTAATTACATTACTCATCCACAAGTGTTTAAGAAAGAGCATGCTCTCTTACAAAAAATCTCATAGAACAAAGAAAATTCTAGTCTGACTTCACAATTTCCTGTAAATATAGTGCTCAATCAAGTTCAGAACTGAGGTCAAGGCTACGTTGAACACAGGACTCAACACAACCAAAAATTTCTGTACCTGTTTTTGGCTTATTTGAAGATCCAAAGTCAAATGTTCTATTCTAGTGGTCGGCAAACTCATTAGTCAACAGAGCCAAATATCAGCAGTACACGATTGAAATTTCTTTAGAGAGCAATTTTTTAAAACTTAAACTTCTTCTAACACCTCTTCTTCAAAATAGACTTGCCCAGGCTATGGTATTTTGTGGAAGAGCCACACTCGGGCCAGAGAGCCGCATGTGGCTCTAGAGCCGCAGTTTGCTGACCATGGTTCTAGCCCATTAGGTTTACTTTGTTCCCTCTGGCACATTCCCAGTCCTTGACTAGACAAGATATCTAAGGCAATCAAGGAGATTTGAATGTGGCAAGATCTGGGGCAACAGAGCAAGTGGGCATCTTTGTCCTAGGCCAGTGGTGGGCAAACTGCGGCTCGCAAGCCACAGCCCGCTCTGTTAACTAATGAGTTTGCCAACCACTGTCCAAGTGGTTAAACTGAAACCCAGGTGAAGACGGGAGAGGCAGAGTTACAAATAGACTTCTAGTTAAAATAGGCTACATTCAAACACCTTTAGATTATCTTTTCATTCTCCATACGTTACAGAATCAAGGTCTGCTTTGCACAGCAAAGTACATTCCTAATGCTTTATGACTGACTACAAAATACACTAACTCTTTGAAAATTAAACACTTAGGAAACTTACAAATTCACATTTGAATCTGAAATTAGTGAAGGACTGATAAACAATATTGTGACAATTTTAAACTGTGCGTTACACTTAAATCATTGAGCCCCGTGGCATTAGGCATAAGGTATTCCCTTCTTTTCCTTCAAGAAGGTATGAAGCATGATTTTTTCCTGTGTATATTCTCCCAATGCCCAAGTTCCAGACCATGACCAATATTCTTTTGGTACCTAATTTTGAATTTAGGCACTCCAGGGATACATTCCTCTCCTAAAGCTCTATTAAAATAAACTAGAGTCCCAGCGCATGAAATCGTGCAAAGGTAGGGTCCCTAGGCCTAGCCTGCAATCTGGGCCATCTTCCACCCGCTCACCAGTCCCCAGACCCACCCCACCGCCACCTACCCTGTTTCCCGTGGTTGTGGTTCCCTGTTGGCCATCCAGTGATCGAAGCCTGTGGGCTTGGGGGAGGAGGGAAAGGGACCAAGAGGTTCTGGTTGATCAGTTGTTCAGTTGTTATGCTGTTATGGTTGCTGGCCTTTTATTATATAGGATGACACATAATAGTACATAAAGTTCTAGACCATAATTAGCATTTCTTTAAAATTTGAATTAAAAGCACTTTTAGAATTAAATTAGAATAACCATAATATTAATATATCAAGGAAGATTATTTACTTATCTATTTGGAAGTTATTCACTCTATTATCCTTAAGACTAAAACCCATAAACTATATTCATTACAGATTAGTGGGGGAATGATTTAAACTAACAAAATTAAACTATGCCTTGCACTAAGGTCATGTTATTAAGGGTACACAAAAGGCAGCATTAACATTCTCTATCCAGGCATTTTCTAATTTTTCTATCCTGTGCCCCCCTCAAATATAGGGGAATTCTTTTCTGACAAGCAAAAAAGGGCATTTTTCATACCATAACCTGAAAAGAAGCTTCTTTTACAGATCTAGGTAACTCTGGTCAGTAGAAACACAAAGTAAACCTTTGGCCTGGCTAAGGCACTCTATTCTGAAACGTACAGAAAACATGTAGGGGTGGCCAACCATCCCATTGCTCTCCCAAAAGGCAGCTGTGTATGCTGGGAGAAAGACTGAGGTGTGAACTCACCCCAAAATATTATGCATAAGCCTAAATATCTTTTATACCTTGGAAATGTGATAATTGACACGGCATAAATGCACAGAGCTATTTGTAACTAGGTCCTGCTTCAGGCACTCCATTACTACATAAGAAATGGGGACTTTCAAGAAGGCAGGCTACATCAAGAACAAGAGGCAGCAGCACAAGTTCAAGTGTTCTGAGACAGTTAATCACTCAGTTTCACTTTCACCTTGCTCAGTCACCTTTCTTTCATCTAAGGATGTCAATAAAACTGACAATAGCCCTGGTGGGTTTTGCTCAGTGGATAGAGTGGTGACCTGCGGACTAAAGAGTCCCTGGTTCAATTTCCGTCAAAGGCACATGCCCAAGTAGCAGCTCTATCCCCAGGTGGGGCGTGCAAGATGCATCCGATCAATGATTCTCATCATTGATGTTTCTCTCTCTCCCTCTCCCTCCCTCTCTGAAATCAATAAAAATATATTTTAAGAAAAAACTGACTGTGGCATAAGTATTTACCACCATATGGAAATAAGTCATAAATCACAGGCACAAAACAATTTTCAAATGAGCTTGATGCTACAGAAAGAGAGCAGAAACACACATTGAGGTACAAGCCCCCAAATGACAGGACATGACCTTATGCCAGAAATAAAAGTTATTTTCTTTAAAATATATTTTATTGAGAGACACCAAGATGGCGGCATAAGCAAACACCTATTGTTCTGCCCCGCGCAACGATTTAAGAACTACAACATAACAGCAGAACAGACAGCACCCAGAATCGCCAGAAAGCTGGCTGAATGAAAACTCCACTAATAGGAGCAAAGGTGGGACGCAGACTCAGGACCAGCGGGAGCGCAGATTGAAACAGGTTAGGAGCCGCCCTGGTCGCGCGCGCGGGCTGGGGCTGGAGCAGGGACCGGCCGGATTTCTCCGACGGGGCCCAGATTTCCCGAGCCAGGCGAGGACCGAGACCCGGGGTACGCACCCTGGAAGCGGGGCGCGGCAGAAGCTCCTAGTCCCAAGGGACAGCAAACCCGCGACTTGTCCCCTGGAAACTTGTCTCCTGGTTCCAGAAACCATCTATTTTACAGCCCTGGGCTAGACTTTTGGTGTGCAGGCACATTTGGGGAAAGGCAGAGTTGTCTGGCAAGGGGAAGAGACTAGCGGCTTTCTCTTGGAAGAGTCTGCAGCCATCCCCACCCAGCACAGACCCGAGCCCGCGAGCGTTGCATAGGACCCAGCAGCCGCCGCCCCGCCGCCGCGGAAGCCGCGCCGCCGCCGCCGCCGCCACCGCCGCGGCGTAGCCCAGAGACTCCGCCCACCCAACCTGAGCACAGCTGAGCTTCACAGCCAATTGGCCTGGAGGTCAAACCCTCCTAGGGCTAACAACAAAAAGCGGGGTTTAAATTCAAAAACACTGAATACAACCCATAAAGGATTGCAGTAAGAGTACCCACCTCAAGTAACTGGGGAGACTGAGCCACTGTCCCTTTGAGGATAGCCACCACATAAAGCAGCCACCATGCAGAGACATGGAAAGAAATCAGGTGTGAAAGAAATGGAGGAGAAAAGACAACAAGACATAGAGTTCAAAACCACGGTTATAAGGCTTTTCAAGAGGCTCCTACAAAAGGCCGATCAACTTAATGAGAATTACCAGGAAATAATCAAGACCAACCAGCAAATGAATGAGAATTACAAGGAGATGAATGAGACCCTCAGGGAAATTAACAAGACCTCTGAGGATACGAACCAGACCCTCACAGATAAAAAAAAGGACCAACTAGAAATCAAGCATACACAGACTGAAATAAAAAATATTACACAAAGTCCTAAAAGCAGTTCAGAGGGCCACAAGAACCAAGTCAAAGATTTGAAATACAAAGAAGCAAAATCCACTCAGCTGGAAAAGCAAGAAACAAAAAGAATTCAGATAATTGAAGATAGTGTAAGGGGCCTCTGGGACAACCTCAAGCAAGCCAACATCCGAATTATTGGGGTCCCAGAAAAAGAGAGAGAGCAAGTTAATGAAAACCTACTTGAAGAAATAGTGACTGAAAACTTTCCCCACCTGGTGAAAGAAACTGACTTAAAAGCCCAAGAAGTACACAGAACTCCAAAATATAGGAATCTAAAGAGGACCACACCAAGACATATCATAATTAAAATGCCAAGAGCAAAAGATAAAGAGAGAATATTAAAAGCAGCAAGAGAAAAACAGTTGGTTACCTACAGGGGAGCACCCATACGATTGTCAGCGGATTTCTCAACAGAAACGATGCAGGCCAGACGCGAGTGGCAAGAAATATTCAAAATAATGAAGAGCAAGAATCTACAACCAAGATTACTCTATCCAGCAAAGCTATCATTCAGAATTGAGGATCAGATAAAGTGCTTCGCAGATAAGAAAAAACTAAAGGAGTTCATCACCACCAAACCAGTATTATATGAAATGCTGAAAGATATTCTTTAAGATGAGGAAGAAGAAAAAGGTAAAAATATAAATTATGAACAACAAATACACATCTATCAACAAATGAACATAAAAATCAAGTGAACTGATAGGCTGATGAACAAGATAAACTGGTGAATATAACAGAAACATGGACATAGAGAGGGAATGGACTGACAATTCTTGGGGAGAAAAGGGTTGTTGGAAGTACAGCAAGAGATTGGACAAAAATCTTGCAACAATGGGAGAGGACATTGGGGAGGGGGAGGTGAGGGTGGGATAGGTACAGGGTGGAGGGAAGATATAGGGGGATAAAAAAGGGGAAACAATGTAATTAATAAACTGAACAATAAAAAAGAAAATTAAAAAAAAAACAGTCAAAAAAAAATAAAAAAAAAATAAATAAAATATATTTTATTGATTTTTTTTTTTACAGAGAGGAAGGGAGTTGTATAGAGCTAAAAACATCAATGAGAGAGAAACATGGATCAACTGCCTCCTGCACACCCCCCACAGGGGATGTGCTCGCAAACAAGCACATGCCCTTGACCAGAATTGAACCTGGGACCTTTCAGTCTGCAGGCCGATGCTCTATCCACTGAGCCAAACTGGTTAGGGCAAAGGTATTTTCTTACTATACTATAAGGTGAAGAAAGCCTGTGGTCCAAATTTGTGATTTTATAAATATCAGTTCTTTTCTTATATAGTGCAGATTAATCTCATTCCTGTGTGCAAGGTCAACAAAACAGTAAAATGATTAACTTAGAAACCTTAATGCAAAGCTCTGTTCCCAGCCCAAACTGATACTTTCTCCAGTCAGTTTTACAGATGACACAGAAGGTCTATAGAAAAGAGCATTACCCTCACTGAATTGATTCATTCTTTGACCTTTGTGATGGCAACTTTCAATAAACATGGAATCACTACCCACATTTTCCAGCATCAATTTCTCACCTATTTTCAGTGTTCATTTTTGTCTCATAGAAAGTCATTGAATATACCTCAACCTTTACAAACATTTTTTTAAAATGAGTAAAGTACTATGAGTTTAGCTCCTTGACTCTTCATTTCTAATGACCTAGATGACAATTAGAATTTGTAAATTTAAAAATTGAAATATCAATTACAGAGTTATTTTTACAAAGCACCAGAGAGAAGTTCAACAAAGCACACTATAATTAAAATTTTAAATGGTCACATTCATAGATACTAGTAAATAATAGTTATTAACTTAATTACATATCAACCCAGTGGTGCCTATTCTATCCAAGTGCAAGAAAAGGGTTTAAGATACACTCTTCATTCAAGCACAAACTTCATTCAGTGAAAAATAAAAGAAAATCAGGGAGTACAGGGCTTTACTGTTGCAGCACGATGTAACGTCACCTTGAAAGAGCAGCAGTGTAAGTCATGATGGCAAGAAATGTGCAATGGTCTGCTGTGGGAATAAGGGAATAAAACAAGAATTTTATTTTATTTGTTTATTTAAAATCCTCTTCCGAAGATACTTTTCCATTGATTTTTAGAGAGAGTGGATAAGGGGCGGGGGAAGGACAAAGAAACATGGATTGGTTGCCTCCTGCATGCACCCTGATCAGAGTCTGGGTGTGCCCTTGACTGGGATCAACCAGAGCGTGTCCATAGGCCCACGCTGTAGCCACTGAGCCAAACCAGCTGGGGCTGAAACAATAATTTTAACTGAAATATATCAGGAGGCGTGTAAATTAATTCTATAAATTAACTTGCTCCCTTCGATAAGTGTAAGAAGGAATACTGTAGAATAATTTAAAATATATTTCTGGAACTGGACAAATATATACTGTTATCTAGAGTACTTTTGTCACTGACCTCATTGTCTTAGGCTGTATAAAGCTTTGGCAAGAAGAAAACCAAAATTATCCTCAGCTTTTTCCAAACATAGGAGCTAAATCAACATGTTTTTGTTTCATAAACATTACGTATAGTACATGTGCTCCTCCCTGGCCTAAGCCCTGTCAGGGCGAGTATAGCGCGCGCGTGCGCACACGGAGAAAGGTCTGAAGAACCTGGTAAAATAAATTGTACCTAATTTGTTCTGGTGTTATGCCCAGATTTCAAGATCCCCAGAGACCACCAGGGAGCCATCGTCCGATGCAAAAGCAAAGAGTCTTTATTCAAGCCCAGGCTCGGCTCTCACAGCCCCTTTACTGGCGCTGCAGTGGGACCGGAGAGAGAGAGAGCTTGGGGAGACAAAGGTTATAAGGACTGGTCATTGGGGTGGGCCTAGGAGAGGGACATGGGTTACGGAGATTGGTCACTTTGGTTAGGGTTTCATAGTCTGAGATCAGAGCCCTCCCCTACTGCCCCCCGAATGGTCAGTAGTGACGCATAGGGAGCGCCTTGTGGTGTGACCTTATTAGGACCTAAGCTGCGTCCCTGGAGCTTCAGTGGTCCACTCAGGCAGTGGTTGGGGGAGTTAGGACATTCCTGGTGCTCCTGTGGCCACTCCCAGCAGGGGAGGAGGAGGTCAGGCTGACCAGCTCTGCAAGATGGAGGACAGCCAGTTCTGCTTTGTTCTTGCACTGGGAATTTATTTTCTTATTTTTCTTACTACTTTCATGACCTCTTTCTCTTTCCCTATCCCCACTCCCCTCCCCCAACATCATAAAACTGCCAGATTGGTTGGAGGGGCCGGGATGGGAATCAGCACTCATAATCCCTGGCATTTCTTTCCCCAAGTCAAAAGGCAAGATTGCAAGAAAGTCCCCGTGGAAATTGGAGCTACTTGCAAGAAGGGGCAGGGAAGCCCGACCGGCCTGGCACAGGAAGGCAGACCACGCGGGCAGTGTGAAGCCTGCCAGCGGGGCTCAGGGCGGAGCCAGAGGGCTGGGAGAGGCCCAGGGCGGTGCAGCTCCCCATCTCCATCTCCGGGAGGTGCGGGAGGGCGACCTGCCTGAGACCGGCAGGGGAAGTCAGTGGGGGGACATTCCAGAGAGAACCACCGGCCACAGGAGAGCCACCCGTCCCTTCCCCTTCTCTGGGCTCCCAGTCGATGGGGAGCCAGGTTCCGAAAGGCAGGAGGTTGGAAGATCCCGGCAGGCTCACCCGCCTGGCGACCCACTCGGAGATCCTTGGAGCGCCCAAGCCACCCCATCGGAAGAAAGGAGGCCGTGGACACTCCCGTCGGTCGTGAGATCCCGGGAGATAAATGTAAAAAGTGCGTTTTCTCCCCCTTAGCAAGGCTGAAAGGAACCCCCCACTCCACGGCGTGCAGGCGGGGGCAGGCCGGGCGCGGGGCAGGCCGAGGGGGCGCAGTGTGGCCGGCGACAGGCTCGCCCCGCCCCGCCCGTGGCTGACCAGCCGGTGAGCCTGGGCGCGTCTCGGCACTCATCTCTGGACTGGGGTTCGGAGGTGCACCCTGGGTCAGGGGGAAGATGGGGATCAAAGAGCTAGAGTGGGTGTGGGATGAAGGACTTGAAGCCCTACATTTGGAGCCCCAGGAGCGATGACAACACCCCCCCCCCCCCCACAGCAAAAAAAAAAAAAAAAAAAAGTGGCGCCCACAATTTGGCTATGGAGGGTGGATCCTTTCAGGTTCCCTAAAGCAGTCACTTAACTTACCTTTGCTCACCTCAGACTAGAGCGTTAGAAATCTGCCGCCCGAGTGGCTCCAGGGTCCCTTTCCCTTCCGACTCCAAACTTGGCTGGGCAGTTTGCTCCCGCCCGTGGGCGCCCCTCTGACCCTTCCAGACCTGCTTTTCAGCCTTGTCTTCCTCGCAGTAAAACGGAAACTCCACTCTTCAAGTTGCTTAGGCCAGATTTCTTGGAGTCATCTCTGACACCTTTCTCTCCCATCCCCCTCCCTCCAATGAATCCATCAGCAAATCTGTCTGTTCTATTTTCAAATTATATCCAGAATCCAGTCATGCTTCACCGCCTTCATTGTTGCTACCCTATTCTAATCAACCCTCCCCTCTCTTGTATTGAATAGCCTAAACACTAAATCAAATCAAAACCTTCCCTCATCAATGTCATTTAGTTGGTGAGTGCTTAAGCAAATTGTGGTGAATCCATGGTATGGCATACTATTCAGCAATAAAAAGGAACAATTGATTCACACAAAACTTGGATCTGAAAGGAATTGTGTTAAGTGGGGAAAAAAGTCATTCTCAAAACATTACATACTGTATTATTTCATTTATAGAACATTCTTGAAATAATTCTATATAATAAAAAGGCTAATATGCAGATTGTCCCCTTGACCAACTAGGAGTTTGTCCAGAGTGCAAGCCCTCTCCCCCAGCTGGCTCCACCCTCCACCAGTCCCCCCATCCCCATGAAGTTTGGGCTGGGCAGTCAACCGTCCACATCCCCTCCCCACAGCTGGCCCAACTGGATCTGTTTCCATCAAGGAGGGCTGACTGGACCCTATCCTTGCACGAATTCATGCACTGAGCCTCTAGTAAAATCATAACAGTACAGAACCAATGAGTGGTTGCCAGGGACTAGGGACGTAAGATAGGTCTGGCTATAAAAGTAGCAGGAGGGCCTAGCCAGGTGGCTCTGTTGGTTGGAGCATCATCCCACACAACAAAAGGTGGAGGGTTTGATCCCTGGTGGGGGCCCGTACAGGAGGCAACTGGCAGATGTTTCTCTTTCTCCCTTCCTCTTTAAAATCAATAATCCTAGCCCTGGCTGGTTTGGCTCAGGGGATCTCGGCCTGTGGACTTGAAGGGTCCCAGGTTCGATTCTGGTCAAGGGCATGTACCTTGGTTGTAGGCACATCCCCAGTGGGAGGTGTGCAGGAGGCAGCTGACCGATGTTTCTCTCTCATCAATGTTTCTAACTCTCTATCCTTCTCCCTTCCTCTCTGTAAAAAAATCAATAAAATATATTTTAAAAAATAAAATCAATAATCCTATCTAATGAAGAGGGAATATGCTAACTGACCATCACTCCATCACAAAGATGGCTGCACCCACAACTGAGGCCAAGTTCCCTTAAGGAGCCTTAATGAGCAATCAGCAGGGACCTGAGGCTACACCCTCCCCTGCCCCCGTGGGGCTTGACAGGGGACCTCAGGCCATGACCCTCACCCTGGCTTCAGGCTGGGGGACCTCAGGTCATGCCCCCCACCAGGTGGTGCTAGACAGGGGACTTCAGGCCTTTCCCCCAACCCCGGCACCAGGCCAAGGGACTTCAAGCCACACTCCTGCCCCAGAACTCAGCCAGAGGACCTGAGGCTGTGCCCCTGTGCCTGGCGGGGCTTGATGGGGGACCTCAAGGTACACTCCCTGCCCCATCTGGGAGACCTCAGGTCATGCCCCCCAATCCTAGTTCTGGGCCAGAGGACCTGAGGCTACACTCCCTGCCTGGCAAGACTTGACAAGGGTGGGACTGACCTGGTCTGGATCTAGCCCAATGGGTAGGGGGCAGTTGGGTCCGGGTCTCTTGTGATTTTGAGGTGCATGTGGGTGGGCGGGGACTTGATTTTTGGGTCCCCCTTTTAATATGCATGAATTTCATGCACCAGGTCACAGTAATAATAAAAAGTAATCAGACAGTTCTGTATCTTGACTGTGGTAGTTACACATGTACACATGTAATAAAAGTGCATAAAATTAACTACACATAGACTCACAAATATAAAATTGGTATTAGATGATTAATGAAATTCCATTCATATTTTATTTTTAAATATATTCCAGTGCTAAAAAAAAAAAGAGCTATCAAGCCATTAAAAGACATGGAAGAAATTTAAATACATGTGACTAAGTGAAAGAAACCAACTTGAAAAGGCTGTATATTGTGTTATTCCAACTAGATGACATTCTAGAAAAGGCAAACTATGGAGACAATGAAAAAATCAGTTGCTGCCAGGGACTAAGAGGAGGGGGATGAAGAGGCAGAGCACAGAAGATCTTTAGGACACAAACTATTTTATGTGACACTATAATGGTAGATAAATGTCATTATACATCTGTCAAAACCCATAGAATGTTCACAGCCAAGAGTAAATCATAATGTAAATTTATGGACTTTGGATGATAATGTATGTGGGTTTATCAATTATAACAAATGTACCATTCTGTTGCCATATGCCTTTTAATCGACTAACAGTTTTTCACATTCTCTAGTCTGATATTATATTGCTTGCACCCACCATTAAGATTTTAAAATTTGACAATCATAGTTTTCATTGATGTAAACATTTCCTAAATCTCAAAGCATCTCATTTTCTGCCCAGGAAGGAAACATCATGATTGTGCTGAGTGTGGCCAGAGCTTCAGTCGGAGCACAGATCTTTACTATCATCAGTCCATACTGGAGAGAAACCTTTCATATGTGACACGTGTGGCAAAGGCTTCCGTTATAACACAAATCTGCACGTTCATCTGAGGGTTCACACAGGAGAGAAACTTTTTAAGTGTGAGGAATGTTCCAAGGGTTCAACCAGAGCTCCAATCTTTGCATCCACCAGAGAGTCCATACTGGATAGAAACTCTACAAATATGCTAAGTATGGGAAGGGCTTCAGTCAGAACATGGATCTCCAAGCACATCAGAGACCCCACACAAGAGAAACTGTTTAAATGTGGGATTCTTAAAACACAAATGTTCATGCTCACCAGAAAGTCCACATAGGAGAGAAACCGTTCAGTGTGAAGAATGTATGGCAAGGACTTCAATCATGTCTGCACTATTCTTCTTCAGCTTGTGACACTGGAGAGAAACTCTGCCGACATGACGTGTGATCAGGGCTCCTTCAGTCAGAGCAGAATTCCCACAGGAGAAAAACCATACATGTAAGTGTAGTAAGGGCTTTGGAGAGAGCACTAACCTTAGGTTCATCGATATGTCTACACAGGAGAGAAATGTTACAGGTGTGCTTGCTAGGGTGAAGGTTTTATTTGAAGCACAGATCTTCTCTGTCACAGAGTCTACACAGGAGAAAGACCATTAAATGCAGTGCCTGTTACAACACGAACCTTCATGTTCATTAGAGTCCACAGAGGGTAGAATCCCTGTGCATGTGAGAAGGGAGCTCAAGTCTCACACTCATCTGATCCCACATGGGAGAAGAACACATCTAGTGTGGGGAGTGTGGTAAGAACTTCTGCTAATGTCAAACCTCAGGGTAAGTGGGGGGTGGCAGGAGTAAGGGGGAAAATCAATATATTTGACCTCTGGAACTAAGGTAAGTAATTTGTGTTTTTACATCCCTGATGAAGTTTATATAAAGTTATAAAAAAATTGGCAGCTAGTTTGAGATTGAATTGACATGGCCTAGAGCTTGTCATCTCCTATGGACACCAGTCCTTAGGCTAGGCCCCCCTTAACCTCTGGTGACACCATAATACCCTTACATGATATTATTCTACAATGTCATTATAATTTTTGATATTTGACAACAGCATATTGCACAATTATCCCAAAGAAACTTACAAGCTAATTCTTTGAATGTTTGGCAGCAATTTTAAAAAGGACAGGAAAAGAATTAATCCCTTTCAGAAGGAATTAAGGCACTTGAGCATTGGCCCCTCTTGCCCTTTTGCCAAGAGGGACCCTCTTCTCACAATCCAAGTGCACACAGCTGTTGCCTGGGCTTTCAGTTCAAGCTGTGGTTGAAGCCTCTGGGTGGCTCGCCCAATGTGAGCTGGGCCCTCCCTGGAGAAGAAACCTGAGTCCCCCGAGATATGTGATCAGTACCAGGTTCCTGCCATCAGGCAAGGGGATTCCAAGGCAGGTGCTGGACGTGGAGGCCACGGGGGCATAGACTACCAAAGAGACAGAACTGAACCTCACATCACCCTGCTTGGTCCTAGAAGATGGCTAGTTAGCCAGACATGGGTAAGATTCCTCAGGGAGGGAACAACCTAAGACAGGCACAGTTGCAGAGGACCCAACAGGAGAAAACTAAAAGGTCAACAGAGGTGGGGCACAGACCCTCACCCCCTAACCTTGCAGGGGCCTGAACTCTCAGCCCTTCTGAGGGAGGTCTCCTGCCCCCAAGGCTGCTTCACCTCCCACGCACAGATCATACCGGGACCCAGGTGGCAGACAGAGACTCGGCCAGCAATAGCTGCTCTATATCTAAATCAAGTCTAGTGCCAGGAATGCTCAGGGCCTATTCAAGAATGCAAATAATTCTTTCCACTAATATTTACAGGGTAAACTAAGATTACTGTTTGAGTATTAAATTTGACAGTAAAATAGTAATCAAGTTTTCAGATTAACTTAAATTGGCCAAGTGAAATAAGTGAATACTTAAGAAAATTTAAGTGTACTGGACAAAAAGCTATTCCTAAAATATTAACTAAAATTTCTATTAGTAGTTCATTTCATGCAAAGAACCTAAAGCAGTCATATTTTTGTACAAAAATTAAAATTTAAAGTTACCAAGACTGGCCGAAACCGGTTTGGCTCAGTGGTAGAGCGTCGGCCTTTGGACTGAAGGGTCCCGGGTTCGATTCCGGTCAAGGGCATATACCTTGGCTGTGGGCACATCTCCAGTGGGGGATGTGCAGGAGGCAGCTGATCGATGTTTCTCTCTCATCAATGTTTCTGACTTTCTATTCCTCTCTCTTCCTCTCTGTAAAAAATCAATAAAATATATTTATTTAAAAAAATAAATAAATAAAGTTACCAAGACTGTAATATAAAATTTCCAAAGCCCCCATTAATTAAAAAAAGAGGGGGGATAGTGAGGTAATATCATGTAAGGAAAAATATCCTGTAAGTAAATTACATCTAGAAAATTCTTACTCCAGAAAATTAATTTCCATTTGTAATGCCAACAGCAGGGCACCCATGAAAAACACACATGGTGTCAAAATAAGCCAAAGGAAAATCATTTGGGCAAAAATAAAAAGAATCTCAAGTCTAATTTACAGAAAAGATCCCTTTATTAACTTTTGGTCGAGAATATGTTTGTATATTTTCAGAAAACAACTCCAAGACCATATGGATTCCTGCAACAAAGAGGAACTGACAGGTCTGTTCCAACCGCAAAGACAGTCCAGATATAGAAGGCGCTGATGACACCTTGCCATGCTAGCAGTCAGCAGCTGTGCATCACTGCAGGCGGCCCAGGACCAAACCAGAGAGGGTGGAACCTGCATTGCCACCATCCAGATACCATTGCTGACATGTACACATAAGGAACTATTTGACATTGAAACTGGAACTCAGAATAGTTGGACATTGAAACTGAGACTCAAACATTTTTTGTTCTTATATAGTTATTCCCAGTATGCAGATGCAAGATCTTTTTAAAGAAGAGAAATAGGGGGAAAAGATTGACACAGAGGCAAAGAAGCATTGAACAGACTGTCAAACTACAGTGGGAAGGCAGGGGAGGGTGGATGGCAGGGGATGTAAGAGATCAACCGAAGGACTTGTATGCATGCATATAAGTATAACCAATGGATACAAGACACTGGGGTGGGAGGGCAGGTGAGGGCATGTGCTGGGGGGTAGGAGAGGCTGATGGGAGGACAATGGGGGAAAAAAGAAAAACATATGTACTACTATTTGTAACACTTTAAAGAATAAAATAAAATAAAAGTTAAAAAAAAAAACTTCTGCTAGAGTTTCATATCTATCTCCCTCCCTACCAGAGCCTGTTTCTCCCACAGACTGTGAGCATCATAAGAATACAGGTCTGTGCACTTTGCTCACCATTGTGACCCCAGCTCCTATCCTAGTTTAGTGCCTGGCACAAATAGCCACTCAGCAAATATTTGTCCAATGAGACGAATGGGTTCGTGGGTATCAGTCAGTACAGAAATATTTGCACCCAGGGAAATGCCCATGCAGGAGAGAAGCCTATAAATTAGGAAAGGGTGGTGAGAGTTAATGTTGAGCTGCAGATCTTTGAATTCATCAGAGTCAACACAGGAGAGATACCATGTTTATGTGATGAGCATAGTAAGGGCCTCACCAGGTACTCTACTCTTGTCCTTCACTAAATCCTCCATTCAGGAGAGAAAGCACATCAATGTCATAAGTATGGTAAGAGTTTTCTTAGAGTGCAAAACATGGCACTCTAATGATGGAAGAAAGACTCTATAAATGAGGTGAGTGCAACAAGGGTGCCTCTCATCAGAGAATCCACATAAGAGAAAATTGCTACTAATGTGTGTGCTATGGACCGGTTAGAAAGAAAATGCTCACCTCTAGTAGAATATACATAGAAGATAAATCCTATAGAAGCAGTGTGATAAGAAGGATGCCAAATAAGTTACAGACATGCAGAAGAGACACTACTACAAAATGCGGGGGGCGGGGGGGGGTTGGACAAATTTACCCAGAACCTTAAAACCATAACAAAATTACACATAATAAATAAATTTAAACAGCCTTAATGAAATTTAAATGAAAATATTGTCATGTTTTAATGTTACAAGATACAGAAGGAGTTATCTTAAGTTTCTGTTTGTGAAAAGCAATAAAAGGAGTTGAAAAGAGTGATCACTGTGAACCATCATGGTCCCCTGATGAGATTTAAAAAACTCATCAAGAATTGGGTTCAGCTCTAACCGGTTTGGCTCAGTGGATAGAGCATTGGCCTACCAACTGAAGGGTCCAGGTTCAATTTCAGTCAAGGGCATCTACCTCGGTTGCAGGCTTGATCCCCAGTAGGGGGTATGCAGGAGGAAACTGATCAATGTTTCTCTCTTATCAATGTTTCTATCTCTCTATTCATCTCCCTCCCTCTATCAAAAATCAATAAAAATATATTTTTTAAAAAGAGTTGGGTTCATACCATGATTCATTCAGGGGCACAAGAGTCTGCCAAGAATGTAAGTGATCATGGACATAGGTCCACAACGCTACTTTTCCTGGGTGATGGTGTTCTATGCATTGTGTAAAATCTTGTCTTGAGATGAGTGTCAGTTTCCACTTTAACATAGCTTATACAAATACTAGAGGCCCAGTGTATGAAATTTGTGCATGGGGTGGGATGGGGTGGGGTGGAGTGGGGGAAGTCCCTCAGCCTGGCCTGCACCCTCTTCAATCTGGGACCCTTCAGGGGGTGTCCGACTGCCGGTTTAGGCCTGATCTTGGCAGTCGGACATCCCTCTCACAATCCAGGACCACTGGCTCCTAACCACTCACCTACATGCCTGCCTAATGCCCCTAACTGCTCCCCTGCCTGCCTGATCCCCCCCCCCCCCCAACCGTCTTTGCCTGCCTGCCTGGTTGCCCCCAACATGCATTCGGCTGGGGTCCCTCAGCCTGGCTTGTGCCCTCTCGTAGTCTGGGAGCCCTCAGGGGATGTCCTCAGGGGAGCGGGCCTAAGCCAGTAGTCAGACATCCTTAGCTCTGCTACAGAGGCAGGAGAGGCTCCCACCACCACTGCTGTGCTTGCCAGTCATGAGCCCAGCTCAGGGCTTCTGGCTGAGTGGCACTCTCCTTGTGGGAGGGCACTGACCATCAGGGGGCAGCTCCTGCATTGAGCGTCTGCCCCCTGGTAATCAGTGTTGGTCATAGCAATTGGTTGTTTCGCCATTTGGTTGATTTGCATATTAGCCTTTTGTTATATAGGATTCTTGTTTCTCAGAGTGTGGTTTGCAGACCACCATATCAGAATTACTCAAAGTGAGTACTAGAATGTAAATAATACCTTAGTATTTAGTATACAAAAAGTCAGTGTACATACTTATTTGGTGGGATTTATAAAATTGCAGATATCTGTGCCTTATGCCAAGTCTTTATTTTAGTCTGTGGGTGTGGGGATGAAGGATTTTCATTTGTAAAAGTTCCTCCTTCCCCTTTTAGGTAACTATTATGTGCATTAAAGTTGGAGAATTACTGCTCTATAGGATTTTTGCATAAGGTTAAGGAAAAGAAATAAAATCTTAGGTGGCGCTTTTGCTAGAGTGCTGCATCCACTAAATACAAATATTTTTACCAATAAATTAATTGCAGTAGGAAGTAAAATTGAGGATACTTGAAAATGCACATCTAGTAAAAGGGGGGGGGGGGAAGCACATTTACTGTCCCAAGGAAATATTAACAAGTGGCTGTCTGACATCACCTATGATGATATGGTTGGTGACCATGATGAAAACTAATGGGGACAAGCAGCCACAACTAGGATTTTAAATGATCTTATTCTAAAGCTTCCAACAAGCTTTAAAAATGGTTTGGCATGGGAAGATACAACTTGATAAAGGCTATCTGGTATGAGTCTCTTATGTATAAACAATTAAAAACAGGTTGAGAAATTCCTGTGCTAGAGTAGGATAATGGTTCAATTATCCTAGTGCAACAATGATTAAATTAGAAATACTGGCGTAAATTAATCTGTCCCTGAAATAATCTTCACTGTGATATGGAATGCCAAACACACAAGTTATACTCTAATCTGAACCCCTATCAGTAGTTCCCAAATGTGGCTGGGCATCAGAATCAACTCTACAGCTTGTTAAGAATGTAGCTATCTTGGGTTCCACCTCAGGAGGCTGAGTCAGTATTTCTGTGAGAAAGCCTGATTAAGCATCTGAGTTCCAGGTTTGGGAATTGCTGCTTTATACACCTTTTAAAAATAGAACCTGGCTTCCTAGTGGTTGGCTAATTTGGAATCTTGGTCATGGCAGTCAAAATTGGACCTGGGATGTCCTATAAAGTACTGATGCTTACAGAGTTTCCTGGGGTAGCAATTAAGGGAAGTAAAGGAACTAGACAAAAAGAAGGCTCATACTATAAGAACGGTCAGGCAATGACAAGTGGCGTCATTAAAGCACCTCTAATCACCCTGCCTCAGGGGTGATGAATATGTTCCACGATGTAAAAATAACCGTCACTTGTCAGCAATTCCTCCCTGAAAATGTTCCTGGTACTGAAACAATTTACTCTATAAGTAATAAGCTGTTGGTCCTGTGATTAATAAGCCCCATTTTTGGTCCTGGTACCACAGGTATGAGTGAACCAACGGGATTCAAGCACCCACTCCCAGCTTCCCTATAGAACTCTTAAGATGGGGCTCAGACATTCAGTGGAGTTCAATAAGGAGCAGGTGTCTGCTTCTGAAAACAAGCTGAGGAGGGGCAAAGGGATAAAATAGATTGAGCAATGGGAAACTTGGGGGTGGAGACAGAGACAGAGAAGGTCACTATTTTAGAGGGGCCACTGCACCCCAATGAATGTGCTTTTCTTTTTAAATTATTTTTAATATATTTGTATTAATTTTAGAGAGGAAGGGAAAGCGAGAGAGAGAGATAGAAACATCAGTGATGAGAGAGAATCTTTGATTGGCTGCTCCCTGCATGTCCCCTACTGGGGACTGAGCCCAAAATCTGGGCATGTGCTCTAACCGGAATCGAACCTGGGATCCTTCAGTCTGCAAGTTGGCATTCTATCCATTCAGCTAAACCGGCTAGGGCTATGCCTTTATTTTAATGGTCTACCCCTAAGCAACTAATCTGATCAGTCCACATGGGTAGATTATGGAGCATAAGGACCTACCGTTTCCCTTACCCTCCTCTGGCTCCTCCAGCTAACCTGGCCCACCTGGACCACCAAAACATACTTTCAGATTCATCCACAAACAGCTCAAGCAATTTATCAAGCCTTGCTCCTAACTTAACATTTCTTCTTAAATAGTTAACAGTTGTTTTTGAAATCTTCTTTAGGCTAAATCTTGTCAGATTAATGCCTAAACCCTGGAATGGCTCACAGCTCTCACTGAGGGCGTTACTTTTCTCAAATCTCACTGTTTCTATTTCCTCAGTCTGGGAAATGTCACCCTCCAGTGACTAAAATGGTCATTTTTACTTTTGATTTCTTTTCCATCTGCCCTTTGCTTCCATACTGCTTTTCAGCATTGGAAATGAGTGACATCCTGCAGACTGGGGCTGCCCTGCTTCTAAATCACCCCTAAGGCGGGTAGCTCCTGTAATCTTTGATCAGCTCCATGTGTTTGGTCCCTTCACCATCAGGAATTCTAATTGCAATTCTTTCTCCCAAACATCAAGGACAACCGTGGCTTATTTCAAAGAGTCTAAGTGCAGAAAATAATAAATAAGCATAGAATAAATTACTTTCTTAATGGTATAAGTAGAGGAAAATAGTATATAGAAGGTAGTGTGGCTGGCTGGCCATCTCTTCCAGCCATTCAATCTTCTTCACCATCAGTTCTGTGTGTGAATTATCACCCAAATAAATAAAAAGGCTATTTATTCCATTGATTTTTTAATATATATTTTATTGATTTTTCACAGAGAGGAAGGGAGAGGGGCATAGAATTAGAAACATCGAATCAGCTGCCTCCTGCACACCTCCCACTGGGGATGTGCCCGAAACCAAGGTACGTGCCCTTGATTGGAATCCAACCTGGGACCCTTGAGTCTGCAGGCCGATGCTCTATCCACTGAGCCAAACCAGTCAGGGCTTATTTCATTGATTTTTAGAGAGAGTGGATGGGAATGAGAGGGACATAGAGAGAGAAACATCATGTGAGAGAAACACATCAATTGGTTGCCTTCTACATACACCCTGACTGGGGCCAGGGATCAAGCTTGTAACTGAGTTATGTGCCCCTGACTGTTTTCGAACCTGGGACTGTTAAGTCCCTGGGCTGATGCTCTAACCACAGAGCCAAACTGGCTAAGGCCTGAATATAATTTTTAGCACCTCTCTACATTTGGGAAACAAAGCCAAACTTTGCTTAATTTAGTTATAGTGTGCTAGTTAAAAGAATTGCAACCCTCAAAATAAATTTGTGTAATCCTGACATTCATTTCGCTTCAAATATTGTTAACCTTCCAGTCATAAAGTCCTTGGAGCCACTTCACTCTGTTGCTCTTAAAATTTCCAGAGCTTCACTTATCCATTAAAATGGACTTGAATTCAACCATGAAGTGTCTTTGACAGTCTAATTGGATGGCTATATTTAGTAAATGTTCCTGCATTTAGCCATTCATTCATTTGAAAAGCATTCACTGGGTGCTGGTCCTGTGCCAGGCAACTTGATGTATAAAGGCTGGCTGCTCACCACTTCTCCATGTGCCTCTGTGAGTGGACTGGAAATCCTGTCCTCTCTGGGAGTGAGCCGAGCTTGGCCAGCCCTCTATATGTCACTTGGAGCATTCTAAAATTCCAATAAGCATTATCATTTGGGAGAATATCAATGACATCGCTTAGAGCATGATTCCCAATGAGCTCCTACAAATAATTGGAGCTCAGATGTCATAAAATGTGCTCCTTAATGGCAGGATAGAGTATGGGTGGCCTGGAAAAATAGGTAGAGGTCTGGGAATTAAGACAGTGAATAAAGAGTCAATTAAGGTCACTGGCTGGTTTGGCCTATGCACTGAGGGTCCCAGGTTGGATTTCAGTCAAGGGTAGAGGTCCGGATTGTGGGTTCAGTCCCAAAAAGGAGGCATGCAGGAGAAAGCCAATCCATGATTCTCTCTCATCATTTATGTTTCCATCTCTATTTCCCTCCCCCTTCCTCTCTGAAATCAATGAAAAAAAATTTTTAAGGTTTTATACCAGGTGTGGGACACATTAAACTGGATGTTTCAGGTAGAAAATTTGGCAGAGACATTGGGATTATTTAAAATGTGTGTGTGTGGCAGCAGTAAATGCTATTAAGATGTAGTATTTCTGTCATGGATTGATGGAGACCCAAGTCAGCAGTATACAATGGGAAGAGAGAGTACGGCTAGGGCTGCCCCATCTTTTATTCAAAGAATAAGGGAACCAGAAAGGTAAGCCCTCTTCTTCCTGCTACCAAATCTACCAGCCTGCCTGCCTCTGTACTAATACTTTTTTTCTGTCCTCTGCTCATGAAAAATATCTTTGCCAACTCCTCCACACCAACCTGGCTAAAGACCCCAGCCTGCTTGCCTTCAAGGACTTCTCTGACTTCCCCTATTTCCAGTGTCATTGGTTTCCCTGGTTGACAGCATGTAGACATCTTTTAATCTTTTTTAAAAATATATTTTCATTGATTTCAGAGGAAGGGAGAGGGAGATAGAGATAGAAACCTCAATGATGAAAGAGAATCATTGATCGGCTGCCTCCTGCATACCCCTTATTGGGGCTCAAGCCCGCAACCTGAGCATTTGCCATTGGCCAGAATGGAACCCGGGACCCTCCAGTCCACAGGCCGATGCTCTATCCACTGAGCAAAACGAGCTAGGGCTAGACATATTTTTAAAAAGTGTAAAAACGCAAACCTTTCTTCAATCCCTCATTCCTCACAGCTTTTGAAGGATGGGGTGGGAGCGCAGAAGAGAGAATTCACATCTCCCTCGTGGATTTCTGAGAGAAAAAAGTTATCTAATAAATTATCTAATAAATGATGTCATCCCCTACAAATCTAGGGTGCACAGCATCTAGTGTACAGCAAGCACATAAAGGTTAACCATTATTTTTATTGTTGTTGCTATTATTAGTGTAAATTCTTATTTCAGTGCTTGTTGCCAGAGTAGAGACTTTAGGCAACAATTGGGGATTCAAAGGTAAGATAAATTTGCATAATTCACTTGAAGAAAAGGAGAGGGTCTTTAATCTATCTTGTTACCATTGGTTGACCAGATACCATTCTCCCCAGGCTGTCAGCTGGCAAGTTTTAATGACCTCACTCTCTTAATTTTTTTTTTCATGAATGTGTCTGCATATGAAAAGGCAACACATTTTAAGTGTTTGATAAACAATGCTGTTCTTCAGAAATTTTAGAATGTAGAACTTTGGTTCCCTCTCCTCCTTCCCCCTCCCCCACAAAATTACCCCACCTGCCCATGTATGGCCCACAAAGCCCTTCCTGGGCCCACACCAGTCCAGAGTTCCTGGTGACATTTCTGTTTGTTCCTGGCTGTGCTACAAATGTGTTTTCACTTAGATTAGCAGAAGTCCGAGAGGATATAGCAAAGACAAACAGTCTCCAGAAAATATTTTCTCATCTTTTCCTCCCTGGCCGCTTGGAGATCAGAGGCCATCGTGAAGGACAGAGTAACTATGCAAACTGGGAAGTTCATGTCCAACAGACAACGTCAGTGGGAACAAGTGGTCATTGATGTCCTTCGCCCTGGGAAGGTAGCACTACCTAAGATAGCATTTGGGGAAACTAGCCTAAATGTACAAGATTACACCAGATGCCATCTTTGTGTTGGACTCAGGACCCATTTTGGTGGTGTCAAAACAAGTGGCTTTGACATGATTTATGATTCCTTGTGTTATTCAAAGAATAATGAACCCAAGCATGGATTTGGAAGACTTGACCTATATGAGAAGACTTCCCCCAAAAAACAAACAAACATAAAACAGAGAACAGAACACAGAACACAGAACACAGAAAGGCAAGGGAGCCGCAAAGGCCAACGTTGGTGCTGACAACCATGAGCTAGGGTTGGCCAACAGGAGTAGAGATTCTCCAGTGACTTTATCCGTGGTGACTGTGCAGACATTTCACGAGAGGATTAATAAACTGAGAGCTTTAAGGAACGAAAAGAAAGATCACGTGTTCTCATTTTGCCTCTTTTTTACTTCCCTGTTTTACAATCTGAAGTGAATACTTAAAAACAAAAAGGTGTTTAGTCCTCTATCTCCTTCCAACTAACTGCCTCACCGCCTCAGTTTTGGTGTTGGAAGGCTGTCACCCGCATATTGTCTCCCGAATCATGGGGTGGGGGTGGGGGTGGGGGGAAATGAACTCAAACACAGACTTGCAAGCGGCGGCGGGGATGGGAAGAAGGAGGCTACTTCTCCCCCAGTGCTGCCTTCCCAGGGTGAAGGCCAGCCCTGGCCCCCCTGGCTGCTGCTGGATAATGCCGGTACTCAGCCTTCAGCTCCCATGAGTGTTTGCGGGGCCTTTGCACACAGCACAGGTTGCAGAGTGATGCCAACCAAGTCCTTCATGTATGCATACTGGTGTTTCTCAAAGGCAGCGAAGAGCAAGGCTAACCCCTGGTCTTTGTCAGCCCGCACTCTATCCCCATTTCCTTTCTTCTTCTCATCTTCCATGTCGCTCCGATGATTGGCGACAGGTTTGTAATTGGTCGTGACGGGCATGTCCAGGATCTGCACGGTGCGGGCCACTCCGAGAGGTCGCTCTGTTTGCATCCTCTTCAGTCTCAAGTAAGCGCTCACCTGCCGCGGGTCTGCATTCTAGCCGCTGTGCCACTGCCCCTTCCAGGGACAGCCGCAAGGGCCTGCCCTCTGACCTGCTGCCGGAGCTCCCGATGCGCCCTGGGAGCGCACAGTGCCATGGGTCGTCCCGCAGGGTCCTGCATGCGGGTCAGTTCCTGGCTCACAGTCAAGAACAGCTCCGGCTCTCCTGGGCTCTGGACCATCTGCAGCTTCCCCACCTCCCCGCTCCCGCAAGCGCCGGACCGCTGCTGACAGGTGTGTGGGCACCTACACGAGCCATATGGGCTGCTCCTGTTGGATTCCGCTCCCGTCCAGGCTCCTGCTCTGGGTGTGGGTCTCGGGTCTGCAGCCTCCAGAGCCCACGTGGCCCGGAGCGGAGGGAGCAGAGAGAGCGTGGGTGACACGGAGGAAGGCAGAGGCAGGGCACCAACACCAGCTGCTGGGACCCAGGGCACCCGGCAAGAAAGTGTAAAGCACACGCTGGCTTCAGAAATCACCAAAGATAGTGGCTTCCCTTCTCGGAGCCACGGACATGACCAGTCCCCCTGCTTAGTTTTCTCCAGAGCGCCAGCTGGCATGACTTAGACTTGCTGCTTCCTGTTTTTCATTCCTTTATTAATCATCCTGTGTCCCCTCCTCTAGACTGTAGGCGCCATGAAGGTCGAGCATGTGGCTGTAGGTGTTTGATAATTTTACTTATTTATTTTTTGAAGGAACCAGAGGTCTTCAATGTCTTGTTGGCTGAGTGTGTGTATGCGTGTGTGTGTGTGGGGGGGGGGGGGGGGGTCAGAGGGCCTGGGGAACCTCTCTCTCTCGCCCTCCTCTCCCCCTGGTACTCAGGAACCCGGGTCTCTGCCACAACCGCAGGTGGAAGCCCCTCAGCATGAAATAAGGGGCGCATCTACCAGGTTGAGGCCCTGCCCTTCCTGCCGCCTCGGCCCAAACACCAGAGTGGCTGAGACCCAGGTGCTTTTGCGGAGGTGTGAAGCCCCGAGGTTAGTGGGTGCCAGCACTGTAATCTGGGTTGCAGGCAGAGCCAGCCTGCTCACAGCACCTTAAGCTCCCAGCGGAGCAGTCGCACCCTTTTCCCGCCTCCTCCCATCCACTCTTGGACCTAAGGGGAGAAACCTTCCAATTCATTTTCATTGAAATCCACTCAAACCAGAAGGCACTGAGAAGCCGTGTTTTATTTTTTTTAATATATTTTATTGATTTTTTTACAGAGAGGAAAGGAGAGGGATAGAAAGCCAGAAACATCGTTGAAAGAGAAACTTCTATCAGCTGCCTCCTGTACACCCCCTACTGGAGGCGTGCCTTCAGCCAAGGTACATGCTCTTGACCAGAATCGAACCCGGGACCCTTCAGTCCACAGTCTGACGCTCTATCCACTGAGCTAAACCGGTCTGGGCAGCCGTGTTTTATTTTTTAAAATCACCTCTCTGTGCACCTTCTCATGTCTAAGACAAGGAGCAAATCTGTGCAGAGTGAGCATAGTTTTACAAAAGAAGCAGGAAGGGAGGTAGAGAAGGGGGGAGGGAGGGGGAGGAGGGGGAGAGAGGGTTCTTCCTCCAGGCTGACAATGACCAGAGCAGGCTGTCAGCTGGACCGGGCACTCGCAGAGGGTGGTTGCACTGAACGGGGCTCCTGTCCTCTCACAGCTGCCTCTCCCTGGAAGTAATGGCCCACACAGCTCGGCCCAGGTCTCGTTATTGCCACTTCCAGGGCGGCCCTCGATTGGATTGGATTACAGCAACTTGATTCGATTATGGGTGTCTCCCAGATCTCCTGCCTAAAGCATACCCAGGAGGGCATGTAGTTTAGTGGATTAGTTCATCCACTGAGCTAATTTTCTTTCTTCTTCTTTGTTTTAAAATATACTGTTATTTATTCCTGAGAGGAAGGGAGAAGGAGAGAGAGATAGAAATATCAGTGATGAGAGAGAATCATTCATCGGCTGGCTGCTTCCTGCACACACCCCACTGGGGATGGAGCCTGCAACCTGGGCTTGGACCCTTGACCAGAATGGAACCCAGGAGCCTTCAGTCCTCAAGCCAACGCTCTATCCACTGAGCCAAATCTGCTATGGCCTAATTTTCTTTAATGCACCGGCGTAGGCTGGGTTTGAGTGTCAGGCAGCTTGCCTCAGGGCCCCTTTAAAAAGCAACACGATACAGGTACTCTGGCTCCTAGCTCCCCGCCAGTCATTTCCACCACTGCACTGAAATTGCTCTCCGCTTCGTCTGGTGAAGTGCAAAGGGTCCTTCTCCCCCCTCTCTGGTTGCTCTCTTCCTCTTAGGAGCTCCTGGGTTTCCTCCCGCCTCCAGGGCTGCTTCCTTCCATCTCCTCCGCGGGCGCCTCTGTCTATCTTGGGCCACAAACGCTGTGCCTCGGCCTTAGGTGCTGTCCCTTCCCACTCGACACACCTTTTGAAGAGTATGTTGCTGCAGATGCTTCTCAGATCAGCGTCCACAGTTCAGAGCTCTCCCCTGAACTTGTGGCAGACAACTCAAACGCCAACTGATGTCCTACAATGAACTGGATCTTGATAGGTCAAAACCGGGACCATTACTTTCTCACTCCTTCCCCAAAACAAACATGCCCTTCTACTAATCCCCCATCTACCCTGTTTCCTAAGGCACACACTTGAGTGTTAAGCTCATCTCTCCCGATATCTCACTCCCAACAGGTTAGCAAGTTCTGTCCATTCTGCCTTCTTAATTTATCTCAAATGGTCCACCCTGCCCCACGCCCTGGCCCAGTTGAGGTTACTCTACAACTTTCCTTTCATGATTCAGTGCAGTAGCTTCTGAACTGAGCTCCCTGTTTCTTCCTCCAATATCTCCCACACACTAAGTTGGAATAGTATTTCTAAAACACAAACGAGCTAGTTGGACTCAATGGCTACAGCACTGGCCTGCAGACTGAAGAGCCCCAGGTTCGGTTTCCGACAAAGGCACAAGCCCGAGTTGTGGGCTCAATCTCCAATTGGGGGCGTGCAGGAGGCAGCTGATCAGTGATTCTCTCTCATAGTTTCTGTCTCTCCTTCCCTTTCTCTTCTCTGAAATCAATAAAAACGTATTTGCAAAAATAAAAATAAAGCACAAATGAAACATGTCTTTCTCCTTCCAAGCATCAGAGCCTCTCTGCCTTTCAGAAGTAGCACCGCGGAAGCATTGGTGGACTCCTAAGCCAGCAGTGTCTTTTGGGAAAACTCTTTAGCTCAGCCAACAAGGGCCTGCGCCCACAGGTGTTACCCTGAACAACCAGCAGAGAGGGTCCAGCACAGTGAGGGCTGAAGCTGGAGCTCGGTTGCCTGAGTTCAGATCCCTGCTGTGCCACTTACTGGTCGTGTGCCCTTTTGGAGGTTGGGGACATTTAGCCCCTCGTGGCTCCTCTTCTTTATTGATAAAATGGGAGTAAGAACAGTACCCATTGTATAAGGTTGCTATGAGGATTAAATGAGCAAAGCACCTGACATGTAGTAAGGGCTCCGTAAGTATAATCTAGTTATCTAGTTCCACAATCATACGGGCTTTTGTCTGTTTTGTTTTCTGCCTATCCCCTAAGCACCTGGCAGCAAAAAGGTGCTTAAAAATATTTCTTGAATACACAGGCAAAAGTCATATAAAACAACTTTTATTTCCGCATACTCATAATCAAAAATCTGAAAAAAAATTTTAAATGTCCAATAATATAAAAATGGATAAGATAATAAACAGCAGAATAAAAAAGAGAAATGTTGGGAAATTTCAGAAACCAAGGATTCAGGGGAAAAAAATCCTCAAAGCATTCACAAAGAAAACGGGTTCCGTGTTGATGGAATATTTGTCAGTTTGATTTCACACTTTCTATCGGCAGCACCAAGTGCAGAAATACAGTGAAGCAGTAGCTTCCATTTTCTGAGAGAAAATAATGTGGAATCTAAAAGTCTGACTCAATCCAACTCTCATTCTAGAATGGAAGCAAAAATATACATTCTTTACCACCGACGCTCCCTTAACAAATTTCTTAGGGATATAGGAAAAAATTATTCTAAGAGGAGGAAGCTGATTACCCAAAGCAATAATAAACCAAGACATGAGTGACATGTATTGGTATGTTCAAATTTCTGTTGATTAAAAGATATTTTAGAATATCTAGAAGAAGAACATGGCACGAAGCTCCCAGGTGATCTCCTCCAGTTCTTTTTCCCTTTCTTGGTGACCTTGGAGGCTGTGTGTGCCTCAGGACATAGCTACAGAGGTCCCTACATCCATCACTGCTTAGCAAATGAACCTCTGGGACAGGGACCAGACCCTCACCCAAATGGGACATGAATGTACATAAGCCTCTATTATACAAAGCTGCTGAGATTTCAGGGTTCCCTATAGCAGTATGACCTGCCCATTCTGACAAATATGCCTCTCTATCTACAGATGCTGCTGTTGGAGGGTGTCTCAGGTGCTGGAGGTGGATGGCAACAGATATACATGGGACCAGGATAGGACTGGGAAGGTGGTATGGTAGTAACGAGATTCTTATAAACTCAGAGGATACTCTAGGTTAAAGGATTGGTTGTGGCTTCTGTGATCACATTCTTATATTCCCACCCCGTTTCCCAATGTAGTGATTTAATTGAAAGAGCACTGAGCTAAGTGCCCGGGATTCTGGTCCTAGTATTATTACTCCGGGGCTGATTGGCCTTGGGCAAATGTCCCCCTCTATCTGGGCACAGTTTCTTTCTCCTTAAAATGGAGACAACATCCCTGTCCCCTGAACTTCTAATGAGACAGGGAGAGAGCCGAGGGTGTGTCTAATGCCGCTCCTTGAGGGAAGCTCTAAACTCTCCTTGACCACTTTCCTGCTCCAGGACCTTCTTCCCTATGTCCCATACCCTAGGCCTGGATTTGAACTCGGTTATTGCTTGGGGAGCAAGTCAGTATTGGTGTTTCCTTCTTCACGTTCCATCTCTTTCCTGAGTATACGCAGTGGGCTTTCCCACGGTGAGGAAATAGGTGCTTATCGCAGCTTCTGGCAGTGGCTATGCTGGGACAGAGGTGCTTTCCACGGCTCCTTTTAGGATGGTAGAGAGTGGTCACTTCCATTACCTCTATCAAGGGTGAGCCCTGGTGGTCAGAGGAGCCTCCTTCACTCCCAAAGAGTCTGCATTTTAATCCATTACCTGTCAGCCCGATGTTTTCTTATGAGCACTGGGCTGGATTCTGTCCAAACCGTGCCCCTAGTGAACTGTTGGATGACCTTGGACAACCTGTGGGTCTTTGCGCCTTAATTTATAAGATGGAAAAACCTGTCTTCGAAGAGCTTGAAAGTACCTTCCAAGTCAAATGCTGTAGAATTTTAGACTTTCTTTTAATGGAATCTGAGTCATAATGGAATCAATCAAAGAAAGAATGCAGAACACTGACCCCAACACAGAGACCCTCATTTCTCAACGGAGGCCCATGCAGAAATTCAACCTCCTCTTCACCATACTTCCAGGTGTACCATCTCATCTGTATCTCAGGAATAATCCAGAACAATCCTGCATGACCACTGAGGGTTTCCAGCTCAGAGAACCAAATCTCCCACAGAAGACAGAAGTCTTCCATTGTTCCTATCGAACCCGTGCCCTCTCGATTGGCTCTTGGCCTGGAATTTACAAGGCACCAGGGCTTGGAAGACAATGGTTGTCCAGATCCCACACAATCATAGGTATCTCATTTACAGATGATATTTTAAAAATAGACACTACTATAATTTATATAAATGCATTCATTCAATAAATGTATACACTCATGTAACCACTACCGCAATCCAGATTTGGCATATTTCCACCCTTCTCCCAAATGCCCATGTGATCTTTAGCAATCAATACCCACCCCCAATCCTTGGACAATACCGATTGACACTTTTGTCCCTATAGATTGGTCTTGTATTCTAGAATTTCATATAACAGTATTTACCCTTTGTGTCTGGTTTCTTCCATTCAGCATGCTGATTTTGCAGTCCATCTATGCTTTTGCATATATCAGTAGTGCATTCTATGTAGTGCCGAGAGGTCTCCCATTCTACTAATGTACCACAAACTGTTCTCGCATTGGGCCTATTGACAGATATGACAGTTATCAACTTGTTGCCTCTCCAACTCCAAATCTACCTTCCAATGCTTGCGGTAGTGGGGTAGCCATTTGAAACATTTCTCCTTTGCACTGAGAATAGTATTGAGCTCTGTCAGTAGATGGCACTAGAGTGACACTGTTAGGGAAGAAAAAAAGTCTGCCTCTTCTCCGCTTTCCAGCGGCTCGTGCACGGGGACATCCATTAGCGTTCCGCCCCGCTGTGCGTCCAGAGCACGCAATGTCTGTGAGCTCACAGTCCCCAGCCTGGCCCAGTGCCCGCCTCACTCCCATCGTGGATTCTGCACACTTTCAGGCTTGCATTCTGTAAACAATGGTGAGCAGGCTACTGACTCCCCTGGGCGCCAACCTGCCAACCTGCCAATTTGCCAGCCTGCTAACCCTGACCCACCAGCTCCCCCCCCCCCCCCCCCCCCCCCCCCCCCCCGCCGAGATGTTTCCTGCTGACCTGGAGCGTGGACCGGGACCTGGCCTGGGCTCCTAACCCACTTCACATCACATTACATGTATTCCAACGAGATTTGATTCCCAGCTTTTCGTTTTTCCCTTTTCATTTTGTTCCTTCCTTGAATAGTCTCCAGTCTGCTTTACACCTTCAAAGCTATGCCCCTGCTAGTGTTATTTTTTTAGCATTAAAACTTCCTTGGTTAAATTACTGTGTGGTTTCTGTATTCTGATTGACACGTTAGACATTTGTATTGTTAGACATTTGTATTGCTTCCAATTGGGGCCATTTATGAGTAAAGCTGTCACGAACATGCTTGTCTTTGGGTGGACATACGTTTTCATTTTTTCCTGATAAAGGAGTGGCATTGCTGGGTCATGTGGTAAGTGTTTAAGAAATTTATAAGAAATTGACAAAGTAGTTGTAGCATTTTATATCTCCATTAAAATGCATAAAAATCCACCAGCATTTGATATTACCAGTCTTTAATGTTAGGCATTCTATGGTTATGTAGTTCCCTCATGAACTTGGGGGATGAGCATCTTGTCATGTGCTTATTGGCAGTTACGTATCTCCTTTTGTTATATGTCTATTCAAGTTTTTTACATGGATTATCTATTAAATTGTCATCTTATTATGAGTCATAATGTGTGGGGGTTTTTTTTCCAAAAAGAAAATCTAATTTGTACGAAGTCCAATTTCTCTTATTTTAGGGTTAGTACTTTTTATTGAGGTTTAATTGCCATACAACATTACATTAGTTTTAAGTGTACAATATGATTCCATATTTATATACACTGCTCACTGATCACCACAATAAATCTAGTTACCATCCATCACCATACACAGTTACCAAAATTATTTTTTTCTTGTGATGTGGACTTTTAAGATTTACTCTCTTAGCAACTTTCAAGTATACAATATAGCATTATTAATCATAGTCACACTATGATTATTAGTTTTATAACTGTAATTTTTTACTTCCTTCACCCATTTTGTCACCCCAACTCCCCAACTTCCCATCTCAATCTCTCTGGCAATCAGTATGTTCTCTGTATCTAGGGTCTTGGTTTTTGTCTTTTGTTTGTTTTGTTTTTTAGATCCCCCATGTAAGTAAGATCATTTGTCTTTCTGTCTGACTTAATTCACTAAACATAATGTGTCAATGTCCATCTATATTACCACAAATGGCAAGATCCCATTTTTTTGTTTGCATATTACTCTTTTATTAGATAGGATATTTCAGAGCAGAAGGGAGAGAAAGAGAGAGATAGAAACATCAATGATGAGAGAGAATCATTGATTGGCTGCCTCCTGCACACCCCCTCCCAGGGATTGAACCCACAACTGGGCATGTACCCTTGACCAGAATCGAAACTGGGACCCTTCAGTCCATAGGCTGACACTCTAGCTACTGAACCAAACCAGCTAGGGCGACCCATTTTTTTTTTTTATGTCTGAGAGGTAGTCCACTGTTTATACTACATTATATAACATCTTCTTTATCCACTCATTCATCAAGGAACTTACCTTGGCTTCTGGAAATAATGCTGCAATTGACATGGGGGTAGGGTGCATATGTCTTTTAGAATTAGTGTTTTTGTTTTCTTCAGATAAATACCCAGAAGTGGAACTGCTGAATCATACAGTAATTTTATTTTTTTGAGGAACCTCCATACTGTTTTCCATACTGGGTGCACCAATTTACATTCCCGCCACAGTGCAGAGGGTCTGCATATAACTGAACCAGGTAACATCAGATTTAATGACAAACTGTATCTCCATATCCCTGTCATCATTTAGCATTATTCAGTTTTCTAATTTATGCCAGTCTATTATAGGCATAATGTGATAGGTCATTGTTTTAATTTGCATTTCTCTGGTTATAATGATTCTGAAGCTATTTTCATATGCTTATTAGCTTTTGAAGTTTGCTTATTCATTTTCTTTGCCCATTTTCCCATTGAAGTTGTTTATTTATTGTTGACCAGAGTTCCAGTGCATGAAATTCATGCATTGGTAGGGTCCCTAGGCCCCGCTGGTGATCAGGCGGATTGGGGGGCCTTCCTTCCCCCACCTGCTGACTGGGGCCTTTCTTTGTTCTGCACCACCCCCTGGTGGTCAGTGCACATCACAGTGAGCGGTTGAACTCCTGGTCATGGAACTCCTGAGGGGACAATTTGCATATTAGCCTTTTATTATATAGGATTTGCAGTACTTCCTTGTATATTGTAGCTATTAATCCTGTCAATTTTTGGCATCATAAATTACTATTCTATAACCTGTTTAAAATTTGTCTATGATGCTATTCATTAAATATAAATCCCTACCTTTAATGTAATCACATTATATAATTTTCAGTGTATGATTTCAAAAAATTAAAAATTTTTTCTTGCCCTTAGTTCACAAAAATATTTCTCTTACATTTTCTTTTATTAATTTTACCTTTCCTTTTTGAGTCTATTAAACCATCTAGGATTTATCTTTGTATCTTGGTTTAAGTAGGTATTTCTTTGGCCAGATAGTGAACCAGTTTTCCTAATACATATTTTAAACAATTTATTTTCCCCATCGTTTTTAAGATGCCCCCTCCCCCCTTGTGATGAAGCAGGGGTGCTCCTGAGATCAAGGATTGATATCGTTTACAGAAATGGAGGTCAACTCCTGCTTACTGCTTATATCAACTGTGGCTGAACTAAGCAAGGCTGCCCCAGACACATGCCAGAGCAGAGCTCCTAGACACAGAGCTCAGAAAGAAGCCAACAGTGGGTGGTAGGCAGTGTCCTTAGCTCTATCTTACCTTCCCCTCTATTTGGCTCTGGGCATCCCTTGTGAAGTCTGTGGGAATTGAAGGCTTTGTGGGCCTGTAAAAAGGGACCCTGGAGGCAGAGCCTGGAAGCTGCTCACACCAGTCAAACTTTATGGCCCAAAGACATCACTGAGGCAAGAGGGGTCCCCCAATAGGTGTCAAAATCCCATGTGGTATGTTTTCAAGGCCTTTTTCCTGAGATGTTCCGCTTTCTCTCCTGCCTCTTAGCCAAGGCGCCCCTATCCTCCTTGTTTTAGTTACCTGGAACCCTGTTTTCTCCTAGCATTAAGCACCATCTTCAAAAAGCAACACACGAAACCAGTTTCAAACCAACTTTAATCATTTTTTGCTGCCCAAATACTGTACATGCAGAAGCCATGTGAAGAATTTTCTCCTCAAGGGAATTGGCAAGTACGTTGTACAAACGGCTGGCAAGTCCTTCCCAGCTGTCCACCTTGCCACCCGGGAGCCACACGAGGTTGGAAAGATGCTGCACATGGAAAATGTATAGAGCACAGATATAAAAGGAGAATTGCTTCTTATCTAAACAGTGTGCTTGTCAGCCCCTATCAGTTCTTTCTTTCTTTGAAGGGTGCATTTGGATATTCTAAAAGAAGGGTTCCTTCCTCTTACGAATTTGCATCCTAAGGGAGCAGATAGAATCATCAGGCCAAACTTTTCCTAAGGAAGCAGCCATTCAGCCTGTGTAGATGTCGCCTGGTAAAAGACATTCTGGAGAGAAAAGTGGTTTTAAGAAGCAAAATACTTGGACAGGAAGTCCCCTCTCTCCTCCCATCAGAGAGCATTTCCTTTAAAATTCTCCCACGTTCAACTCTCCCACCGAAGTCCTTCTAGAAGCAGCAATGAGGATCAACTGCTGGTGGGGATACTAACCTACACAGGATGCAGCTGAGGTTGTAACATCACATCAGCACCTTGAAAATTATCCATTATAGGACACCTCTTAATTATTTCTCATCATTACACAAGATCAAGAGGGAATGGACCACAAAGAGGTGAGAGCAGTCTGTTAGGGTTCCCAGAATTCTAGTCAGAAGCAGCATCTGGGCGTGGATGGATGAGGGCCTGACCTGGCTTGGGCACCCGGGGCTGGAAGAAACCAGTCCATGGAATCATGTGCACCAGCTCAACCCTCATCAGCTCCAGATCAGACTTTCAAAACCTGGAGGGAACCGTGCAGCAGCTAGCAAATGCTTTGATTTTGCAGATGAGAAAGCTGAGGCCCAGAAAAGTGAGGAGTCTTGCACATGGTCGCTGTTTCTGGCAAACTTTCTATAACAGCCTTTGATGCTCTATAGCCAGCTGTCTGGGGCATTGACCAATGGGGTAGATCCTCTGTTGCCCCTTGGAATCCCCAGGGCTCATTTGTTAGCCAAGCTCTCTGGAACCCAGTCCCACAGGTCCTTCCTGGCATCGGGGTGAACTTCTTGGTAGGCCTAAGGCCCCTGCCCTTACTGGCCAAGCTTCCAACCAGAGCACTGGAAGGTTTTGCCAAAGCACTTAAGCTTCTCAATGAGCAGTCTAGGCCCTTAAGAGAATGCAATTTCTCTCTCTGCTGTGGTTTCCCTCACAGGCACAGCCGTGCTGGGCCCACAAAAGCCCAAGCTAGGGGTGGGGGTAGGGTGGGGAAGTTGCTTTGCTACATGGAAAGATTAAGCCCTTTTGTCAGAGAACAAGGTCCTGTCGTCAGGCAGACCAGCACAGAGTTGGTGCCCGAGGAGGCCAAGTTGCTCTCTTTGGCATCACTGACATTGCTCTGAGATGCTCAGGCACGCTTTCAAAATAACCCTTTCCCAGCCAGACCAGGTCAATGCAGCCCCGATTAGGGCCGGGGCTCCCCTGCCCTTCGGTCATGATTGTTTTGTTTTGCCCCAATCTCTTCTGACCTGAGTGAAAGCAGACTTGAGGGAGAAGACCGGGGACAATGAGTCCACATTTCCATCTCCTCCCCCATCATCCAGTGAAAGGTAACGCAGTACAGGAAGCAGCATTTTAAAGACCCTCTTTACGTGTCGTGTCGGGATACTGGAGAAGAGAATGCAGAGGAGGGGATGAGAGAGGGAGGGGTCAGCAGGGCAGCGGGCCTCTTCTTAGTCATTGCCTTGAAGCCACTGCAGGATCACCCCTTGGCCCTGAATGATGTGCCATCTCCCTCCCCACCCCCCCCCACCCCCGCCCCAGGTGGAGGACAACTCATTACAATGTCAAGCAAAGGCAGCAATTTCTTGCAGAGTTTGCACAGTGCAGGGAGCAATCAGAAAAACAGAACAGCAGCCTCACAGAAGCCGTGCTGCTTTCTGGGCCGAGGGAGATGGGGCGGGGGGGAGTCAGAGGTATTAGGAGCTCTGGAGCTCCAGGGGAGGAGCACAGTCTCCCGGGCAGCAAGGTGAAGAGCAAGAACCCTGGTTGGGTGTCAGGGACTCCTCGTAATGCAGTCTAAGGTTGTGCTACATTTCATTTCCAAACAAGTACCCTTGGAGGGTCCATTGTCTTTAAAGGGTGTGCTTCTGCTCTCCTCAAGGCTGGCAGTAAAGAAGAGCTGGGGCAGGCTTGCCCCGGTGGATGCCATGCCCTGGGGAGGACTGGCTTGGCCTCAGTGCCATAATGGGCAGTGATCCCATGAGTGATGAGGGGCTTGGGCGCCCTCTCTCTGGAGCTCCTAGGTTCTGCCTCGGCCAGTTCTGGCCGTGCCTGGAACGTGCACGGCAGCCTCCCACATGTGCCTTTCCCAGGAGAGCTGGTGGTGGGTCTGCCTGGATGGGGAGTCATTCTTGAGACAGTTCTTTCCCGCAGGGTCACATCCCCCTGGTCAAACCTAGACGTGGCCCATTAGTGGAGCCTCATTCATCCCGAAAGCCCATCACAGACTTCCCTGTAGGGAAGCCATCTTTGAAGGGAGTGGGATGGATTCAACAGAGCAGAAAATGGTTCCTGCCCATAGTCCATCATCGCTGCAGGGCCTTTCTGTCTGCCACATCTTCCACCAGCCTGCCTGACCGGAGAAGGAGGGAGTGACAGATTCCTCATCTAAGATCAGCTCCAGGCTTCACCTGGGCTGGGGGAGGGGGTGTTGGGGGCCAGGATACTGTCCCAAGCAGTGAGTTGGTCCCAGGTTGGAGAGAACTCTGGGGATTCTTGTTCCTTCCTCCCCCACCATCCCCTCTGAAAGAACAGACGCTCCCGCCTGGAGTCACACTTGAGCTCCCTCCTCTCCTGTGATGGGCTAGTTCCAGAGCTGCTTCTCAGGCAAGCCCCTGCACCCAGGGTGCTGAGAAACAGACCCTGACACCCAGCCAATCACCAACACACACATACACACACACACACACATCAGCCTCACATGACTTCACCTCCCTGGGAGCAAATCTAGGTGGGATTAGTCACTTATTTAGTACAAAAAGGGTTAAAAAGAATCATTCCCAAGGTCAACACAGGGGTGAAATCACTGCCCTTTAGAGATGGAACTGTGGAGTGGGCCAACCCTGGCGGCTTTGGTAGCTGGGGGTTGCAGGCAGCTCTATCAACAGGCCCCACCTCTGGCTGGCACCTCCCCTTTGCTAACCCACCTGCCCCAGAAGCCTGGGGCACCGGCCTCCAGCTACCCAGCGGCAGCCTCTCTGTTGGCAGCTCCCACCTTCTTTCATATCTTTCTGGCCCCTTTGAGGAATGAGGGTGACATCCCCCTTTCCCTGGGGGTGGCTGCATGATCTGAGGATCGCCTTTCGGTGCTACATCGGCAGATGTCTACACTTTCACCCATAAGCCCACCACCCTTGTGTGTTTTCACACCAGTCTGAGGGCAAGCTCTCTGGAGGTGAGCACATCACAGATAGGACATAAAGTACCTCCATGAGCGCCAGTCCTCCCTCTCCCACCCTCAGCTTCCAGGGTACAGAGCCCATTGTTTCACTGTAGAAACGTGAGAAGTGCAGGCATTACCCAGCCCTGACAGTGGAAGAGGATTTCTGCAGAGAGTGGGACCCAGCTGTCCTCCCTCTTCCACACACACAGTGACCTCATTCAGATACAGAATGCAGGCTCGGGCCCAGGCGCTGGTTGCATTTGTTTCTTTACTGCCCCTATTACCTAGCCTTTGTCTGAGGGCAGGACTGATGGGGTCCTGGTTTCCTCCCCTTGTTTTTTGGGAGAAAAGGTGGATCCTGCCCAAAAAGGAGGCCCCTTGGTGGAGATGGCAGTATCACCAGAGAGCTTCCCTCCACCTCCCTCAGAACCCACCTCCATGCCCGCCCCCTTTGGTTACAGATGGAGACCAAGCACTCAGGCTCTGAGCCTGCACTGCCTCCCGGCACATGGTTGAAGTCATTGCAGCATTGGGGATGATGTCTGGGGAAGAGAGGGCTTGCCCCATACCGTGATCCCCCTCTTCCCCAGCTACTCTTTCCTCCCCAGACACAGATCCAAGGACTGCTATGTCCAGCTCCTGGGCAACCTCTCACCTTTCACCCTCAACCTGAGGAGGAAGAGGACAGATTTGGGCTTTCCTGAGCCAGACTTCAGTCCAGGCACTGGTCCCACCCACAGGATCCAGCCTGCAGACCAAGTCAGAGTGTGAGCAGCTTTGGGAAGCTCCAGCCAGGTGGGTGGGATGAAAGCAGAGCGGGTAGGTGCCAGGAGCAGGCTAGGCCACTCTCCAGCAGGCAGCAGGAATGAGCAGTGATGCGGGAGAGCTCAGGGAAGCAGGGAGGCCGAGCATGAGTATTGCTTGTACAGAGCTGGTGGCTGTGGCAGACTAGAGTCCAAAGCCAGGATGTCTGTGGGGCCAAGACCTGGGGCCCACATGAGTCTGAGCGCCCAGATGGACCCTGGTCTAGAAATGAGCAGAATAGAGCCCCAAATGAACTTCAGGCAGCTAATCCCCCGACAGGATTCTCAACGATGGTTCAGAGCAAGTCAGCCCTGTCCTCCTTAACCCAGCCCCACCCTCAGCACCTCCTCACAGGCCAGGCCCCACCAGGATGAGCCCTGTAGGGCAGGGCCACCCTCCGAGCCTGGGCAGGACACAGGTGCCTCCAGGGACTGTATGCTTTGGCAGATTACATGCCCTCTGAGGCAGCCTCCTGATTGGCCACTCCTGTCCACACCTGCTGGGGTCCCCTGGAGAGCTCCTTTGGCATGTCAGAGGTGCAGTGGCTTGGAGAGAGACAGGAGGTGAAGAGCTGTGCTAAGGGAGGTACTGGAACGTCCCCCTAAGGTGTCTGGCCAGCAACCCTGGGAACTAAGACCTCCAGTGTTTTGCTTGTGAGAAGGAGGTGGCTCTCACCTGAGGGAGGAAGCAACCTCCAAGCCCTCAGCTCCCCAGGCATCTTTGCTTCCCAGGCCCTGGCCAGGGCACCAGCCGGGCATGCTACATGCTGCAGATGCATTCAGTGGGCAAAGCTGCCGGTGTTAGGGTTCCCAGAGGGGGCTCATGTGGCCAGCTGCAGGGGATGCTACATTTCTCAAGAAAGGTAGCAGTGCTGGGAGATGCAAAGGTGGAACAAAGAACGAGACAGAAAACTCAGCAGGGACCACCAAGAAGAGGAACAGACAGGGACACTCAGGCTCTGCCCCAGGCACAGGAGCAGGCAGGATAGACCAATGGCCACCCCCCATTCCATCCCCGGACCGAGGGGGTGTTGTGTCCACACAACACTCATTTGGGTTTCTTTTCAACAAGACGCAGAAGGACATGGATTTCAGCCCATGTAGTCACCAAGACTGACTATACCCAGACAAATGAACAGATATAACACGGTCACACACAGACAGAAACACACACACACACACACACACACACACACACACACACACACACTACACACTCCACCGCCAGCCGGGACAAGCCCAGTAGCCAACAGGCATGCAGCAGGGCGAGGGGCCAGAAAGACGTGAAGACTATGTACAGGGGAGGAGGGAGCCAGCAGGCACCCCTTCCCACACCACATCCAGCCTCTTCCTGAGGTCCTTAGGTGCACGAGGGGCTGGTGGCACTCTCCAGGGAGGACTGGGACAGGCGCCGGGTGAGGGATCCGAGGGTCGAGTCTGCCACGGAGGATGTGGGGAAGAGTTTGTACCAGCCGGTGACGGCGGCACTCAGGTCCAGCTCATCCAGCATGATCTGGGCCATGCCCATGAAGCACTTGTGGTCCATGCGGCCGTAGTCTCCCCAGACGATCACCTGCCAGTGGGAGAAGAAAGAGGAGCTGAGCCACCCCCCCAACTCCAGGGCTGGGCAGTGGGCCCAGGAGCCTACAGGTTCCACCAGGGCACAAGTGGATGGGACAGAGAGCTGAAACTCGGACTGACTTCACACAACTTGCCGCACACTTAACACAGGCTCCTGCGGACTTTACATATAGCATCTCCATCGTTGCAACCATCCAGGTAGAGATGTTGTGTGTTATTTCCACAAAGAGGAAACGGCCGCTCAAAGAAGTTAATGGACTAACCCAAAGATACACAGTAATTGGTGGCAGAGCTGGGGATGGACCCTGGGTCTGACTTCTGGAGCTCCCAGCGTCCCAGATGGCCACTTCCCCAGGAAGGAGCAGATGGAGACTCCAGGTCCACCCTCATGCAGTTCACGGTGGGGCCCTGGCAAGCCCCTTGCCCTCCCTGGACTTCAGTATTCCCATCCAGCCATAAAACCGGGAGAGGGGAATAGATTAGCTCAGTCATTTTTGAACTTGTGTTCTTATTGGTGAATTCTTTTTTCAAAAGAGAATTCCAATATATATAAAAATGGACAAGCAAGACCAAACTTTCCCCCACAGAACCCCACGGCCCATCAGTTCTTACTGTTTGCAGCTCCAAGTGCCTTTGCTAAGGAACCACCTCAGCCCAGAGGAACAGCGGTGGATAAGAAGTCCTACAGCTCAGACAGCCCCTGGCTCAAGCCTCTCCTCTGTCACCCGCCGCCACCACCACTGTCAGAGTTAGCAAGTAGCCTTCTGTGTGACAGGCACCGTGTGATGCCCTCTGAGGCCTCTCTCATTTGATCTTCACCACGTACTGCAGCTAGTAAGTGATCAAGCTAAAGCTGGAACCCAGAGGCAGAACCCAGAGGCCGACCACCCCTGTGCTTTATCCCCGATAACCTCTTGGGCACCTCAGGCACTTCATCTATGAAACAAGCATGATGATCCCTCCCTCCCTCCCAGGACCATGGTGAAGCATTTGTCACTCTCAAGGGGTCAGAGTCATCTTGACCTGGGCTCCACTCGGCCCAGCAAGTCTCCAGCTGAAACCTCACACCAGCCACTTCATCTTTCTTTCCCTCATTTGTGAAATGGGAGAGTCACCCTGCTTCGCAGGTTCGTCTGGAGCCGTGGTCGGCAAACTGCGGCTCATGAGCCACATGCGGCTCTTTGGCCCCTTGAGTATGGCTCTTCCACAAAATACCATGGCCTGGATGAGTCTGTTTAAAGAAGTGGCGTTAGAAGAAGTTTAAGTTTAAAAAATTTGCCTCTCAAAAGAAATTTCAATCGTTGTACTGTTGATATTTGGCTCTGCGGACTAATGAGTTTGCCGACCACTGGTCTGGAGGATGGAGCGAGGTCACACTGGAAGGCAGCTCACAGCCTGGTGTGGAGCCGATGCACAATGAGCCAGCGCCAGGTGGAACCTGGGCAGTCGAGCTACCCTACCAACCTTGGTTTCCTTATGAGTCAGCCGGGAGCAATCACACCTCACTGGGTTGTGAAAATAAATGGGTGACACATATTAATATACCTGGCATTAGTAACTGGCACAGGAAGTGTCATAAATGAAACAGATTTCAAATGATGGTGTGCAGTCTTGAGTGTTGCCATCTCACACTCACCTGTAGCACCTTGCCCTGGGGCCCCTCATCAAAGAGCAGGGCCTGCTGGTACAGGGGGTCACAGGTCTTCTTGGCCACCTTTGTCTTCTTCTTGGCCAAGCAGGCCCCATTCTCAAGCAGGTAAACCTTGATATAGGTGGCTAAGGGATGGGAGAAAGCATGATGGGGATGGGTTAGGAGAGATGGCTATGGCCTGTCCCATCCCCAGCCCCCCAGGTGGCCCTGCAGGTGAACAGGGTGAGTAGAACAAGCTGGCCAGTGGACAGCAGGTCAAAGAGACTGACTCAAACACTGGCTCCTCCATCCTCCCCTACCCTCACCCCTATTTCCTGGACTTTAGGGCAAGTGGTGACTCCAGTGTCGCGAATACTGATTTAGGCCAATGGGGAACTAAGGACTCAGTATACTCAGACCATAGAAGCATCCTCCTTACTGGCAGGACCCCATTTCCAAAACCCTTCTCCCAGCTGCTCAACCCCACCTGGGAGAGATTTGGAGCCAGGTTTGGGGGTCAGGCCCCGAGCCTCGATCACTTCCACTTCCAGCTGGCCACTCCGGTCCATGATGGCAACATGCACGTCCCCTGCAAGGGAGAAGAGGGACAGTCCAGGCAGGGCCAGACTAGCTGCTATGCAGAATGCCAGCCTGCAAGGGCACTGCCACCTGGAAAGAGCATGAGATGAAGAAGCCTGCATGTGGGAGAACTGGCCTTAGGAGACAAATTAAAGCAGCTGAGGAACACAATAATAGGTCCCTTGGGGTGGGGGCATGACCCTCAAGGGACATGCTTGGGAACAAAAGTGGCTGTTAAACTCTCATCTAAGTCTGGCTAACTGAGAAGCTCCTGTTTTACTGAGCAGAATAGGCAATTTTGGTGACAGAGCTTCCTGAGTCAGGAACACAGAGGGAGGCTATGGGCTCAGTGGCTCTTAGTCAGCCATTCCCCTAAATTCAGGCCAAATATTCAAAGACTATCAGCTTGAAGAGATGCTGAGATATGAGCCTTCCCAGGACAAGAGATACTCCCTGGGAACCAGGGCCTGCTTGCCTCATCGCCAAAGGATGAAGGGAAGGCCGGCAGATTTCCTGGGAGCAGAGAACTGAGAACTCCTCACTGTGCTCCCACAAAACGGATTACCCAGCTGAGGCAAGTTGTGTGTGTGGAATCGTGCCAGTTATCTGATTTCTAGAACTCTTAGCATTAGTCACTTGGAGCATCCCTCCAAGCAGTGCAGAAGCAGAAGCCTGATGCAGAAAAACTAAAATAGAGCTGACTATGGGCTCGGTACCCATTTTAGATTTTCTGAGCCATTATGTAATAGTTTGTATTTGCATACTTGGGAAGATGCAAATACAAACAAAGACATTCTGGAATTCGTCTCCCTTCCTCCAACTCTTCCTGACCTCCCCACGGGGGAGTGGAGAGGGATGTTTCAGGAATTAATCTTCCTATCTCACTATGTTAACATCCCCAAAATGGGCAAACACAAACATGTCATTCCCAGTTTGGGACACCAGAGGACACCACAGGCATAGTTCTAGCTGTGATGGCGCATTTCCCTAGTCAGGAAGTGGCTGCTCCTCTCACTGCCTCCCAGCTCTTGGCTGGGCTCAGGGCTGCTGAGAAAAAGGCCTCCAAGAGTCTGAAAACAAGTGCTGAGAATTAGCCAATCCAACCCAAGAGCCAGCTAAGAGCTGATGCTCACCCTTTGGGCACACCCTCTTCCCACAGACAGAGGCTCCAGTGTGCATTGGGGGGGGGGGGGGGGGGGGGAGAGACAGGGCAGTGTGCAGTGGGAAGATCTCTGGTGGGAATGAAATCCCAGCTCACTGCATGGCTCACAGCAGGGCGCTGTCTGCACTCAGTGGAGTGAGGAGGGATGGCCAGGAGAGAGTGGTGGAATGAGAAGGGATGGTTGGGAGAGAGTGGTGGAGTGAGGAGGGATGCCTGGGAGAGAGTGGTGGAGTGAGGAGGGATGCCTGGGAGAGAGTGGTGGAGTGAGGAGGGATGGTTGGGAGAGTGTGGTGGAGTGAGGAGGGATGCCTGGGAGAGAGTGGTGGAGTGAGGAGGGATGCCTGGGAGAGAGTGGTGGAGTGAGGAGGGATGGCTGGGAGAGAGTGGTGGAGTGAGGAGGGATGCCTGGGAGAGAGTGGTGGAGTGAGGAGGGATGGTTGGGAGAGAGTGGTGGAGTGAGGAGGGATGGCTGGGAGAGAGTGGTGGAGTGAGGAGGGATGCCTGGGAGAGAGTGGTGGAGTGAGGAGGGATGGTTGGGAGAGTGTGGTGGAGTGAGGAGGGATGCCTGGAGAGAGTGGTGGAATGAGGATGGATGGCTGGGAGAGAGTGGTGGAGTGAGGAGGGATGGCTGGGAGAGAGTGGTGGAGTGAGGAGGGATGCCTGGAGAGAGTGGTGGAATGAGGAGGGATGGCTGGGAGAGAGTGGTGGAGTGAGGAGGGATGCCTGGGAGAGAGTGGTGGAGTGAGGAGGGATGGTTGGGAGAGAGTGGTGGAGTGAGGAGGGATGGCTGGGAGAGAGTGGTGGAGTGAGGAGGGATGGCTGGGAGAGAGTGGTGGAGTGAGGAGGGATGGCTGGGAGAGAGTGGTGGAGTGAGGAGGGATGCCTGGGAGAGAGTGGTGGAGTGAGGAGGGATGGTTGGGAGAGTGTGGTGGAGTGAGAAGGGATGGTTGGGAGAGAGTGGTGGAGTGAGGAGGGATGGCTGGGAGAGAGTGGTGGAGTGAGGAGGGATGCCTGGGAGAGAGTGGTGGAGTGAGGAGGGATGGCTGGGAGAGAGTGGTGGAGTGAGGAAGGATGGCCTGGAGAGAGTGGTGGAATGAGGAGGGATGCCTGGGAGAGAGTGGTGGAGTGAGGAGGGATGGCCGGGAGAGAGTGGTGGAATGATGAGAGATGCCTGGGAGAGAGTGGTGGAATGAGGAGGGATGCCTTGGAGAGAGTGGTGGAGTGAGGAGGGATGGCTGGGAGAGAGTGGTGGAGTGAGGAGGGATGGCTGGGGAGAGTGTGGTGGAGTGAGGAGGGATGCCTGGGAGAGAGTGGTGGAGTGAGGCGGGATGGCTGGGAGAGAGTGGTGGAGTGAGGAGGGATGGTTGGGAGAGAGTGGTGGAGTGAGGAGGGATGGCCGGGAGAGAGTGGTGGAATGAGGAGGGATGGCTGGGAGAGAGTGGTGGAGTGAGGAGGGATGGCTGGGAGAGTGTGGTGGAGTGAGGAGGGATGGCTGGGAGAGAGTGGTGGAGTGAGGAGGGATGGTTGGGAGAGAGTGGTGGAGTGAGGAGGGATGGCCGGGAGAGAGTGGTGGAATGAGGAGGGATGGCTGGGAGAGAGTGGTGGAGTGAGGAGGGATGGCTGGGAGAGTGTGGTGGAGTGAGGAGGGATGGCTGGGAGAGAGTGGTGGAGTGAGGAGGGATGCCTGGGAGAGAGTGGTGGAGTGAGGAGGGATGCCTGGGAGAGAGTGGTGGAGTGAGGAGGGATGGTTGGGAGAGAGTGGTGGAGTGAGGAGGGATGCCTGGGAGAGAGTGGTGGAATAAGAAGGGATGGCCGGGAGAGAGTGGTGGAGTGAGGAGGAATGGCTGGGAGAGAGTGGTGTAATGAGGAGGGATGGCCGGGAGAGAGTGGTGGAATGAGGAGGGATGGCCGGGAGAGAGTGGTGGAGTGAGGAGGGATGGCCGGGAGAGAGTGGTGGAATGAGGAGGGATGGCCGGGAGAGAGTGGTGGAGTGAGGAGGGATGCCTGGGAGAGTGTGGTGGAATAAGGAGGGATGGCCGGGAGAGAGTGGTGGAGTGAGGAGGAATGGCTGGGAGAGTGGTGGAGTGAGGAGGGATGGCTGGGGAGAGTGTGGTGGAGTGAGGAGGGATGCCTGGGAGAGAGTGGTGGAGTGAGGAGGGATGGCTGGGAGAGAGTGGTGGAGTGAGGAGGGATGGCCGGGAGAGAGTGGTGGAATGATGAGAGATGCCTGGGAGAGAGTGGTGGAGTGAGGAGGGATGGTTGGGAGAGAGTGGTGGAGTGAGGAGGGATGCCTGGGAGAGAGTGGTGGAGTGAGGAGGGATGCCTGGGAGAGAGTGGTGGAGTGAGGAGGGATGGTTGGGAGAGAGTGGTGGAGTGAGGAGGGATGCCTGGGAGAGAGTGGTGGAGTGAGTAGGGATGGCTGGGAGATGTGGTAGAATTAGGAGGGTATGGCCGGGAGAGTGTGGTGGAATGAGGAGGAATGGTCAGGAGAGTGTGGTTGAGCAAGGAGGAGGGAAGGGATGTGCCAGGAGAGCTGCTGCGATGGCCCTTCCCTCAGAGGAGGGAGGATGCTGAGTGCTGTGCTCATTCTGCTCTGGCGGATCAGCCTGAGTGAGGCTCAGGTCACACAGGGCCCTGCTGATCTCACCCTCTCTGCCATCACCCCACTCGCCCTACCCTCATGAAGACTCACCCATTGGTGGAGTTGCCAGCGTCTGTCGCCCCACAATCTGGGCTGGTCCCAGCCCATCCAGGAAATCACTGAACTGGCTTTCAGGCCCAAGCCGGGTGGTGGGGAAGATGAACCTGGGAAGGAGACAGAGGGGCATTGAGGGCATCTGGTTGGTGGGATGCAGCGGTTCTACCTCTAAGGCACAGGGCACTCCCCTCTTGCCTCAGTTCCCTCTCTCCATAGTGTAGGCTACTGCTTTGGCTGGGGACAGTTTGAAATCAAATCAATAAATGAGGTGGTGCCCAAAACAGCCATTGAGTCCAAACTAACACAATTATAGGGTTCAGGTTAATGACAAGTGGTGGTAGGTGCGACATGGTTGTCTGGGGCAGGGGGGTGCGCTGGAAAGCAGTAACAAGAAAAACGGACAGTGACTGAAAATTGACCATGTGACCATGTGTCAATGTACTAAATGCCCCAGGTGCCTCATGTAATTGAATCCTTGCAACTACTCTGTGTGGCAGGAACTATTATCCAATTTTACAGGTGAGGAAACAGAAGGGTCCAGAGCTAAGAGACTTGCCTACAAAACAGAGGTGATGCCCAACTCGTGTGGATTTACGTTGAGAATTGGGATAGATGGTGAACGAAAAGTTCCTGCCAAACAGAAAACAATATGGGGTAATTGTTGCTGCCGTTACCACTGAGGGAAAAGTGCTACTTGTGCATGTCTTTAAGGTGTCCTGTGTGTGCCAGCAGAGAAAGGACAGGCGAGGGGGTGCTGGCCCAGGTCCATTCACGAGCTACAATGGACCAAAGAAAGCCCTAAGGTCTGAAACAACTCAGGCTAGAGGGATTAAAGGTTGTCCCAGAACAAATCCCCTGCTGGACGGCCTGGCCTTGAGTCCCCTGGGCCAGTGTCAGGCACGGAGGAAGACAGGCTGTGTGTGCTTGTCAGAGAGGCCGCGTGTCTGTCCTCCCCGCCCCGCCCCAGGAAGGGGTTTCGGGTTACCCACTCTTATTGGTCTGTTTCACAGGTAGTACTGACATCTCTCAGTATCGTGGCGAGTGTTAAAGGAGACAGTGTTTGGTCTGATAGTGCTCACTAGATCCCAGAATAAGAAGCACTGATCTGAAGTGCCCATGATACCCTGCATATGGTAGGATACAATACATGCTGGTGGCTACTTGCATTCATGGCTGTAGGCATAGCAGTGAGATACATGAGCATAGAATCTTAAATAATCCTGAAATCACTGTGACTTAATGAGGCCAAGTCAGAAAATCTTAGTTGTATACTGTAGTTTCATAATTTAGAGGAGATCTGAGGCACTTTCAAATTTTTGACTGTAGCTCACATGCAGTCAAATATAAAAAATACATTTAATGTCCCAGACCTATGCACGCCCACACATTAAAACAACTAACACAGAAGTCCACCAGGTAATTCATCCTCACTCCGCAGGATACATCTGAATCTCTATTTCTTTTCCTAATGCTGGCTTTACCCCCTGAACTGATTTTACTTCCTGCCTATGAGTTACTATCCACAGTTTGGAAAACTCTGATCCAGTCCCATCTCCTTCCCTGAGTTCCAAACAAGGCCACTTGTGAAACTTCCACTTATTTGAGACATAATAATGGTTCTAGATTTAAAGGATTTGAATCATTTTTTCCTTTCAAACCCTCTCCTCTAGAGTGAGGCCACGTGTAGGTGCTGGGAGGCGGCAGGCATGAGATATACAGAAGGGAGAAACCATTCCTAGGCCACTGGGGTATTCAGATGGGAAAAATAGCAATGGGAAGACTGGGGCCCCAACATAGAACATCAAGGGGAGAGGAATAGGGAAAGGTAGGAGCACAGGAACACAGACGTCTGAGTTGATGTTCTCCAGTTGGGAAAACCAACTGGAGATTTTCCCGCTCTGCTCTGGCTCTATGACTAGAGGAGGAAGGGTCCAGGGAGGGGTGGGCTGCACGCACGTGCCCTCGGAGCTGTTGCTGTTGGTGCTCCCATCGGTGGACTCCCGGCTGCCCTGGCGTGTGACCCGACTCCGCATCTCCACGGCGATGCCTGTCTCCGTGCTCCTCCTGATGTTGCTGCGCAGCTTCTTGGTGGTCCCTTCTGTGACGGGTCCCCCACACCAAGCACAGAAAGGGAACAAGGTCAGATCACCAGTGAGGCCTCTCTAAGAACGCTGCTCTAAGTCACCCTCTTGGAAGGGGGCGTGGTGGGCAGGGCTGTGACTGGAGACAGGGGCATTGCTGAGATGACCTCTAGAGCTGGTTTGCAGCTGACCCCTGGCCTTGCTCAGGGCACTGACACTGACAAAGCAGATTAGAAAGATGGCTGGAGGCAGAACTGGGATGATGGGGCTGGGGGTGTATGGAGTTACCAGGTAGAGCCCCCCACCCCTGCAGCTCTTGGTCCTCACCCTCATCCTTGCCAGGCTCCCCTGACAGCCACCTTCCCAATTTCAGCCTCTGCTCCACAGGGTTGTATTCCTGCCTCTCCTGGAAAGTTTGCCTTTCATTGGATCTGCTCTCCCTCGTGCACCTATCTCGCTCAGACCTCACAGCCACCTCTCTGATACCTTCATCGGCCCCGTAACAACCCCGAGGAGTGGGGAGGCCTGGGCACTCTCAGAATAACATGCATTCTCCAGGTGGGTCTGAATATGAAGAGGTGATTAGGGAAGCAAGAGTAAGAGGGGACGGCTGGGTCGGCCTGAATTGACCATGGCTTTGAAGAGGTCTGTAGAAGAACCCTAGAAGGTGTGCAGTAAGAACTCACCCCCCAACTCCTGTGTCTTTGTGCCTCCTGTTCACAAAGCCCTCTGCCCCAATCCTGCCCCAAGGGTCAGCCTTAAAGGGAACATGGGGCACTTTGTCTCTTCTAGCAGCACACCATCCTGCCTGGGTTTCCATGGCAACCTACTCAGTATTGCAATGTGGTCCCTCTAGACACCCTCCCCTCTGGGGCAGACAGGGTTACAGAAGCCAGGTTGAGGGTTTACATGCACTCCCCCTGCTAAAAAGCTTGGCTGCCTGAGGAGCTTGATGGGGAGGGAAGTGCTGTTCAGATAGGGACTGCACCAAAGGAGCCCTTTGCTATCACTGGTTAGAGACCTAGGCAAATTAAGAATGAAGTTGGCTATAGGAGTGGGGAGAGGTGGGTGGGGGTGTTTGGTGGAACAGGCACTGCAGCCCCCTTAAAAACAATGGGAAAGGGGGAGCTGGTTACCCTGGCAACGCACCCATATCCAATGGTGAGGATATTCAAGACCTGCCCTGGGAAGAGGGGTGCTTTATTCCTCTTGCTTTGTCCTACTTATCTTTCAGGAAGTCCCACTGGGAGAGGAAAGGCTAAAAGGGCTAGCTGGCAGACAGATGGGAAAGGGGAGGGGGAGCAATGGGAGTGAGAGGTGGTAAGGAAAAATGTTTCCTTTCAAACCATCCCAGCTTCTGGGATATTGGAATAGCTAACTATCCAGGAATCAATGAGACCATCAACTTGTCTGTCTGTCTGCCTGCCTTACACACAGTCATGTTAGCTCATCCATACTTCTTTCATATTGACCGGCATAAACAGACACACACAAGTGCTGACAATCACTTTATGAAGACGGTGATCTCACATACAAGGTTATGTGTATGTTCATACAACAGTCACAAAAGGTATTTCCGGGGTTTAATCACACATACACAAGACATGCTCTGTGTGTCCTTCACACCATAACCCTTGCAGTTGAACCTATCCATTTAATCACACACATAGATGCACACCCACAACGGTGCATGATCCACCACACACAGAGGGCTGGGCAATAACAGTGGGTATCAAGGGACTCCCCTGTCCCTGACTCCTAACTGCCAATCCCACTAATGCAATTAGAAGACAGATAAGTCTGTGGTAGCTGCACTCTATCCTCCCCCTCGAATCCTCCACACACAATACACATCCTGAGCTGAAGCCAGAGCCTTGCCACTGTATGACCTCCTCCCCTTTTTCTAGAGCTTGGGAAAGCTTTGGCCCATTTGGGATAAAATTTCCCTTCTTTGATCAGACCTGTGCAATCCACTGTGATGCCTGGTAAGGGAATCACAGAATCCTTGAAATGTGAGTGACACCTTGTCTAGCCCCTGCCCCTGCCATTTCACAGATGGGGAGCCTGAAGTCCAAGCATCCAGAAGGTCGACTTCCAGTCTACTGATGCGCTACTTCTCACTCCTCTCCACCAACTCCACATTGATTTGAGATGTGATTCAGTTCGATGTCTTCTGGGTGGGAGAAAGGTCTTGCACCTTAGAGAACATATCTCTATGTTCTATACCTGTTTTATACCTGCCCAGCCCATGAACTCTGTTGACTCAGGCAGTAACTTTATAAAGCCTCTCTTTCCAGAGAACTGGGGCAAATTGTTTGCAATAATTCTGTGGTCGCCGGAGATTGAAAAACTCCAAGAACCATCCCATCTGTCTCACCACATACAAGGGAGAAGCAGTCACAGCTCCCAGCAGCACTCTACTGGCATCTTCTGAATGATGCTAAACTAAGCCTTCTCCCCACCTGATTCAGAGTCCAGAGCCCAGGAGGAGCTGCTGTCCTCGGTGCTGAAAAGAAGAGCTCAATGTGGGCAGGAGCTGGGACAGCCCAGGATGGCCTGTGTGGAACCAGTCTAAGGCTAGGCCAGAAGCCACCTGTTTCCTAGAACCCCAAAGCTCTCACCCTACCCTATTCACTGCTCGCACAACATATAGAATGTTAGAGCTAGAAGAAAGCTTGGAAAGAGTCCCTTCTAGCTCCATTTCCCAGAGGTAACAGGCCCAAAGGGAAAGTGTCTTTCCCAGCGTTCCACGAGGAGTTGAAGCCAGGATTAGTTTTTGGAAGCTACTCTATGGCAAGTGAGGAATAAACTGGAAGGGGTAAGCAGGAGGCAGGGAACTAGAGGGAAGGCCGGTGTAATAGTCCAGGCTTTGAAGCAAAGAGGAGGGAGTGGGTGGAGCTTGAGCCAATGCAAGGTATGGATAAACTAGGAGGAAGGAGGCCCCTGGGAAGGCAGACCCAGAGACCAGAATACTAGATCCAGGACAGGAGTTCTTCCCTGCTTCACACAGACTAGCCCTGCAGGGAGCTGAGCCATCCAACCTGGGGAACCCGGGGATAACCTGCTGGGATATGTGCGCAGAAGAGAGTTTCCAGAGCTGATTCCCAAGGTGAGAATACACCTTAAACAACTGAGCATACTATTCATATAACCAGGTATAACCAGGCAAGGCATGAACATACACATACAACAGCCCCATACATTCCTCTGGAGCCAGATTTTCCCACCCAAGCTATGACACTGACAACTCCAAGGCTTGGGAGGAAAAAAAAATGGGACATGGGATTATAGATGGGAGAGGGGTATGCCACAAGCAAAGGGTTGTGAAAGCCAGAGATGTCACTTGCTTTTTGGCCCTACTATTTGGCCATGGGAAATAATAATAACACTGACAACATATTAAGTGCCTACTATGTTGTGCCTACTATTGTTGCCTTTATATCTCCTATGTCATTTAATCCCCTGGACAACTCTGCAAGGCATAGATATTGTTCTTATTCTACAAATGAGGTGGCAAAGTTAGAGAGGTGAAGTCACTTGCGTGAGTCCCCAGCTAGTAAATGACAAGGTGTGGCTCTGAAGGCCACCTTGAATCCCTTCTGCAGGCTCCAACACTTCATCAATAAAATGAGTACTTTGGACCAGATGACCTCAAGGAGCCCTTCCTGCTCTGACGTTTGGTGACTGGATGATTTATAGAGACCTTCAGTTAGAAGGGCATCTGTGTATTCCTGTGGGCCAGGACCCAGACCTTCTGCCTTGCCCTTGCCTACCACAGGGACAAGTGATCCAGAAGCCCCACCATCACTCATCTCCCATTGAAGCTGGAGGTCTCTTTGGTGTCCACTCCAATCCCTGCCTGCTGACTGGTGGACAGTCCCAGGCAGATCACTGGACTGTCTCCTAGTGACTTGGCCCTGCCCTGGCCCTGAAAGACTGTCCCTCCAAATCGCTTTGGGCATGAAGGAGCTTTGGATCGGAAGCTGCCTCAGTTGGAGATCAGCAGGGCTTGGTATTCTCAAGCCAGATTCCTAGGGCCCAACACCTCTTCAACCTACTAATGTTAACACGCCCCCCTTGGTCCTGCCCCAGCCTAACTCCTGGATCTCCAGGCCCCCTCTTCCTGACTCCCTCATGTCAGGCCTACACTGTGATTGTTCACAGGGGCCATGCCCATCCTGGGGCATTGATAACTGCAAGCCCCCTCCTCACTTAGCATTTCCCTGAGCCAGAAACCACATCACAGCCTGTGTCCTGGAAAAAACCATCCCACGTGCTCCTGTGAAGGGCTTTATAAAAAGCTATTTTAAGGCTGGGAAAAGTCCCCCACCCCCAGCCCCAACTGGGACTCTCGATGAGCATTCTCCCTGGATGCTCCGGCACCCCCGCCCCCGCAACGCCCCCATCCAGCTGCCTATTTGAAGGTTTCTCAGGGAAGTTGTTACTCTGAGAAAAATAAGCAGGAAGAGATTTTAATACACAACCAGCTGGTGTCTGGGCTGATGCCACACAGTGAGGAGGTCTTGGTGGGGAGGGCTGGTTCCTCTGTGATGAAGGTACAGGTGTGACTGAGTGTGACAAGGTGGGTCACCCACCACTCTGAGCATAACTGGGATTCCATAACTAGATGTCAAGCAACTCTAATACATTTGTCGGGATGTAGCTGATAAAGTGTGTGAATATGGGGTTTTGTGAGATATGGGCGTACAAATGTGTGACATGTTTCTGTGACCATGGGCACTGTGTGTGTGTGTGTGTGTGTGTGTGTGAGAGAGAGAGAGAGAGAGAGAGAGAGAGAGAGAGAGAGAGCGCTTCAGTGACCTGGGTCTGTCTGTGTTTGTGTGAATTGCATGATGACCAGCTTTCTGTGTGACTATGTGCAGTGTGAATGACCATCTTATCCTTTCCTGGCAGTAGGGTAGTGGCTTACTTAAGCAACTGAGCACACTATTCATATAACCAGGTATAACCAGGCAAGGCATGTGTCTTTGTGTGTATCTCTCTCATGTGACTTTGTAATGTATGTGTGTGACTGTGCAACTACATTTGTGTGGCTCTTTGTACTTAGGAAACTTGGAGATCCCCCGTGAGGCTGAATCATGGAGCTGTGTGTGCCTGTGAAGTTGTGACACTTAGCAGAGGACCAGGAACCTGGCGGCTGTTTAATAAACAAATGCTGAATGATGTATAAGTTTGTACATGATGCAGCACAGGGTAATGGTTAGGAGCCTAAACTCAGAAGCCCAATGCTGGGGTTTCAATGGTCCTACTAGCCATCTTACTTCCTGGGACATCTTACTTCCTTTCTCTGTGCTTCAGTACTTGCCTCACAGAGTTATATGAGGATTCAATGAGTCAGGACATGTACTGGACATAAAATAGCACCTGGTATATGGTAAGTGCTACATAAGTGTTTGTCCCCAGATGCCAGATGACCCGCCCCACCCTGGTGCCCCACACCCCCTCACCAGGCTGGGGCAGCTGGAGCGTGCTCTTGCTCCACTGGGTCAGGCCCACAATGGCCACCATCTTGGCGCCAAGGCTGCTACGCCGCTTCTTAGCAGTGGTGGTCCCAGGCCCAGGCCCGGCCTGCTGAGATCCGCAGATTTCACTGCTGATGCTGGAGCTCCGAACCACATTCCTGGAGCCTGCAGCTGAGGCTGGACCTGGCTCCCCGTTAAACATGGTCCCAGGGGCCGCAGAGCCTCAGGCAACTCTATGGGGAGATAAAGAGACAAAGGGGGTCCTGCATCAGACCCCTGGGTCCTCTACAGCAGCCACCACTTAGCTGTGTGATCTCGGGCAAATCATTCAGCCTCTCTGAGGTTGTGAGGAGTCAATGAGCAAATAAATGTAAAGAGTGTTCACAGAGTCTGGCTCAATAAATGAAACTATTCTTAGCGCATGGCTACCCTGGCAAACAACGGGATTTGGTGGTAAAGGCAGAGGCTATGAAGTTAAATGGCCCACTCTTGAATTCCAAAGGCCTCTACACACTAGCTGTGTGACCTTGGGACCAACATCCTGGGGTTTCAGTGAACTCTTCAGCAAAACTAGAAGTACAAGCACTTACCTCATAGGATTGTCCTAGGGATTACATCGGTGCCTGTGAAAGTGCCTGGAACAGCATCAGGCATAGAGTAAACATTCAGTAAGTGTTAGCAATTGTTAATTCACAGCCAATAATAACAACAGGGAGAGCAAAACTGGCTCCAGCCTCTGCGGGCTGTGCGGAGGTCCTCCTGCTGGAAAGGGAGGGCACAGAGGAGTATGAAGAAGCAGGCAAGAGGGCCCCTTAATGCACTACTGAGAGGCAGCCACTACAAGCTCTTTAACCTATCTCCTCCCACTCTCTTTTCTACGCATCTACAAAAAAAAATTGAATTTATACTACAAACATAATTTTAATCCTGGCATTTTTCATTTACTTTATATCACAAACATTTCCCGATGTCATTAACATTTTGTATAAACGTTTTTTTAATAAATGGCTTTTAAAAATGTTTTAAAAAATATTTTTTTCATTGATTTAGGAGAGGAAAGGAGAGGGAGCAAGAGATAGAAACATCAATGATGAGAAAGAATCATTGATCTGCTGCCTCCTGCACACCCCTCTTCTGGGGATCAAGCCCACAACCCGGGCATGTGCCCTGACTGGAATCAAACTGTGACCTGGCTCATAGGTTGATGCTCAACCACTGAGCAACACCAGCCAGAGGGCTTAATGTTTAAATGTTTTGATGCCCATAATATCCCATTGTATGGAGGTAGCCTAATTAACTGAAATATTTCAATATAGTTACTTCTTAGGTCAGTTCTAGTTTTCTTCTTTCTCGTTCTGTTTCTCCATCCCCCTCTTTTCTTCCCTCCTGTCTTTCAAACAACACAACAATAAACATCTTTCTACATTGATTTTTTTTTCTACTTATTTCCTTAGGATTGATTCCTAGAAATGGAGTGACTAGTTTAAGGGGGTGTGGACATGGTTGTAGCTTCCCCAAGATCCATTCTCTCTCCCTGCTTCCTGACACACTAGTTTTACTATCCCACCATCCCGCCTTGATTAGTTTGAGCTAGTCAATGAGTGTCAGTCATCTTGGTAACTCTTACTGGTCTATGTGACAAAGTTGGCCTAATCTGACCAAAGGGAAAGATTTTGTTTCCATGATTACAAGAGAGGTGGAGTTCTCTCTCTCTCTCTCTCTCTCTCTCTCCAGCTTCCCCTAGGGAAGGCCCAGCATAGGATGAAGCCACTGTGCTGAGGGCAGCACAGCACATGAGCCAGCTTCTCTCTGGCCTTCCTGTTATGTGAAATAATGTATTTTCCTTCGCTTAAGTCAGTTTGAATCAGGGTTCTTTGTTACATCCAGAAGCATCCTACCTGATATTAAGGGCATAAACGTTTTTTGATTCTTGGAATATATTGCTAAGTTCCTTTCCAAAATATACAAATGGACTCCCCATTAGCTGCATTCAACAAATATCTAAGCCCTTAAAATTCCAAGGCCTATGTTGAGTGCCAAAGATACAGTAGTGAGCCAGGCCAACTTTGTCCTGCCCTCCTGAAGCCTCCACTCCAGGAGATAGATAGAGAGTAAATAACTAACAATGCAATTAAGCATTTAAGGGCAGTTCCGATAAGTGTAGGGGAGAGGACAGAGAGCCCTGGGGTCCAGGCAGCAGGCATCTTTGGCTCTGTGTTGTACAGAGGTGGGATCTCTGGTATCAGCCCTAGCACTTGGCCGAAAGTCCGATACTCAGGCCAAGTATTGGAGAGGAGGCCGCTCTGGCATGCTCTGTGCCCAGACCTTCCAGGTTCTGGCCTGGCCTGCAGTGTTTTCCCAGGGCAGCTCCCATCCCAGGGTTCAGGGGCACTTTGCTTGACCCTCTGCCCTCAGGTCCGTCACCCTGAGAAAACCCAACTTTTCAAAAGCACAAAGAAATGGGTGGGAAAGGCACCCCTCCAGCTAATAAGGAAGACAGATTCCAGACGGCTGACAACCAACGGCTGCCTGGTCTCCCAGTCAGTGTAGCTCCTACAGGATGAGAATTAGGACTTCCAGTGGGGAAGAGTCAAAGCCGTGTCTTGCCTTCTTTGTGGCTGTCTGGACTGTTCTCACTCCCCCTGCGATGTGTGCAGAGCCCCGGGTTATATTTCTCCATCCATCCCCCATCAACATTGCAGCTGATGGAAAGTCCCCTGGACTCGGGCCTATGATGATCTCTTCTCTTTACTTTCCAATTCTAGTGCCAGTTGGGGTGTGTTTTGGGGCATCTGCACGGCTTTTTGGTGGATGGTGGGAGAGTGCTTATCTGATACTTTGAAGCTGCTACAGCGAAAGCCTAGCCGGCTCTTGACAGTATTTGTTAGGTGAGTGGTTATCTCCATGTGGCAGATGAGAAAACTGGCTCTCAGAGATGCCAAGGCCTCGCTCACCTGACTCGGCTAAGATGTGGCAAGGCCTGCACTTGAACCCAGGCCTCCAGTTTCCACAAAGAGTCAGACACACTCTGCAGCCCCTGTCCCTTCAACCCAGAACCCACCCCAAGATATGGGCTTTGCCCTGAGTCTCTGGGCTCTTTGAAAAACTGCCACAGAGCAGCCAGACTACAGGACACTCAAGTACACCACTCCCAGGGGGCTAGAAGGTAAGAGGGTAAGGGACAAAATTCCTGACCCTGCCAAGCCAGGGACTCATATTTCCTCATGAATAATCAATGGCACCAACAAGCGGATGGCTTGACATCCAGGACTCTGCACCCTCCAGAGCCACATTCTCATCTTTAACCGCCCACGGGCCTGAGAGCTGATGAGTGCCTGACAGGTCAGAGTCTGTGAGCACACATACAGGGGCAGGCTCAGGACTGGGCTCTAGTTGCTTCTATGGCAGCCAGTCCAGCTTCAGAAGGACAAGACAGAGAGACAGACAGACCTGGCCACCTGGACCCTATGAGGAAGGAAGTCCTACTGCATAGCAACCCCTGAGCCCTCAGGACACAGGTACAGGAAAAGGGCAGTAGGGAGAGGGGGCCAGCAGGATACAGAACACAGATCCTCACGTTCTGGTGGTTTAAAAGATTGTGATTAAATGACATCCTTTCCACAGTAATCACTTCAACAATTCCCATCGCTAAGCAGCACTCTTTTTCCAACCCAGTTTAGGGCACCCTAAGGAGGGGCATTGTCCCCGGATCTTATTGGATCGGGGGCCTTGCTGTCAAGTTCTCCCTGCGGACCCTGCTCTGTGGCTATAGCAACATGTACAACTACAGCTCAGACTCACCCTCTGCAGCAGGGTGAGCTCAGTTGGCGACCGCTGCTCTGGAGGAAGCTGCTGCCCTGCCTGCTGCTCTGGCTTCCCCCAAAGCTCCACACTAGCAAATACTGCCCCAGTTCCTCATGGAACAAGCCTTGTTTTCTTCACAGCCCGGAGGTCTGAGTACCCAGCTGATGAGAACAGGCTCAGGAGTTGAAACTGATTTGCCATCCCTTTTCCACCCTGAGCCTTTCATTTGGCAAAGTTTGGAAATCAAGGTCCAGAATGGGAGACACACCCAGTCCCAGAAAGTTGGTGACAAATCAGAGCTCCAACCCAAGTCTCCTAACTCCCAGGTTCCACATCACCTGTCAGATGCCCTCCTCACTGCTCACCCTGAAGAAAACCCAAACTCACCAAACTGATGACTCTGAGCGTGGTGTTCCACATCACAGGGGGCCGCGCCCCTCCCAGCAGCACTCCTCTGGGGCACTGGCGGCAGGCTTCTGTTAACTTCTTCTGGGACACCAGTGTTCAAGAAAAAAGGTGAAGACAATCAGGGTAGCTCCCAGGAGGAGGTGATGTGATGAGACTCTGGGAGGAAAGAGGAGAGCTTAGAGGAAGGACTAGAGAAGACATCTGTCTTCAAGGGCTTCCAGTAACTCATTGAGTAAAAAGACAGACTTTGGACATAGCTGTATGACCTCGAGCAAACCATTTCAACTCTCATTCTGTTTCCTCCTTCATAAAACTGCCCAAACTCCTGGGTCTTCCCCTACCTCACCACGCCCATTCCCCCCTCTCCACCCTATGGCCTTTAGGAACCTTTAATGTCAATCTGCTGGAGATGAAGCTCCACCCACAACTTTAAGGCTTTTAACACTTGGAGGACTCATCCAGGTCCAAATGCTAATTAACTCTAAACCCTAGTCTCCCTTCCTCTGTCCTCCCCTGACTAATGGGGTCTAAGTTCCATGTGACAAGCAAGTCACTCAGCTTATCTGAACCCCCATCTCCTCTTCCATAAAATGCACCTCTGGCCACTTGGACCCAGCTGGACTCTCCAGGCTGGACTGGGAAGCAGGTGAGATCTTGAGGAGCAGGAAAGCACAGTGATTAAAAACCCAGGCTTTCCCCTAGCTGGTTTGGCTCAGTGGATAGAGTATTGACCTGCGAACCGAAGGGTCCTGGGTTCATTTCCGGTCGAGGGCACATGCCCGGGGTGTGGGCTTGATCCCCAGTAGTGTGTGTGCAGGAGACAGCCAATCAATGATTTCCTCTCATCGTTGATGTTTCTCTTTCTCTCTCCCTGTCCCTTTATCTTAGAAATCAATAAAAATATATTAGAAAAACAAAAACCAACAACAAAACCAGACTTTGGAGACAGATAAAACCTAGAACTGCCGCTTATAAGAGGTAAGACAAAGGGACATTTCCTTAACAAACCTCCTCAACCTAATGACAGCCTGAGGATTCTTAGGTGAAATATTATAAAATAAAGATGGTACGTGTTAAATGCTTACTTGGGCAGTTACATTATTACTCCTCATAAGGGTGCCTTTGTAAATGGTAAAGAACTGCACAGGTGTTAGTGCTTATGGGTCTGAATTCCACACCAGATGCAACCACTTCACGAGGAGGCTCAGAGACCAACAGGGTCGCCTCCCACTCCAGCTCTGGGTGCTTCCCGAGTGTGGAAGCGCTGGGTCCCTGTGCCTCTCAGTTGGAGTGGGAGCTGCCATGTGAGGCTGTGCTCTCTTTTGCCAGCATCTTCGTGCCTGGGCCCTCGCTGGATGCTGGACCTGGCATTGGAGACCCCTACCCCCATCCCAATCCAGTGCCAGGGCTGCCCACCACATCACCCATGCCACTCTGCCCATGCCAGAGGCCAGTGTCTGCATCCACAGAAGGGGAGAGGAGTTCCCTCATTTCTAGAATTTCCTTTTCTCCTCAGGGACATACTGGTGGGTGAGAGGGCTGGTGTGTGGTGGGAGAGGAAGGCTGGGCTGAAGCAGCATACCCAGCCTGAGTGGGGAACATTGTGCCAGCTCTTCTCCTGATTGTGCCACCGTTATCTCTCCCAAAGCAGGCTCTCACACAAGCTACGCACACATGGAGGGACACAGGGCACAGAGTTTCAAACTTGTGATCCCAGGCCATACAGGCCTACACAGGTGATACACACTTAAAGACACAATCACATGCATACACAGATATGCACACATACTGTTAAGATACTCAGCCACACAAAGGCACACAGCTCACCCAGCATGGCTCAGTGATTGAGCGTTGACCTATAAATCAGAAGGTCACAGTTCAATTCCTGGTTGGGGCATGGGCTCGATCCCCAGTAGGGAGCATACAGCAGGCAGCCGATCAATGATTCTCTCTCAACATCGATGATTCCATCTAGCTCTCCCTCTCCCTTCCTCTCTGAAATCAATAAAAATATATTTAAAACACACACACACACACACACATAGGCACACAGAAGCAACCACACTGATGGCCACAGACCTTCACACAACCACATCTACTCACACACACACCCTCCCCTTGGCCCTTTCCAGCCCAAAGAGGCAGGAAGAGCCCTATCCCTTTAGTGGGCAAGTTCCCAGGAAGTGTCTTACCTGTATCTGTGGGTGCCCTTGGTCAAGGCACACACACTAGCTCTGAGCTGGTGCTTGTGTGATCTTGAACACACACACACACACACACACACACACACACACACACACACATGCTCCAGCCCCCAATCTCACCCACCCGGCCCCCATCCTAGCAGGCTGGACAAAGGAGCTCATCGGTGAGGTTTGTGGTGAGGAGATGAGAAGGCTGGCAGGGATCAGCTGATGTCACCATGGCTACCGAACTGACCCACTTCTTCTCCACCTAGCCTGGCCCACCCCATCACACACAGTAAAGGGGCAGCCCTCTGAGGGTGGGTGGGGTAAGGCATGGATTGAGCATCAGATAGGCTGCGCCCTGCATGAGAAGGCAATATCCAGACATCCCTTGAGGAGAGCAGGGTGCTAAAGAGATGGCCCCTGTGAGACCTAACTCCTGGTCTCCCCCAGCATCAGGGTTTCTGGCCTCAGGGACCCACATGGGTCATGCACTTGCCCTGGACACATTCTCAGACACGGTTCTCACAGCAAGGCAGGGTGTGGAAGGGCCAGGCCCAAACCTGTGCCCCCAGATTCCAAGGACTCAGGACATAAAGGGTGAGACAGACTCAGAGCTGGGTGAGCCCTGTGTCCTATTGGGAATGAGGTTCCTGAGGGCAGGGCTTGCCTGCCCCCGTCAGGCCATGGTTGGCTGGGGCATGACCATGCATCTTCCCTCAGAGACGGGGACATGGAGGAATAACAAGCCCTCAGACAGCTCAGTCGTGTGAAGCAACAGCTCACAAAGCAGAATGAGTCACTCCTGTGTGACAGCCTCCCGTAGTTCCCCACTGCCTTCAGGAGAAGGTAAAAAACCCTCACCAAGGTCTACGATCCAAGTGACCCAACTCACCCGGTGCTCTGGCCCCTCCTCTGTATTCCAGGCATACTGGCCTTCTTTTCATGCCTTTGTCAGCAGTCTGCCTGGAGTGCTCTTCTCCAGCCTGCCTCCACCCTCCTGCTCTGAGGCCCGATGTCGGCTGCACTGCCTGGGCCTGGCTGATCCCTCCGCATTGCTCAGTTCCAGTTTGAATGGCATTTCCTAGGAGAGTCTTCCCACATGAGGTGAGTCCCATGTCATGCTCCCTTAGACTCTGTACTGTCCCTGGCTGTTGTGGGTTGCATTGTGTCCCCACATAAAAGATATGTTGAGGTCCTAACCCGGGTATCTCAGAGTATGACCTCAGAATAGGGTCATTGCAGATCTGATCAGTTAGGTTGGGATCATTCTGGAGTAGAGTGGATCTGTAATCCAACGTGAACAATGTCCTCATAAGAAGCTAGCCATGGCCTGGCCAGTGTGGCTCAGTTGGTTGAGCATTGGCCCATGTACCGCCAGTTTGATTCCCCGTCAGGACTCATGTCCAGGTTGATCCCCAGTAGGGGGGCATGCAGGAGGCAGCCGATCGATGTTTCTCTCTCTCCCTCTCCCTTCCTCTCTCTGAAATCAAAAGAAGAAGAAGAAGAAGAAGAAGAAGAAGAAGAAGAAGAAGAAGAAGAAGAAGAAGAAGAAGAAGAAGAAGAAGAAGAAGAGGAGGAGGAGGAGGAGGAGGAGGAGGAGGAGGAGGAGGAGGAGGAGGAGGAGGAGGAGGAGGAGGAGGAGGAGGAGGAGGAGGAGAAGAAGGAGAAGAAGCTGGCCATGTGAAGACAGAGATACTTAAGGAGAATGCATTGACAATGGAGGCAGAGATTAGAATGATGCAGCAACAAGCCAAGGCTCACCAAAGATGGCCAGCTGTCACCAGATCCTGGAGAGACCCATGAAACAGAGTCTCCCTCAGAGCTCTCAGAAGGAACCAACCTGGCCAACACCTTGATTTTGGACTCTAGTCTCCAGGATTGTGAGAAAATAAATGTAGGTTGTTTAAGCCATCTAGTCCATTGCACTTTGTTACAGCTGCCCTAGGAAACTAACACACTGTCATTCCTAACTTGTTCAGTCCCTGCCTCCCACCCCCACCCCCACCCCCACCTCCTGGCTGTGAGCTGCTTAGAAATAGGAACCACTTCATCTTCTCCATCCTAAACCCCCAGTGCCTGGCACAGATCTGGCATTTAGTAGGGCTCTGTAAATATTTGACGAATGAATGAATGGTGACCTAAAAGAAATATGAAATTAACTGTATTTATCACTGGGTAGTAGAATTGTGACTCATTTTTATTTCCTTCATGCGACATGCTATGTTTTTTTAAGTTACCTCTTTAGAAATGGTATTAATTTTTTTCGTCAAGAAAAAACTAAGTACATATTTTTATTTGCAAAATGTACATTAAAATAACAGCCATTTATACCACTGTGCATTTTGTTTAGAGGGAAAAGTTCGGCTCTATGCTTGATAACTGCCTTTTTATTGATTAATTGATTCTTCCTTATGTCACCAGAGTGCTTTCCGGAGTCAGATTTGCAGAGTTGGAGCTCTGGGGACTTGTGAAACACAGGTTCCAGGCGGAAAGGATCCAGGCAGACTATGCATGCTTCTCACCATCTCTGTTCCCCGCTGCCTCTCAGAGCTGGCGGGATCGGGCCAGATGTGGCACCTGCCACCTGACAGGGCTGCTAGACTTGTCACTTGATAACACCACCAGCCCTAGCCAAAAACACTCCCAAACAAAAACAAGCTCCTTTCCTCAATGAATGCACGGCCCAGTGCCTCTCAAATTTAAATATGCACACCAATCACCTGGGCATGTTGTTGGAATGCAGATTCTAATTCCATGCGTCCCAGGTGGAACATGGGATTCTGCATTTTGAGGCACTGAGAGATAAAGATAACATTCTCTGGTTGTTCTGCAGAAGGAGTGAACTCTTCCGGATAGGGAGACCAGAGCAGGCATCATGGGGCAAAGCACTGCAGAACACCTTAAAAAATAGGGGGGATCTGGAGAGGTAGAGGTGGCGAGAAAGAGGTGGGAACTACCTGGGAAGGTCCAGAGAGAAAACTTTAGGTCCAGAGACTGGTGCAGTTGGCGTGGGAGGTAAGCACAACTGTGAAGAGAGGGCTGGGAAGGTAGGCTGGGAACAGCCAATGCAGGGCTCTGAATGAGGGCTGAGAGACTTGGCTTTAATCCTGGAGCGAGTGAAATCTGACATGACTTAGATGCAGTGTCTTACAGAAATCAATCTGACACTGAGTGCAGAAGCAGAAGAAAGCCTGACAGCAGGAAGAGCAGTCCGGAGGCCACCAGTAAGAAGGGCTGCGCTGCTTCACCTAGTTGCAGGTGTCGAGGGAAAAGGAGGCCAGGAGTCACGGCGGGGCTTGGAGGCTACCTAGAGTTAGTGATGGGGCAAGGCTGGGGAGAGGGAAAAAGCCAGAATCCAAAATGATTTACAGGAAGGGTGGGGACTGAGAGATGCTATCAGCAGAGGAAAAAGTTGGCTTAAGGGGAAGATGAGTCCTCATTTTAGATATCATAAGTCTGAGATAATACTGCAACTCCCACATGGAGGCATTGGGCAGGCAAGCAGAAGCACTGGAGCTCAGAAGGGCAATGTGACTGGGCAGGTTTTGGGTATGTTACCCAGAGGGAAAACTGGGATAAGGGGAGAAAGGAGAATGCCCAGAGAAGAATAGAGAGTGAGGGAAGGGCCAGAGACAATGCCCAGGGTTAGGAGGGAAATGAAATCCATTGAAGGGTGTGATTAAAAGTGGGAGAACTTGGAGAAGATGCATGAGTACACAGATGGCCAATCTGGAGACCCCAGTCTCTGAACCGCACCCTGACACTGGGACCAAGGCCTTGCCCAGCCCAGCCCAGGAAGCAGGAGGGAGGCCGAGGAGCATCCTTTTTATAATATGTTTTTATTGATTACAGAGAGAGGAAGGGAGAGGGAGAAAGAGGCTAGGGGCAGGAGAAGTCCAGGCCTGAAAATGAGCGCAGCTTGAATGGAAAGAAGACTTTAGATGGGTACAGAAAGGGGCTAGATCCCCTGGGGAGGACTAGGCTGCAGGAGGATCCCAAGAGTCCTGGGGCCCCCAAGCACTTATTCTGGCTCAGCCCAAACTCAGGAGGACAATCCCTCCAGCCAAATGCACACACAGGACAGTCAAACTCAGGCGGCTACAGAACCCCTTCCCCAAGGGGGAGGGCAGAGGAGGTGGGGGAAGAGACCTTCGGAACAAAGCCTTATTTCCAGGGAGCACATAGTTTCTTTATCACTCTATTAACAAGCCCACAAGGACCACAGGTGTAAAGTAGGACTATCCCAAGCAAATTCAGCTGGGTGGTCATCCTAATCCTGGGGAATCCTGGATCTCAACACAATACCCATTTGGTCTCTGCTCCCCCTAGATAAGCTGGTGGAACTAACAGACAAGCTAGCTAGCTAGGCAGGCTCCCTCCAACCTCCCCCCTCCTCCCGTTCTCGTCCCCTCCCCTCCCGCTGAGGGCGCCGGTGGATGGGGAAGTTTCTCTGCCTCCCAGCCCCGCCCCAGTCTGAGCTCCGAAGTCCCCGTCCCGAGACACAGCAGCACCAAGGACAGCAGCCAGCAGTGGCTCGCTCCGCGCTCACCGCCTTTTTTTTTTTTTTTTTTTTTTTTTTTAATTGCTGGGGCGCCGCTAGGCCTGATCAATATTTTATGGGGATAGGGGCTCGGGTTACTAGCTTCGCGCCAAGCTGGAAGGCGCCGCCTGCGCCTGCCACCAGCTCTGGGGACCCTCCTTGGGAACTCAGCACACCCGCAGACCCAGCCAAGCAGACACCGCCCTCAACGTACTCCCATTTTCCCAACACCTCTCTGCTCCCTCCCACCTCGTCCCTTTCCAGGGCACAAAGACCCACGTGCACAGCACACACCTTCAAGCAGCCAGTCACATACACCACACAGCCAGACACACACTGTACGAAGACGACATACACAAAACAACAGGCACACACCACACTCAGCAAGCAACCAACCTACACACACACACACAAATATGCCTCACAGACACACTACATAGAGATGCATTTGCCACAGACCTATGTGCATATCACACACAGACACATGAGACACCCTGCCACACACACTGCAAACTCACGCACAGAGAGCCTCAGACATAGGACCCAAAGACGTCTTTATCACAGATGTACACATCACACAGCCCCAACACGCATCCATGCACACACGCACACATACAATATCTGTCACGGAGACCCCCAGACATGTCATCCAGAGCTAGACACACACATCACACACACATATACATACAAACTTAAACTCTCACACACACATGCACATACAATATGCCTTCACAGAGACCCTCAGACATTCACCTTGAATATATACTAGTAAGCACATACCCTGCACTGCCAGCCCCCGCTCCCGCAGCCCAGGCCTGCCCTCCCACTTAGAGCATGGGACTGAGGTGGGGACAGGCAGCTGTTGGGCCCTGTGGATAAACCCTGGGGCCTCCTGGGGTCAATGCCCAATCCTCAGGAGCAGGCAGTCAGCAGCACAGAGGTGGGGCAGGTGAACGGGTGCCTTTGAGATCCCAAATCCTCTTGACTTTTCTGTCCCTAGACACCAAGTTCTGGGGCGTGAAGCTCTGGGGACAGCTTAGTGCTCCCTGGGACTCCAGCCTTTGGGAGGTCCTAAGACCTGTGTTGTGCATGGAGACCAGGAGACTGTTAAGCCTGCAACCCCTGTTCCCCCAGGAGTGCCCAAGGCCCGATTCAGACGAGGGGGCATCCTACCCCCATCCAGACACCTCAATTCCAGGAGCCCCAAGCAGGCTGAGGGAGCAGTGCACAAATTCTCCTGTCTACAGGCACAAGCAGGGCAGGATCCTCTGAAAGAAAGCCAAGCCAGAGCACAGGGCGAGGAAACAGATGCAGGCTGGCACAGCAGGGGATGAAGGAGAGGTGGCATGGACTTTCCAGATTATCTAGGCCAATGGTCCTCAACTCTGCCCATCCCTGTACCGTATCCCGATTTTGCATTATCTGCAGAACACGATGTGCCCCTCCTCCATGGTATCTGTCGAAGCTACGTACTCCTAAGGTGTTCATTATTTTCTTTAAATATACACTTTTAACTAAAAAGCATTTACTTTAATTAGAAACTCAGTGTTACCACTGTAAATAGAGAGCCAATATCACTTTTAATAGGTAGAAAATGGCAGTAAAATAAATACAGTGTTAACAAAGCGATATTATTAAATTTTAGCTAACTGAGCTGCCAGTCAAGATCTCTTTGTTACCAAGTGGAGGGCAGCAAGCATTGGAAAGTTGGTAAAGACACACCAGCACTACATGACACTTTCCCTTGGGCTTGATAAAGTTGAAAGGGAACCAACTTTCTCACTATGTGAGCCAGTGCTGTGGAATGGCAGGTCCACGAGCCATGGAGAGTCATATCAGGTCCCACTTCCCACACTGGGAAGCTCTAGCCTTGTCTGCCTCCTGCCAGAGTTTAGGCACAGTGGCCAGCTGGCACTCCATTGCCACAGTCCATCCTGGTAATGACAATCCTTAGAAATTGCTCAGTTCCTTCCTATTTACAAACTGTCCTTACACCCGACTCCCAATACTACTAGACTTGCAGCAGGAATTATCATGTCCATTTTTTAAATGAGAAAGTTGAGGCTCCAAAAGATTAAGAGACTATCCAGAGTCACACAGCCGGGGTTGGTCTATGAGTAGGAGACCCTCAACTTCTACCCAGATGCCTCTTCTGCTCTCCCTGCATCCATCTGTCCCACATTCAGGAGCCTTGCTCTGAACTGACTGATGCTGGGCATAGAGGGAGGATGATCCTGATGTCTGCCTGGTGTCTGAGGCTCTCACAAGCCTGAAAGGCAAGCAGGCAAGTGAATAAGCAGCTGAAGTTAAGAGACATTAAGGGTTTTTCCCCTGGCATCACACTGCTGTGTGTCCCTAGTCTGCAAATGTCACCTCTCTGAACCTCAGTTCTGTTGTCTGTAATGGGTGTAATAATACCCATGAAGATTAAATGAAATAATGCATGTGCATAAAGTCTGGCACAAAGTGCTGAAAAGTATTTGTTACTAGAGAAGTACAAAGAATAGAATGAATACAGGCAAAGAATAACTGATTGGGGAAGGGGGAGCAGGCAAGGCATGGTTCCTCACTGAGGAAAGAAAATGATCCAAGTTTTAGAGGATGAATGTGACCTTGGTAGAGAACAATCGAACTGCTAATGCCCTCCTCCTCCCTCTATCACCACTCCAAAATTCAAGATCTCAGCTCCCTCTGTTTCTGCTCAGGCCTTTGACATGTTCTTCAGAGCCTGCCTGGGCACTGCTGCCCCCGGTAAAGACTCCCCTTTCAGTCACAATGCCCAGTCTGTTTCCTCCAGGTGCTGTTCAGATGGAAGGCTGGGGCCCAGGCCCACTCTGGCACTCTAAAGATTCTAGCAGAAATACTTTTCCTGATAGCAAGACCCCCACTATCTCTGAGGAAGTTGAGAGACATGTGTGCATATCTGACTTTGTGATCCTTCCCAGCAGGCTGCCATTGATTGGACCAGGATGGGTGCCTGACCCACTCAGAGCCAATCTGATCTTCTGGAAGTTTGGGCTTGTGTCTGTCAAGTCCTGAATGTGGCTGGAACTGAGGGGCACAATACAGGAACTCTAGGTGTCTGGAAAAGCAGCGAAAACCTAGTCAGTGGAGACAGAAAAGTAAAGGCAGCCAATAAGGTTGCTTCCATTTTTCCTGGCCTACAGGTCCCACTTCCCAAAGGCCAATGCTTTTTCTGCCCTCGGTTCCCAGGAATCCCTTGTACCTTCATAATAAACCCTTCTGTCTGACTGAAGCTGGCTTGAGTGAGTTTCTGTATACAAGCAAAGACCTAATTAAGGCAGGGAAGAAGCTGGGAGCTAGAGAATCAAAGATGATCAATCCTGAAGAAAAAATAATCATGGTGCCTGCATGGGGGGAGCTCAGTTTAACAGGGGACAGGAGGAAGAGATGTAGACACAGCACAGATGCGGCAGAGGGAGGTGGGCCAAGTCTGCCCGGGGAGGGCCAGGAGGGTTCTTCAGAGGCTTCACTGCAAAGGTGGCAGCTGAGCTGGTTTTGAAGAATAAAGGACTTTCTCCAGGGAGACAACACAGGGGTTGGGAGGCATTACAGGCAGAGGAACAGCAAGTGCTGAAGCACAGAGGCACAGAACAGCCTGCTGTGTTAGAGGAACTGCCAGGAGTTCAAAGTGTGGTGGGGGAGCAGGGCAGATGAGGCTGGAGTCTCTCAGATCACAAAGGGCTTTGAACACCATGCCAAGAAGCTACCAGAATGGGGAGCTACCGGAAGTATTTTAAGTAGCAGGGGGTGACAGGGTCAGTTCCGTGTTTTAGAAAGATGGCTCTGTGGCTGTAATGAGAAAGGACTGCAGAAGGCAGGCCATGCGGGATGCTGAGAGGTCAGTGAGTTTGCTAAGCAATGATTCATCTATTCCTTCATCCTCTGAACAACTCACTGCATACCTACTATGTGTTGGGGCTAGGTAAATCAGGACTCCTGACCCATGGAGTTGACAGTCTAGCAAGAAAGAGAGACAAGGAAAAAGCAATTCAAGTGTAACGAGTGCCATGAAGAAGAAGGTCCTACGGAGAGGGACGGTGTTCAGTTTCCGGGTTTCAGGCTTTGCTGCAGAAATGATGTTTGAGCTGGCATCTACAGGGTAAGTAGGAGTAAGCAGGACACCAGGAGGAGGAATGCATTTCAGGGTGAGGGAACATGTGTGAAGTCCTGCAGCTGAGGGAGAGGGATAATGGTGCAAGATGATACAAAAAGATAGGCAAGGACCAGATCGCACAAGACCTTGTAAATGACGTCAGAGACTGGCTATTATTCCAAGAAGTCTTGGAAGGGTCTTAAGCAGGGAAATGATATAAACATTTCTGTTTAGAAGATCACAGTGTGAAAAGTGAAATGAAGCGAGGCAAGAACAGAAACCTGAGGGGAGCGGCTTAAGAGGCTGTCACAGTGGTCCAGGTGAGGGTTAATGGTGGTCTGGAGGAGGGGGGGGCAAGCAGAGGGATGACAGATCCCTAAGATATTCAGAACCAATAGGACTTGCTTAGGATTGGCTGTGGAATGTGGGGGTGAGGTGTCCAGGAGAACTTCCAGCTTTCAAGCTTGAGCAAGTGGGTGGGAGGTGGTGGCAGAGAAGAGCTGGGGACATTGGAGGGAGAGTAGGTGCCTGCAGATGGAGCTATGGACCTAGGTTGGGACCTGAGGTTGATTGCATCACATCTAAATGTGGCCCAGGAAGCAGTTATAACTGCAGGTCTTGAGCCCAGAAGTCAAGAGCGTAAATAAGATTCCCTAGTGGGGGTAGATAGAGTGTGCAATAGAGTAAGAAAAGGAGCCTGGGTAGCTCTGAGGAGTCATGGTAGCAGCAGGGCCTGGGGGCAGAGTGACCAGGAGCTCTGGGCTTAGAAAATCAGAACCATGAAATCCAAAGGGTAGTTCGCTTAGGCCTGGGAGGCCTCTGGCTTTGGTCCCACCTTTCCTGGCCAAGTATGACGCCTCGGCACAGGCACTTCCCAGCTGAGACAGCCCTCCCTTCCCCACCGCATCTTCCTCCTTGGCAAAGTCCAGGTTATCCTTCAGACCTAGTTGAAGACTTCCCTGATCTAGGCATGTGCTCTGCAGTCCAACCACCTGGGTTTGAATCCCAGCTCTGCCTCTGGATGGCTGGATGACTTTGGCCAGGAAATGTAACCTCACTGTCCTCATCGACACAACAGAAATAACAGCCGTGCCTACCACATAGGGCTGCTTGAAGATGAGCATGTGAAGTGCTTAGCAGAGAACCTAGCACACAGTAAGCACTAAATAAACATTACTATTAACATCACACCCACTTTGGGACAGTTAGTCATGTCCTCCACCTTATACCTCCTCCACTTGGGAACTGTTTGCAGGACCTTTGTCCCTCTCTGCCTCTTCCTACCCAACTTGTGGGGCTGTATAACACGGGGCCCAGTGCTAAATCAAAATGCAGGACTTCTTGTTCAAAATTATTAAAAACTGTTAAGACTGCAGAATATTAAGGCAAGTGTGGGATCCTTCCTGTGCAACCACAGACTCATAAAACCAACCCCGTCGTTGCACCCATCCAGCCAAGGGCCTGGGCCTGGCCCAAGTAGGTGTCAACCTTCATGCAAAAGAGTAAAAATGCCATCTGACAACTTAAATGGTTTTGTGACTTTCATATGGAATTTCATTGTATCCTTCCCATAGAAAGATAACATCAATCCCCTTTTAGAGCCCAGGACATTGAAGTTCAGAAACAGGGTGTGCCTTCCAGCTGGAATGTGAACCTAGGGTAGTTGCCTCCAAAGCCCTGCCTGGTGCCCTCTGGCTCCACAGGGAGGTCAGGAGAACCTGACCCTGAGGGATGAACTTCGTCAACAAGGTCCAGAGGGAGGGAGCTGGAGGGACTGGGACTGGCACCCTCCCTCCTGGGATGAGCCACATAAACAACCAACTCCCTGGGCACCAGGGCTGCTGCACAGGGAAAGGGGTAGGAGAAGGCAAAAGGTCACTCCTGAGAAGGTTGTACCTGAGGGCCATAGACCCCAGCCCACACTCTCTGGAAATCAGACCCTGCCTCCTTTGCTTAAAACTGTTCAGGGACTGCCATTGGCCTCAGGACAGTACCCAACACTTTAGTATCCTGCTAGACCAGGGAGTTCTGGCCTGTGTTGACGCCTGCCCATTCTCTACTCTCTCCACTGTTGTCATCCCCCGACCACACCAAAGCTGTAGCACACAACATTCCCTTTCCTCATCACTTCTTTGTGTCTTCAACTCCTTGTCACTTTAGGATTCCTGAATCCCTCCTTTCAACACACATCACCTGCTCTGGGCTGTTCCCTGGCTGGAATGTAGGCTCCCCGAGGCAGGGCCTGCCTGGCTCACAAGGCTTGGTACATCAGGTATCTGAATGTAACCCCTGCAAGGCGGGGGGGGGAGGGGGGGCAGGGGGAGGGCTCTGCACTCTCTCCCCTGCTCTCCACTCCTCCCCAACCATCCTTTTCTTACCCAGGCATCTTGAGTCCAAAGTGTGAGGAGCCCAAACTTGCAAAGGGAAGAGAATCATGATACAGTATGCAGCCCCCTGGAGGTGTGTTGGTGGTTTAGTGGTGAGCATAGCTGCCTTCCAGTATGCTGCCCCTACCTGCCAGCTCTGGGCTGGGGGCTGTGCATCCAGTTAATACATTTAATCCCTCAAGAATCTTCCATATGGGCGAGAGGCAGTCTGGGTGCAAATTATTCCTTTTTCCCAGGTTGCTCACTAAGTGGTTGAGACCACTTGCCTGGAATGGTCACAGAGCCTGGGAGTGGAGGATGCCACACTTGAACCAAGGACTGTAAGTATCTGGTGTCCTTTTTGCCCCTGTGACTTACTGTTCCCAGCCAGCTCACCTCCAACCACAGAGCAATTGTTCCTCACCCATGCCCTCAGTTCACACACACCCCAGGCAGCACAGCTCCTCTGTTGGGTCAGCAAAACACCAGTGTAGAGGCCAGTGTAGAAATCACGATTCCCCTGGCTCAACAAAATGCCATTGTGGGAGAAATACCCACCCCAGGTCAGCCAAACACTAATGGGGGAAGACACCCCCATTGTCAGCAAAGTGCAGGAAGCATATCCTGCATCCCCAGTCAGCAAAAAGCCAGTGTAAGAGACAATTCCCTATACTCCCCTCTGCCTGGGCCCACAATATAGGCTTGGGGTACACAGGTAGAGTCCTCCTAGGTGGTGCTCCTGGGGTAGGGGAAGGCAGTATCACTGGGGCTGCTACTGTTGCCTGGGAATGTGGGGGTGTGGGAGAAGGCTGTGGCTGGAGAGTGGAGCAGACGGAGGTGAGAGTTCTCACATGGCACTAATGAAATCAACCACCAGTTTGCACCCCCCCGCACTTCTGCCCCCTGCTCCCCAGGGACCCTCCAGGCTCCAGCTGATGCAATGCCCAGGCCCAATAATTGTTTTCTTCCCTCTTTAAAGGGCCAGCTGCTGGTGCAGCAGCAGACATCACCCTGACCCTTGACAGACCCCACAGAGCTTAGCACCCGGTTAGGGATAAGGGAAGACCAGAAAGGAACAGCTCAGCCCTGGGTTCTGCAGAATAAAATCCAATTAATGTCCAGAGGCCAGAAGTGTCTGTGAGCAAGACAGGAGGCAAAGATAATAAGACAGAGACAGTGCTCCCAGGAGAATGCATGCCCTGAGGCAGGGACCTGGGTCCCTGCTGGGTCCTCAGCACCTGACTCCTGCTTGCCTGTCCTGTCAAGTCCTTGGCACAAGAGTTACTCCTGAGTTCAGCAGTTATCTTACTGAGCTTCCCTGAGTTCCAGGCACTGTGCTAAGCAGCTTAAATCCACCATTTTATTTACTCCTCCCAGCAGACCTAGAAGGTGGGTCTGTTATACTGAAGGAGGCTTAGCGAAAGGAAGTGATTTCCTGAATAGCACACAGCCAGAAAGTAGCACAGCCTGGGTTTGAAGCCAAGTTTGCCCAACTCTGGGCTTCATATCCTGCAGAGAGCGTCCAGTTTCAAACCCCAGGGCTGAAGATCCCTAACCAGGCAGTCTGGCACAGAGGGCAGGGAAGGGGTCTCTGGGTCCTAAATAGGCTCTGAAGGCCATGGTGTTTGGTTTAAACGCAGGTTTTACAGACCCTTTCCTCAATTCCCTAATCCCCCACCCACCCAAGAGAATGCCCCATTAGGTTGCCCACATACCCCAAGGGACAGTTGGCAGCTGCCTGATTACAGACTAATTGGTGGCTGCTAGCAACTGTGGGACTGGCTAGTTAACCTCTTGGTAACCAGGCCTAGCCCAGAAAGGCCCTCTCCCCAACACTTTAGGCTCTAAACCCAAGGACCCTAGATTTACATCATCATGGGCAGAAAACAGGACCAAAAGAGCAGTGGCCTTCCTCTCCACACCCAAACAATACCCCAGCCCATAGGCCCACCTCCAAACAGCCCCCAGGCAGCAGTGCCAGCCACCACCCCTCGTTCTCTGGCCTTGGGTATGGCCTTGTTCACCCCATACAGGACCTATGGGTCCTTTCCTGGGTTTCCAGGCCCAGGATCCTGGGAATCAACCCACGCCTCAGGGTTGGATTGTCCAGAGAAAGTGATGTGGGCATGGGTCCAGGTAGCCTAGAGGCGAGCCAGTGAAGATGCCTTCCCTTGAGTGAGAGAGTGCCCAGGTTGCTCACCAAGGGTTTTGCCAAGCTTCCCCGAACCCTGGACTTCCCACTGTGGATTGACCAACTGCCTTTCCTAGCTTCCCAGAAGCCCTCTCTTCCACCCTAGGACCAGGGTGAGCACCACCCTTTTTCTTTCATAGAGTGGGGGGCGGGGGGGGGGTCCTCTAGGCACCATAATGGTGTCTCATTGGGAGGAAAGAGTGGCCGCTTCTCACCAGAGCACAGGCAGGAGGGAGGAAGGCAGGCTGCCTTCCAGCTCCCTTTCCAGGAGGAATTTTAAACACTTTCCAAAAATGCTATGCGAGGCAACGCTGTTGAAGACCAGGGCCCCAGATGCTCTGAGCTTCAGCAAAAAACTCAAGACTCTGGAGCCCCCTCCTCCATTTCCAGGCTTCCCCTATGTTCCCCTCTTATACCTTAGCCCCCACCCCAGAGCCATCACACACACTGTGCTTATCCCGCCTCCTCCCCGGCATTCGCCCCCCAGACCCTGCAAGCTCACATCCCTACGCGGCGCCTCCCGGCGGGAGCGCTCCCCCTCCCCGGGTGGTCCCTCAGACCTCCGCAGCCCTCTCCCCACAGCCACAAGGCCTACCGACTTACCTGGGGTGGGGCTGGGGTCCATACAGGGAGGGGTCTCCGGTGGCCAAGAAGGCTCTGAAGGCGGGGCAGGTGCTGCCCTGGGACCCCGCCCCGCGGACCCGGCGGTAGGCGCGGCCCGGTCCCAGGCGGGCGGAGGACTCAGCGGGGGTAGGGGAGCGGGGCGGGGAGGGGCGGCGAGAGAAGCTCACGGGGGCATCGCCCGCCACCGGGCCGGGCAGCTCTGCTCCTTCTGCCTGCGCTGCCGGCTCCGCAGCCACCAAGATTCTCAGCAACCGCCGGGTGCAAAGCCTGAGCCCGGGCTGGCGGGAGGCGAAGAGGGAGGCGGGGTCTATTGGGGGCGGGGCACAAGGCGGGTGGGGCCACGGGGAGGGCGGGGTCAGCCGGGCTGGATTTAATGTTGGGCGGGGCCTAGTGGAATCCGGGGAGTCTGGGTTTGCCAGGTTGAAGGCCAACGAAGCTAGCAAGGCCTCTAAGGGGGCGGGTACAGAAGATGCCTTAGGCCTCTCTGCATCCCTGGGATCCTCCCACCTCATCCCTTACCCTCCTCCCCACCACAACCTCGTTCAGTTCTTTCTCAACCTTCCTTTGCTTTGGGTCACCTCAGTGGCCCCGCAGTACCCCTGTTCCACCCTGAACCAGACCCAGAAACGTCAGGTGATGAGGGGAGAAGGAAATGGCTTACAAGCCGCAAACCCAATTTACAGATGGAAAAACTGAAGCCCGGAGAGGAGAAGGCTTGGGATTAAGTGCCTGCTATGCAGGAAGAGACTTTATGGTGTCCCTTTCAGACAGAGGGCAAGCTGTAGAGCTTCCTCCTCTGAGACCCATTAACCTCCCTCCCCTGCCCTCTCTGCTCCTAGAGCAGTGTTTTTCCACTTGAGGTGATTTTGCCCCCACCTCCATTTCCAGCAACAGTGGGCAGTGTCTGGAGAGACATCTTTGGTTTTCAAAACTGGCCAGTGAGAAGAGACGAGGCATGCTGCTAATCATCCTCCAATGACAGCCCCATGCCAAAGGATGATCAAGCCAAAACGTGAACTGTGCCAAGGCTGAGAAGCCCTGCTCCCGAACCTGGTATTGTCTAAATGAACTTCTAAGTGGGCTCCCCGAGTCCTGGGTTCTTTGGTGGCCAGGGATTTGAGGAACATGCTGTATAAAGTGTCTCCTAGAGGCATGCCTTCCTTCATCTGGCCGTGTCCACTTCTGAGCTACAGTGTTCTTAATTCCACCCATTTAGAGAGGGGATAATATTATAGTATATGTCTTCCTAATTGCTTGCTGGAGGCAGGCAAAACAAGCGTTTTGCTGAGGGCATGAATTAAAATGAGAATGTAGAGTGGAAAGGTGCAGGGACAGGAAAATGATTGGGATTAAATGACCATCCTGAGATAGCTAGCTGTATCTTCTACATACCTCTCACCCTCTCACCCCTTCTCCTTTGGTCCGTGAGAAGGGTAAACTGAGACCCAACAATGTGGAGAGGTCAAAACTGGGTCCCACAATTGGCCAGCAGTGGTGCTGGGACTCAAAATTCTATGTGTGTGTGTGTGTGTGTGTGTGTGTGTTTACTTCAGAGAGGGAGAGGAAGAGAGATAGAAACATCAATAAGAGAGAATCATTGATTAGCTGCCTCCTGCATGCCTCCTACTGAGGATTGAGCCATAACCCAGGCTTGTGCCCTTGACCGGATTTGAACCTTGGACCTTTAAGTCTGAAGGCTGATGCTCTATCCACTCAGCAAAACTGGCTAGGGTAATTCTATTCACTTATTAATGAAACTTTTGTTATCATCTAATCTACATCAGGCTTAGAACTAAGGCCTGTGTTGTAGAATGATTGCTCTGGAGCAGAAAGGGGGATTAGATTATCGGGGACCAGGGAAGTGGCTGGGACAATGGTAGAGGTGAAGGATGTGGAGAGCAGAGTGTGAAGCTGTTGGAGAGAGGGGTGGAACCAGGAATTCTCTGTGCTCCTCCCTGGCACCCCATCACAGAGACATGTAACCTAGGGGCTCCCTTTGGAATAATGACCCCTTTGCACATCTGATGGACACTTGGACTTTCCCTCTGGAGAAATGTGCAGATGTAGTCTTTCCATATAATCTCAGGGGCTCCAAAACTCTATATTGGCTCCCAGAAGGGTAATGGTAGAGGTTGATTCTTAAGTGCATACAGAAGAATAACATGCAAGGGGGGGAAAGCTAGGAAAAAGTAATTGACAGGGGTTTACTTTACCTGATATTAAAATATACGATAAAGTCAGTACATTTAAAGCAGTGTGATGTTGAAGCAGGCCTAGAGGAATCAATGGGACAGAATGGAGTACAGAAAGGGCCAACCATACAAGGGAGTTTCCCATATGATAAAGATGGCACTTCAGGTAAATGGGGGGAAATGTAGGCCCTTCAACAAATGGGTGAAATAACTGGCAAGTCATTTGTGGAAATAAAAGAAAGCAGTATCTTTTTCCTACAAAGAAATAAATTTCTGGTGGAGCGCATATTTAAATAACACCATAATGTACCAGAAGAAAACACTCAATGTTTTAATAATCTTGGAAATAAAATACTTTCTAAGCATAATGAAAAATAGAAGCCAAAGGGAAAACATCAATAAATTTTACTATAAAAACTTCTAGAGAGAAGAAGTGATCATACTCAAGATTGAAAGACAAATGACAGAGGATAAATCCCAATTGGCCTCTGCTCTTGCCCCCCTCAAGCCTACCAATCCCTCCCCCCAAGCCAAAAAAGGGTCGATTGTGAGGACTGAGACTGAGCACATCTCTTGAGGCTCCTCCCCCGACACCCTGGCCAGTGACCACCTGTTCAGGGGCCGGGAAGCCCCAGAAATCCCCTCCAGGCCATCTGGTCCACAGCAGGTGCCTTAGCACAGCAGAGCCACAGTTCGCCCCAGGCTGCTCGCCTCTTCTCTCGTGTGGCCATCCTGGGAACTGCAGTCTTCCATTCCAGTTCTGCTTCCTGGTGGGAATTCTTTTCTTAAAATAAGTAACATTTAAAAATTTGAGGGAGCGAACAATGTTTCAGGCTTTGTGTATTTCATTTTATTCTCAAAACAAGTCTTCTAGGTGGGTCCACTGTATTTTCATGTCCGTTTGACAGGTGAGAAAACCAAATTTGAAAATAGCGGTGGCCTCAGGATTCAATGTCTGACACCTGGTCCCACTCTTAATGCAAGAAAGCCAAATCCTTGAGGGAATTCAAGAAACATTTTTGAGGTTAATCTTGATCCAGGCCTTGTCCCAGAAGCCAGAGAAACAGCCGTTAGGGAATAGGGGTAAAGAGAAACATTTCTGATAGAGTGAATCATGGAGGCAGCAGAGGACATGTTAACCCCAGGAAGGGGTGGTGTCCTTGAAGCAGAGTCTGTGGAGTTTGAGGGAGGGATGAAGGAGTGGGCAGCACTCACAAGCCTGGGATGAGGAAGAGGGACGTTGAGGAGGAGCAGTGGTCTACTTACCTACGTGCCCTATGGCTGGAGTCAGTTGGAGATGAGATGGCCAAGTATACCAGGACCAAGTTAGAGTTTGGACGCGGTGAAGTTTGAGCATAAAGATTCTGAGGACTTTTCCATTTTTCAGTTCACTTGGTCTAGAGACCAACTGTGCTGCTAACCCAACCTGCCTCTTTCTTCCCAGATGTTCCTCTGAGCCAGTCACCTTTGACTTCTCCCGCTCCTCCCCGCTATCCTGTTAATTATCAGGGTCTGCCCAGTCTACCTCCTAAAGATTCTCCAGGTTCATTGACTGCTTTCCATCCCTATGGCCACTCGCCCACCCAGACTGTCTTCCTTTCACTCCTGAATCCAGTGCTGACAGTGACTTGGTCTCACCACCTCTAGACTTTCATACAAAAGAAATCCTCCTCCAGCAAATTTGACCACAATTCCTCTCCTGTTAAAAAACCCCTTTCATTCGACAAATATTGAGCAAGCACTTGTTTCATGTTGAGTATTGATGAGCAAAGCATAGACTTTAAAGCCTGTTGGAGTGGCAGGTATCAATCAAATAACCGCCTCCCAAAATAATATGTAATTACAAACCGGGAGACTTGCCATAGGAGGGCCTGACCTAGTAAGGGAGATCCCAAAATGCTCTCCAACGTATCCCACCTGAAGTGTGAATAATAATCAATGAGATCAAAGAGTTACAGGTGGGGTAAGAGTTTTTGCAACAGCCCTGAAGTTGCTTTTCTGAGTCTGAGTTTCCTCTTTATATAATGGGGATATTTAGAATTGTGAGGATTAAATGAGTTAATAGGTATATAGTCCATAGAACAGGTCCTGGGATGTAATAAATTTTTCTATAAGTGTTAGCTATAGCAACTCAACCACAATAATAATGATAATAATAAGTATTATTATTTTTAGAGAGCCATTGAAGGTCTATCAGTAAAGAAGTTAAATTAGAAAGTAGCATTTTTATTTTTTTCTTTATTGATTAAGGTATTACATGAAAAAGTAGCATTTTTTAAAAAGTCGTTTTGGTTGCAGTGATGAGCATGGATTGGAATAAGGAAAGACTATTCAGGGGAACTAATGAGGAGACTATTGCAGGGGTCCATTGAGAGTGCTGGGGCATTTAGAGTATGGAGGCAGAGAGGACTCGACGAGATTTTGTGGTTTAGGTGGTAGAAACTTCTGGCCTTGGTGTTTGATTGGTGATGAGAGGGGGTAGGAGGTGCAAGGGGACTTCCAACATTTCAGCCCCAGCAGCAGGGTGGGTCCGGATGCTCTTCACCAGGTCAGGGAGGCCTGGAAAAGGACCAGGCTTGAGGGCCAAGCTGAGTCCAGTCTGGGACATGTTCAGATGCAGGAACTGTGGGGCATCCTGGATGAGGGCCTGTGGAAGCGGCTGATTAGGTTTGAAGTTCAGAGGAGAAATTATGTTTAGAGACATTAAATTGAACTTGTTGGCAAATACATACAAAATAGACCTCAATCATTCCATCTGTGAAATGGTAGGAGAAAGGAGATAGCAGATGATTTTTAAGGTTTCTCCTGCCTCCAGCATGGGAAGGAGCCCAAGTGTTGAGGTTGGTAGGACCCCAGAGACAGAGTGACAAAAAAAACAACCATGATCTGAAAAACTTGATAGTAGCTCCTTAGAGGCTGTCATTCCTTCCTCCGATTGTCTTTCGCTGAGCAGCTACTATGAGCCACTTGCTCCATTAGGGATGTAAGGATTAATAAGACCCAGCCCCTGCAGTTACGTGGGAAGACAGACAAGGAAAAGAGCAATTATAAAGCATAGTCATGTGCCACTTAATGATGGGATCTGCTCTGAAAATGCATCATTAGGTGATTTTGTCATTATAAGAACATCACAGAGTGCACTTACATAAACCTAGATGGTATAGCCCAGTGGAAGGCAAACTGCAGCTCTCGAGCCACATGCGGCTCTTAGGCCCCTTGAGTGTGGCTCTTCCACAAAATACCATGGCCTGGGCGAGTCTATTTTGAAGAAGTTTAAGTTTAAAAAATTTGGCTCTCAAAATAAATTTCAATGGTTGTACTGTTGAAATTTGGCTCTATCGACTAATGAGTTTGCCGACCACTGGTATAGCCTACTACACACCTATACTATATGGTATAAACTATTGTCCTAGGCTACAAACCTGAATAGAATACTGTAGAAAATTGCAACACAGTGATAAATATTTGTGTACCTAAGTATATTTAAACATAGAAAAGTTACAGTGAAAATATGGAATAAAATATAAAAAATGTCACGCCCATGCATGGAGCTTACAGGACTGGAAGTTGCTTTGGGTGAGTCAGTGGTGAGCGAATGTGAAGGCCTAGTACATTACTGTACACTGCTGTAGACTTTACAAACACTGTCCCAAAAGCTTCCCCCTGCTTCCTTCCGACAGGGTCAGAAATGGAGCACTAAAGTTGTCAATGCTGCTCCCAGAACAGGGATGTGGGCTGGATTGATTGCAAATACCAGGAGGAGGAATTGGCTGGGTAAGGCATAGATCATAACAGTGACTGTCAGGAGGGAATGAATGGTGGCCTGAGGATCAGTAGGAATAAGAAATCAAGATACAGCAATAAAGGAACATAGGGGGTTGTCATGGCAATGTGGCTTTGGGCTATTGCCTGCTGGAGCCATTTATAGATTAAGGAACTTTGTGGTGACCCTGGCAAGTGTGGTTCAATTAGTTGGGCATCTTCTTGTGCACGGAAATGTTGCTGGTTCAATTCCTGGTCAGGACACATGCCCAGGTTGCTGGCTCAATTCCCAGTAGGGGCTGTGCAGGAGGCAGCCAATCGGTGTTTCTCACATCGATGTTCCCCTTTCCCTCTCCCTCTCCCTTCCTCTCTATCTAAAAATCAATTTTTAAATCAGTTCAAAAAAGAAACTTTGTGGTATTCCTGGGGAAAACTCCCACTCATTTGTATTTGAGCTAGATTGTGTTTTCCATAAAGAGGGTGTAGAACTGAGGACTCAATATTTTGACTTCAGAGTTTGTTTTGGGTTCCTTAACCCTACCTGGCACAAAGGCTTCTGGCTTTGAATTGACAGGAGAAATAAAACTTACCTATGTGGGGCCTAGTGGAAACGATTTCCAATTGGTGTGCTGTAAGAATTTTTAAAATACGCAATACCTACTATTTAGTCAGGGGCACTTTCCCTTAGATTGTCAAATCGAAAAAATGACATCAGCCAATACAGCAATAGCCATCCAATGTGAGTGCCCTGTCTTGAACCATAAATATATAGATCATATAATAGAGTTGCATCTTATTGGTCGTGTCACATAATAAGGTTGCTTCTGATGGCTTAATTCTCTTTATCCTCATCCGAGGATATGTTTTACTGATTTTAGAGAGAAGGAAAAGAGGATAGAGGGGTAAAGGGAAGAGAGAGAAACACAGATAGGCCACCTCCCGTCTGGGGATTGAACCTGCAACCCAGGCATATGCCCCAACTGGGCATTGCATTGGCAATCCTTTGATGCTTGGGACAATGCTCCAACCTACTGAGCTACACTGGCCAGGACTGATTGGTTAATCTTGGTACCAGAAATTCTATTTATGTGTAAGGATAGGCACCTAATTTTTTTTAAGGAACTTCAGAGCAAAAAGGATAGGTAATTACTATTATTTTTGTAAACCAATCAAAATTATACCTATTTTTTTTTTGTCAGGTGGGAAAAAAATGTATTTTTTTGGGTGTGCCACAGAATTTTAGTAACTAGTTTATGTGTGCCATGAGATGAAAAGGGTTGAAAATTGCTGCTTTATATCATTACAACCTGAAAATATTTCCAAAGTACAGGGAAGGTCAGGCTGGCTCTACACTACCACAGAAAGCTTTTACTACAGAACGTGGCAGTGGCACTTAACACTGGTCAAGATGGCTCCTGTGGACCTATGTCCTTGTACAAAGAATTTACAGCAATGTACTCTGAAGACATCAAAGTAGAGGAAGTGACATCAGACACAAGACCTGAAAGTCCGGCAGAAGAAAGCTGTGTGAGGAATCTGGGCCTCTTGAAATTTTTTTAAAGATATTTTTATTGATTTTTAGAGAGAGGGGAAGGGAGAAGGATAGAGAGATAGAAACAGCAATAAGAGAGGAACATCATCATTAGAAAAGTCAGTGAAAGAGAAAAGAGAAAAAAAGAAAAAATCGATGGGAGGAACATCGTTATTGGTGGCCTCCTGCACACCCTCTACTGGGAAACAAGCCTGAAACCTAGGCCCGCGCCCTGACTGGGGATTGAACCGGGACTTCTGGGTTCCTGAGTTGACACTCATTCACGGAGCCATACCGTCCGGGCAAAATTTTCATTCTGGACTCTACTCATGCACCTTGAGTCCGTTTCAGGAACCAAGTTCCCAAGCAATAGTAGTGGAATTGAGGGCTATTGAACCTGTCTTCTCTTAGATCCTTGTCCTCTTTGATCCTCAAGACCTCCATACTCTCTGCCAGGGTTTGGATGAGGGTGGAGCAAATAAGGCACTGAGGGCACAGATTCAGAGAAGCTCTCATTCCCAGGGGCATGCAACATGTTCCCAGCCCTGCTCCCTGCTTACATCCCCACTCCAGCCCTCCAGGTGCTCCTTGGAGCTCACACATTACTGTTCAGTCCCTCCCCACATTTGCCTGATAAAATCTGGCACTGCTCCAGGGCCCAGCTCGGTTATCACTTCTCCCAGGAAGTCTACTGCTCTTCGAGTTATTCCTGCTCCTCCCAGGCCAAGCTGGCCCTCAGTGCTACAGCAGCACGGTAAAGGTGTACAGCGCAGTGGGTAATGGGACAGGCTTTGCATCAGAGCTCAGCTGTGTTGTTATCTGTGCACCGCTCTGAGCCTGTTTCCACGTGTGTAAAATGTGGTGCTGACTTCACAGGGGAGCCATAAAGATTAAATGAGAAAATGTATGCAAAGTGACCAGCAATGATAGATACAGGACACGCAATAAGTGGTAGGTATTATTACTTTATTTATATTGCTTCTAAAGCACTCATATATTCTAATTATTTTCCTGCCTTTATCTTCACTATACCATAAGTTCCTCCGGGCAAGGAGGAAGAGGAAGAGGAGAGGAGGGGAGGGGAGGAGAGGGGAGGGCAGGGCAGGGGAGGGGAGGGGAGGGGAGGGGAGGGGAGGGGAGGGAGAAGATCTTTATGAATGACATATAATGGGCATTAAGACATGTCTGCTGCATAAGGGCAAAAAGTTCTGGACAGAAAATTTGGAGCCTTGGCCTCCAGTCACATGGTCCCAGTGACAGCACAGTGCCTGCCTGATTCACACCACTTTGAAGAAAAGCTGCCCAGACCACAGACTCTGTTGGGGCCATGTCTGAGACCACTTGGCCCCTCCAGTCTCTAGATTTGAGCAGATGGATGGGGCTAGCACCAGAGCCAAGTGTTACCATTTCATATATTAGCTGATGACCTTTAACTAATGGCCTAGGGCAGTGGTCGGCAAACTGCAGCTCCCGAGCCACAGGCAACTAATGAGTTTGAGGACCACTGGATAAGGGCTTAATCATAGGAAACAACAACAGCCTGTAATTATTGGAATCGAAAGTGTAGGTCAGCGGTCAACAGAGCAGCAAACTGAGGCACGAGAGCGGCAAACTGAGGCACGAGAGCCGCAGTTTGCGGACCTCTGGGCTAGCACAACAATCTTTCAAAGAAAGGAACAGAAAGAAATTATGATGGTAGAGGGATTCAAATAGAGAGGTCAGAAACTTGTGAGCCTTAGCCAATGAAAGCCATGTGCAAATCGAGATAAGAGGGGGCAGAGACCAAAAGCAAGCAGAAGTCTTGATGGGTAGAGGAGAAAGGAGCAGCCCTGTGCAAAGACTAGGAGGGTGGGGGGAGAGGGAGGTTACAGTGAATCCCAGCCCTGCCTTGTTCCCGTTGGCATTTCAGTTTCTGTCCTTGCAAGAAACTCCTCTGTATTTGAGCTAGATTGAGTTGGCTTCTGTTCCTTTCAGCTCAGGAAACTGACTCTGCTAGCTACTTTGACAAGCCTCTGCCTTTCTCCGGGCCTCAGTTTGACTAGACCATCTTCGAGGTCTTCTCTTTGAACACCATGTAGAGATAATGGTTTTTAGGTTGTTGGCAACTAAATTCAGTATTGGTTACAGAGTGTCATGACATCCGGGCTCCCAAAATAGCCTGGTGGCTGGTTCGAGAGCCTATGGGAGTATCCAACAAACGTCTGGCTTTGAACCTGAGCCCTGCTGGTACAATCTGCCTTCCCCTTCCATTGCATCTTTTGTTGAATCACAAAGGAACTGAAGAACCAGAGCTGGTGTTTGTCCAGTGTCTCTTAGCTGCTGAATGCCCTACCTTACCTTCTTAACGCTTTCCTGGACCCACTTCCGCGTTTCAGAGGATTTCAGTGCCAGGTCTGCTCCAAAGAAAGTGCCCCTCCAGGTAGAATTTGAACAAAGAAAGTTTCCTTCTTTGGTGTTAAGCTGTCCTGCCTTCCAGCTTTTTGGCTCTGGGCCTGGGCCCTGCCTTCATTCTTCTAAGCTAACAACTATGTTGATAATAATACTCCCTTGCTTTTGTATAGTGCTTTGTACTTTTCAGAGCATTTTAATGCATATTATTTTATTTGCTACAGAAACCAGAAGAAATAGGCAAGAAGGAGGGATAGAAGATAATACCTATCATTTCTTCTATCCCACTCACCCCCTTAAAACAATTTATTTTTTAAAAAATTTAGAGAAATTACCCCTTCGCTCTTTTTTAATTGGATGGAAATATTGAGACTGAGCTTGATGAAGTGACTTGCCCAAGATCACAGAGCAAGTTAATGGCTGAGTTGGATCTAGAAGGTTTCTAATCCTGGATCACACTTAAGCAAGACTTGCCTAAGACCACCTTGCAAAACGCTACTGGCCATGACCAGGGGTCTCTGATAGAAGTGGCATTCTTGGCACTACTGTCCCATTGAGACTTTCAGGAGTCATTCACAATCTTACCCCATCGGTCTGGGTAGCACCAGGAGCCCACAGAAGTAAGCCAGGTTAGATATAAGGATTTCATAACAGTTCTTCAAGTAGTGGCAAAGATAAATGCCGTTGGAAGAGTCAGGGTTTTTTGTTTTAATTAAAGAGTGCTTGGTGGGAGGTAAGACAGGAAAGGTTGAGAACCACTAGTCATTCTCTCTATTAGCACCTCTAAAAAAGAGGAAGCAGAAGTAATAGTTCTTGTCCCTTCTCCTTTCCTAAACGCTACAGCAAGGACCACCTTTCCCAGCCCCTCTGTTTTGGGTACCCTGGCCAACTGCACTCATTGCTTCACTCCCACCCAGGCATTCTGGAGCCTATCCTAAAGTTATCTTGGGAAGTAAGCAGTAAGTTCTCGATCACACAGTTCTAATAGTTAAGGATAGGCGAGGAAAGAAAAGAATTAGGAGGCTTCATCTGTGCTTTCTCTAGGCCCCTCCCTGCTTCTTTCCCAATGCCCTGGCGGAGAGCTTAGCGTGCTTCTCTTGTGGCATCACCCAGCCCAACAACTGCAAACAGCATAACTGGGAAATTAGTCATGGCAGTCAGCCTATTCATCGGTCAGGGCAACACTGTGTCAGTCGGGGTGAAGACAAGAAAACAGAAAATGTGCTTGGGATTTCAGACAGAGGGAATTTATTTCAGAGAACTGGTTAGAAACATGTCAGCTTGAAGATGCAAAATGGTAAGGTAGGCAAACTAGAGATTTGTAGCTGTAGGAAGCTTCTATCAGCCCTAGGCCTGGACGGTCAGCAGGAAGGGTACTAGACCCTGAAGTACAGTTGCTGCTGACAATACTGGAGCAATGTTTTTGAAATCCTGCTGCTGACAGAACTGACAGAGCTCACTGGAGCCGACAGCTCCCTATTGCCGCCCCTCTAGTACCACTGACACTGCTGCAGCCTGCGGCAGTAGCCCACCACCGCCAGAAACACTGAAGAAATCTGAGCCCACAAATACCAGCTGCTGCCAGTCTCAAGTGGATGCAGAGAGAACAATGGCTTTGCCTCTCCTCCCACCATCGCCATCTCCAGCTAGTTTCCCACCTGTACTTCCCATTGGCTGAATCTATTGACAGGAAGTCAGCTGGCAACCAGAGTCTGGGAAATGTAGTTTTCAGGAGCCAGAACTCTTCAGTACAAGGCAGAGCCTGGAAAGGCTAGAACAGACAAATGACCAGCATAAATGCTATTAGAACTTTCAAATAGTTTTGGCATTTAAAAAAAAAAAAAATATATATATATATATATATATATATATATTTCTATTGATTTCAGAGAGGAAAGGAGAGGGAGAGAGAGATAGAAATATCAATGATGAGAGAGAATCATCGATTAGCTGCCTCCTGCATGTCCCCTACTGGGGATTGAGCACATAACCCAGGCATATGCCCTTGACAGGAATCAAACCCAGGACTCTTCAGTCTACATGCCTACGCTCTATCCATTGAGCCAAACCGGCTGGGGCTAGTTTTGGCACTTTAAAAGCCATATGAATTGAACAGTGGTTGATAACCTCATTTTTCCACTTTGCCCTTTCCAATAGCCTCCGAGTTCCTTTCAGGATCCATGTGTTTCTAGGAAGCAACTCCATCAAGTTAGAGTTGGATCTAGAAAGTTTCTAATCGTGGATCACACTTGATAGAGCAGGCTTGAGTCAGTTAATCTCACTGGCCAGAACAGGTTCAGGGTCATATGGACTCAGCCAGCCCAATCAGAGTGAATTTCAGGATTTTTGCTGAGAAGACTGGCACATAGACTCTCTTCTTCACTAACCACGAATGAGGAAGTATGCAGCCCTGGCATTTGATGGCAGTCATTTTAGGGCAGTTGGGGAGCAGAAACTGGGAAGAAAGAGTAGCCCTGAAGACTAGGAGATTAATTTGGGGCACATATGGAACCTGCATTCTACAGCCACTGCTTAGGAAACTCTGGCATAGTTGATCAGGCTCATACCTTTTTGGGTGCCTATTATCTGTCACAAAGCAAGACCAATTTACAAGCATCATGGGAAACTCTGGAAGAGCCCAGCTGGCATGACTGAGAGGTTGAGCACTGAACTATGAATCAGGAGGTCATGATTCAATTCTGGTCAGGGCACATGCCTGGGTTGTGGGCTTGATCCCTAATAGGGGTGTGTGCAGGAAGCACCCGATCAATGATTCTCTCTCATCATTTGTTTCCATCTCTCCCTCTCCCTTCCTCTCTGAAATAGAAATAAAAATATAATAATAATAATAATAATAATAATGATGATAATAATAATAATAATAATAATTATACTACCCTGGAAGAGAAAGTCCTAGGAATCAGCCACTTCTCCCATGATCCCATCCTAGGCCAATATTTTAAATATTTTTAAATATTTTTTTACTGTACCTTCAATAAAAAATAAATTATACAGTGTGAACAGTACACACATAGCTGTATATATAACTGAAACAAGTTTCACAATAGTTTTCATAGTTATTTACTCTTGCTATATGCAATTAATTCAAATTTTCAACTCTATTCTACTCTTTTTTAAAATAAAGCTTGTTGCAAAGTTCTAATTTAATAATCTACTAATGGATTATGACTTGTAATTTGAAAAACACTGTCTATATATACACCATGCCATCAGCAGTTGCCATAAAACTTAACTCTTGATTTTAAGCATCCTAACCTTTACTAATTTTCCTCCTCTGTACAAAGCATATTTTCTATATTCCTTTGTTCTGAAGGAAAGTCAGTGTCCCAGCTCCTACCCAAGGCCAAACTCTGCCCAACTTGTGCTGAGGACCTCAAGACCTTACATCTAAGATATTCTCTCTTTTCTGCGTTGTCAAATTCTGTTTGTCTACTGAAATACTTAATTTACAAAATTGCTCTAGGGTCTCTCTTCTTAAAAACAAAAGCAAACCAAAAATCACAAAGCTTTCTTTGACCCCATTTCAACTCCCAGTTCCTTGGGCCAAGTCATAGTAGTCAGGGTTGAATGAGACAGGAAGCAGAAGGGTGACCCCGAGTTGAGCTCAGTAGAACAGATGAGGATCTTGGCAAGAAGGCAAGTAGTGGGCGAGGAAGGGAGAAGGCGGCATTGAGATTTGTATGACTGGATAGAAATCAGAAGTGAATTTTGATCCTAAAACTATTTTCCTTCTTAAACTCCCCTTTTGAGAATCCTGGATCCTACATCTTTGTTGCTGGAAACTGGACTTTAGTGTCAGGTAAGTTCAATACTGGCTTGCCATTTCTGAGCTAGTTAACTTTATTATTATTTACTTGGGGAGGGGGCGCTGGTTAACTGATAAAACACATTTGTTTAAGTTTTCTCATTTGTAAAATTAGTGTAAAAATGTATTTCATCAAGTTGGCTTAAGCATTAAATAAGTTCAACACAGCGCTTATTATCAAGGCCTTCCCCATCCTTGTACAAAATCTTATCCCCTCACTAATAATAATTAGCATGGTGACCTCTTATTGAGCAATTCCTCTGTGCCAGGCAGTATGTTAAGGACCTTACCGTTTCCAAGCCAAGAAGGATTCCCTGGCACCTTCTCACTGCAGAATTTTCTCCGTCCGATTGCCTAATTAACATTTATAAGTGAATACCAGGAGTCAGAGAGTGAACTGGCTTACTTGCATCCATTCATTCTGCAGATGTTAATTAAACACTTAATATGGTGACAGGAATTTCCTAGACGCTGGGAATACCACACACCCCTACTAGGGATCAAGCCCGAAACCCAAGATGAACAAGGCCCTGAACCACGAAGAACTTACAATCTGGTCACAAAGTAAGTGCTGCATAATAAGGATATGCATGTGGGATGCTCTTTCCTTGTGGCTTCCTTGGTCTTTGGCTCCAGACCCCACAACTGACAGTGTTTGATTTTCTGGCTCAAACTTGGAGCCCTACCTTCAGGACATGCCTTTGAATTCTCAATTCCCCATGTGGCCACCAGGACTAAGAGAAAATTTTTATATTCCTTCTCTCTCGCTACCTGAGATGCTCCTAAGAAAAAAAAAACTTAGCATATGTCTAAAAGACAGGTAATTGCTAGTCACACTTTTAACACTTCTTTGTCTTAATTCAGAGTCTCCTAATTGCCAAATCAAAAGTACTCTGTCCCTGTGCAGATATTTTATTTCTTCCTCTCTTTTTGGTATCACACGTCCTTTACTGTTCTTTGCATATTTCGCCTTTATAGCTCAGAGGGATTAAGTAACCTGTTTAATCTGTACTATTAGGCAGTAGATTGGGACTTGAACCCAGATAAGGCTGACTCCAAAGACATGCTATGACCATTACTCCATGCTGCCTTCCCAAGGTTTAGACCAACAGTCTAGATCTGTGCTCTATGTTATGTAGTCATTAACTGCACATAGCTATTAAAATTAAAATAAAAGATGAAAATTCGGTTTCTACAAAAAAGGAAAAACTGGGTTTCTCTGTTGTACTGTCTTCAAGTGCTAAATAGTCATATGTAGCTGGTGGCTACAATATTGAATAGCACAGATATAAAACATTTCCATCATTGCAGAAATTTCTATCAGATAGCATTGGTTTAGATAAAGTGTGGAATAGCATTTGGTTGGATGGTGTCTGTCTTCTGAGTTCTCTTTATTCTCTTTCCCCTTAATTATTCTAAGGGAGCAGGCAGTCATTGTGTGGTTTGCCCAACTCTCTAGTTCCACTTTTCTGGGAAGTGTTACCCTACCTTGCACCTTGCTATTACACACCTTTATTCACAATGTTACAGTGGAAACCACATGACTTTGTGTCCCACTCCACAACAGTGTTGATTGGTTCAGGAGCAAACATTTGGCCAAATCTAGCCCAAGCAGCAGCTTTTTCCCAGAAATTCAAAACTGAGCCTAGAAATCTAGTTACCTGGCTGATCTATTGAATGGAGGGGACCTGGGATCCATGGGACCATGTTTTTGTTTTGATGGGAAAAACTGGTCTTCGGAAGATTAAAAAATGACAAAGTTATACATATTGGAGAGAGTTGGCTCCAGGAGCTCAAAGGATGTCAAGACTCTGAATCCCTCACTTCTTGTGAGCTCTGCCTTCCCCTGTGATTCCCTCATGCTCAGGCATGTTTGCAACTAGTTGGCCTTGGGCAACAGAGCAGTGAGGCCTCACACAGAATTGGTCGGCCATGTCTGTGGTTGAGGTGGACCAAGTAGCTTATGGTCTGGGAGCCAAATGACACTGGGAGACTCTGAGAAGGCACAGGGCCAAGGTTTGGTGATCGTTGTTATTGGTCAGACCGGGTTGTATGCCTACCCCTGTGGCTGGGGCGGTATGGAAGAGCTATTATGATAGGAGGTATCCCATTTTCTTTTCCCTCGTGTCAGTTCAGATCTTCAGAAAATCAGACACCAAGACAGGGTTGAATGTAAGAAATTTATTATGGAAATCACTTATGAGAGAAAAGTGGGCAGGAACTGGAGGAGACTCAGAGAGAACCATCAGATGGTAATGCCAATCTGAACCCAAGTGAAGGAGAGAGAGAAGGTGGGAATTGTAAGTGGGAGAATCTTAGACTGCAGTGCAGCTCTAAGGAAAGTTTGACGAGGCCTTTGAGGAGTCCTTGAGACAATGTCATCCATCAAAAGAGTATAATTTATCCCAGGAAAAAGCTTGTCCTAAAACCCATGCTGTGCTCAGTCACAGGCCGGGAGCAGCCTATTGGAAGTGAGGCTTAGGAGTGAAGGTGATGGATTTCAAGGCTTAGCATGGATTTCAGAACTTAGCAGCTGGGCTGTTGGTGGATCACATTTCTCCCAGTTAGAGACACGGGAAGTACATTCATGGCCACATGTCCTTGGGGCTAGTACTACATAGAGAGAAGAAGGATGATTCTACAATATAGAAAAGAAAAAAAATACAATGCCATTATCAGTTGAAAGAGCAAGGTTGTTGAGCAGGCACGACAACAAATGTTCATCCCGTAGCCAACAATGTCCCTCTTAAAATTCAAACTTTACATGTCCAAATCTGAACTCATGTCTTCTTTATGATCTGGAGAAGTCCAACTATTCAGCTGGAGCTACCATCCTCCCAGGTGTGAAACCTGCCAGTCATATTAAACACCTCTTTTTTTTAATCTTTATTGTTCAGTTTATTAATTACATTGTTTCCCCTTTTTATCCCCCTATAGCTCCCCTCCACCCTGTACCTATCCCACCCTCCACCCTCACCTCCCCGTCCCCACTGTCCTCTCCCATTGTTGCTAGATTTTTGTCCAGTCTCTTGCTGCACTTCCCACAACCCTTTTCTCCCCAAGAATTGTCAGTCCATTCCCTCTCTATGTCCATTTCTCTGTTATATTCACCAGTCTATCCTGTTCAACAGCCTATCGATTCACTTGATTTTTATGTTCATTTGTTGATAGATGTGTATTTGTTGTTCATAATTTTCATCTTTACCTTTTTCTTCTTCCTCTTCTTAAAGAATATCTTTCAGCATTTCATATAATGTTGGTTTGGTGGTGATGAACTCCTTTAGCTTTTTCTTATCTGCGAAGCGCTTCATCTGACCTTCAATTCTGAATGATAGCTTTGCTGGATAGAGTAATCTTGGTTGTAGATTCTTGCTATTCATCACTTTGAATATTTCTTGCCACTCCCGTCTGGCCTGCATCGTTTCTGTTGAGAAATCCGCTGACAATCGTATGGGTGCTCCCTTATAGGTAACCAACTGTTTCTCTCTTGCTTTTAATATTCTCTCTTTGTCTTTTGCTCTTGGCATTTTAATTATGATGTGCCTTGGTGTGGTCCTCTTAGGGTTCCTATATATTGGGGTTCGGTGCACTTCTTGGACTCCTAAGTCAATTTCTTTCACCAGGTATGGGAAGTTTTCAGTCACTATTTCTTCAAATAGGTTTTCATTGTCTTGGCCTCTCTCTTTTTCTGGCACCCCTATAATTCAGATGTTGGTATGCTTGAGGTTGTCCCAGAGGCCCCTTACACTATCTTCAATTTTTTGGATTCTTTTGGTTTCTTGCTTTTTCAGCTGAGTGGATTTTACCTCTTTGTATTTCAAATCTTGAACTTGGTTCTTGGGGTGCTCCAGAGCACTTTTAGGTCTTTGTATAATATTTTTTGTTTCAGTCAGTGTATGCTTAATTTCTGGTTGGTCCTTTTTCATATCCTTGAGAGTCTCCTTTATATCCTTGAGGGTCTTGTTCATTTTCTTGTAGGACTCATTCATTTCCTTTGTGGTCTTGCTTATTTCCTTATAGGCCTCGATCTTTTGTTGGAGCCTCTTGAAAAACCCTATAACTGTGGTTTTGAATTCCATGTCCAGTCGTTTTTTTTCCTCCATTTCTTTCACATCTGATTTCTTTCCATGTCTCTGCATGGTGGCTGCTTCCCTGAGTTGGTCAATTAGCTTTGTGTGGTAGACTTCCTACTAGGGATAGTGGCTCAGCCTCCCCGGTTACCTGAGGTGGATATAGGTTGCACAGTTTTGCTGAAGTTAAGCTCAGTTAATCGTTGTTAGCACTTGGAGAGTTGACCTCCAGGCCAATTGTCTGTGAAGCTCAGCTGTGCTCAGGTTGGGTGGGCGGAGTCTCCGGGCCAAGCAGACAGCGTTAGCTCCGCCCTATGCGGCCCCGGGGACTCTGTGCAGGGGGCAATGGCTGCCAGCACCTGTGAGAGAGAGCCGCTGCCGAGCTCCACTGGCTGCCGGGGAATTCAGACTTTCCCAAAATGAGTCTGCATGCGCAATGTCTCACCCAGGGTCATAAAACAAAGCAGTCTGACGGTTTTCTGAATGAGAGACAAGTCACGGAGCGCTCTCTGAGCCGTCGCGCAGCTGAGCTGTTCGTGCGCAAGCTGCCTTCTCCACAAGCCGGGAGACCCGGCAGCACCCGAGCTTCGGCGTGCCCTCCCACTGTCCAGTTTTCACTCCGTGTGATAGTGGGTTCTCTGGACTTCGCCCAGACCTGGAGAATCAGTCCAGTGGGATGCCTTTGTCTCCCCGATCGAGAAAACTGGCCGGTTTTCAGCCGCCTGCCCTCTCCGCGCGAATCTTTCAACACTGTTCGCCACCGCTCCTCTGAGTCACAGTGTCTTATTTTCACTTTTATTTGTGGAATTTTCACTCGGCAGACTTTCTGGTGATTCTGGAAGGTGTTTGTTCTTTCGTTAAGTTGTAGTATTAAAATTGCTGATTATGACGGCAAGATAGGTGTTTTACCTTTGCCGCCATCTTAGTTCTCCAAACACCTCTTGATCCACATCCCCACAACAGCCAATCAATAGTCATCACTTCTGCATTTGTATCCTCTTCCTTCCATCCTCATTGCTATTGATGTGTTCAGGCCTTCATTCTAATTTGCCTCAACTACTGTAGAAGTCTCCAGTTGCTTACTCTGCAACCCTATTCCATCCTACTTTCTCTGGAAGATTGTCTTTAAACACAGTTTTGACCATGTCACCCCTCTTTGTAAAAACTATCATTGGGAATGTAAAATGGTGTAGCTGCTGTGTGGAAATAGTATAGTGATTTCTTACTATACTGTTAAATAAAATCAAAGAAAAATTCAATATAGAATTACCATATGATCCAGCAATTCCACTTCTGGGCACAATTTCACCATACAAAAGAACTGAAAGCAGGTTCTCAAACAGGTATTTGTACACCAGTATTCAGAGCAGTATTATTCAGAGTAGCCAAAAGATGAAAACATCCATGTCCATCTATAGACGAATAGATAAACCAAATGTGCTATAGACACCAATGGAATGCTATATTCAGCCATAAAATACATGAAATTTTGATATATGCTATCACATGGCTGAATCTTGAACACATTACACTAAGTGAAATAAGCCAGATGCAAAAAGACAAATATTGCATGATTCTGTGAGATACCTAGAATAATCAAATTTATAGAGACAGAAAATAGAGCAGTGGTTACCAAGAGCTGAGGGAGGGGAGGACAGAGAGTTACTGTTTTATGGTAGAGTTTCAGTTGGAGACAATAAAAAAATTTTGGAGATGGATGGTGATAGTTGCACAATGTGAGTGTACTTAATGCCACAAATTGTACACTTAAAATGTTAAAATGATAGGACAAACAAAACCAAAAAAAGTCCCACCATTACTTCTCTATCACAGAAAAATAAAACCCAAGAGTCTTAACCTGACATTAATATATCTTTCCAGATGATTCTTCTTTTCCTCTTACTCTGTCCTTCCTCAGTTGGATCCCTGACTTCCATATTTGCTCTACACATGGCATGCTCTTCTCCTAATTCAAGAATCAGTTCAAATGTCATCCTTGCAAATCTTTCCTGAACTCCTTCCCTATTTCATACTAAGTGAAAGTAATCTCTCCCCTTTTTGAACTCCTACAGCATGTGAATCATGTCTCTTTAGCACTTACTGCTTTTATTTTAATCCAAGAAAACAATGAGGCTTTGCAGACGCCGCCATTCCGAAGTTGCCCGTGATCAGCCATGGTGAACCCTACAGTGTACTTCGACATCGCCGCCGATGGCGAGCCCTTAGGCCGCGTGTCCTTCGAGCTGTTTGCCGACAAAGTTCCAAAGACGGCAGAAAACTTCCGTGCTCTGAGCACTGGGGAGAAAGGATTTGGTTATAAAGGTTCCTGCTTTCACAGAATTATTCTGGGATTTATGTGCCAGGGTGGTGACTTCACACGCCATAACGGCACAGGCGGCAAGTCCATCTATGGGGAGAAATTTGAGGACGAGAACTTCACCCTGAGACATACAGGCCCTGGCATCCTGTCCATGGCCAATGCTGGGCCTAACACAAATGGCTCTCAGTTTTTCATCTGCACTGCCAAGACTGAGTGGTGGGATGGCAAGCATGTGGTCTTTGGCCAGGTGAAAGAAGGCATGGATATTGTGACAGCCATGGAGCGCTATGGGTCCAGGAATGGCAAGACCAGCAAGAAGATCACCATTGCTGACTGTGGACAACTCTAATAAATCTATCTGACTTGTGTTTTATCGTTACCACCAGACCATTCCTTCTGTAGCTCAGGAGAGCACCCCTTCACCCCAATTTGCTTGGAATGTTCTATAATCTTTGTGCTCTTGCCAGTTTATTGGGTTCCATAATTCCCTTACCCCTTCCCAGTCTAGCTGGATTGCAGAGTTAAGTTTATGATTATGAAATAAAAACTAAATGGTTGTCTGTCAAAAAAAAAAAAAAAAACAATGAGAAAGAGGGATACAGTTAAGGTTACTTAGCTGGCCCTCTTGATAGGTCCCTCTACAGTACTATAACCTTAAGGAATTAATCTCATTCCAGAACATTTCAGCCTTGCAAACTCAGAAGTGGTGACTCAGAGCAGAACCATCTCTAAGTTCACTAAATTCACAGATATGGATGTTTTCATCTTTTGGCTACTCTGATAGTTATATAAAACAACATCCAGCCCTGATCAGTTTGGCTCGGTGGATAGAGCGTTGGCCTGGGGACTGAAGGATCCCAGTTTCGATTCCGGTCAGGGGCATGTACTTTGGTTGCGGGCACATCCCCAGTAGGGGGTGTACAGGAGGTAGCTGATCGATGTTTCTAATTCTCTATCCCTCTCCTTTCCTCTCTGAAAAAAAAAAAAAAATCAATAAAATGTATTTAAAAAAACAACACAGAATCCAATAGGCTAATTTATATGAAAAGAATGCAGTTATCCGAAGAACTGGAATCATCTAGGTGGCAGATCACTAAATTCTGTCCCTATAGGCAAGACATTTGCTGCATGAGCTTAGAATCACGTGAACCAGGAAAGCATGTTGAAGCATATCTTAGCTGAGGCAGTATGAAATACTGCAGCGGATGCCAATCTTTCGGACCTCACGGACCACAGGTGGTCCGTGGACCACTGGTTGGTGACTGCTGCATTGCAGGGATGACATGGACAAGGAAATCTGAATGCTCAGGTTTGCTTGCTGGAGATGGGGCTTAGAGGGGAAATGCTAGTGCTTGCCTCTGCGATTGCCTTGTTTTGGGCTGTCATGGCTAATTAAACCCTTTGATTCACATACTCTCGGAATAGGATATAGAATGACTAGTTGACAAGATTTATTACAGTTTATTTTATTAAATTACAATCACATGTCTTCTTGAATACTCCTATATGACCTGTATCAGAGCTTTTTCTTTATATATATATATATATACTAGCAGCCTTGTGCACAAAATTCATGCACATTAAAAGGAAGACTCAGAGTCAAGTCCTTGCCCGCCCACATGCACCTCAAAATCGAGTGAGACCCAGACCCGGGCTAGATCCAGACCCGGCTGCCCCTCCCATTGGACTAGATCCAGACCAGGCCAGTCCCACCCTTGTCAAGCCCCGCTGGGCAGGGTAGGCTAGCTTCAGGTCCCCTGGCCCAGCAACAGGATGGGGAACGTGGCCTGAGGTCCCCCAGATGGGGCAAGGAACATGCTTTGAGGTCTCCCGTCATAACCCACCAGGTGGGGGACATGGCCTGAGAGCTCCTGTCAAGCTCCGCTGGGTTGGGGGCATGGCCTGAGGTCCCCCATCAAGCCCCGCCAGGCAGAGGATGGGGCACAGCCTCAGATCCCCTGGCCCACTGCTGGGATGGGGGGGTAACCTGAGGTCTCCTGGTCTGGTGCCAGGGTGGGGGAAGCAGCCTGAAGTCCCCTATCAAGCCTCACCTGTGGGTTTGCGGCCTGGTGCTGGGACAGCACCAGTACAGGAAGCACACCTTGAGGTTCCTTGTCAAGCCCTGCTGGGTAGGGTCATGGCCTGAGGTCCTCCAGCCTGGTGCCGGGGCAGGGGGCTAGGCCTGAGGTCCCATCAAGCCCCATGGGGGGGGGGGGCGAGGGAGGGTGTAGCCTCAGGTCCTTGCTGATTGCTTGTTAAGAGCCCTTAAAGGAACTTGGCCTCAGCTATGGGTGAAGCCATCTGTGATGGAGTGATGGTCAATTAGCATATTCCCTCTTTGTTAGATAGGATATATTTTTTCTAATTGATTTTTTACAGAGAGGATGGGAGAGGGACAGAGAATCAGAAACACTGACAAGAGAGAAACATCAATCAGCTGCCTCCTGTACACTCCCCACTGGGAATGTGCCCACAACAAAAGTACATACCCTTGACCGGAATCGAAGCTGGGACCCTTGTCTGCAGGCTGACATTCTATCCACTGAGCCAAACCAGTTCAGGCAGAGGTCTTTCTTTTTAAAGATGTTTTTATTGACTTTTATAGAGAGAGGAAGGGAGAGGGAGAGATAGAAACATTGATAAGAGGAGAAACATTGGTTGGCTGCCTCCTGTACACTCCCACAGGGAATTAAGCCTGAAAACCAGGGTGTGTGCCATGACTGGCAATAGAACAAGTAACTTCTTGGTGCATGATACTCAACCATTAAGCCACACCAGCTGGACTGTTTTTTTTTTTTTTAATCACATTTATAGATATGCTGTTGGCTTACTTCCATAGATAGCTAATTTAGGGCTGTATTAGTCAGTTTAGGTTTGCTAAGTTATTTTGCAGTAACAAACAACTAAAACAATTTCAATGGCTTACAACAAAGGTTTATTTCTTATCAGCACATTACACGTCATATGTGTCAGCTGTGACTATGCATATCAGTTTGGGATCAAAGCCGAAGTACCTCTATTTGGGACATGCTGCTCTCATGACAGAAAAAAAAAAAAAAAAAAAAGGCAGAATCATGAGATGGCCCAATCATTTCTACTCAGAGGTGGCTCATGCCATTTATACTCACAATTCATTGATTAAAACAAGCCTAAGCTTGATGACTTTAGGGTGAGAAGTCTAATCTCCTAGACCTAGGCAAAGTCCTGATAAGGAGGGTTTAAGAAAGAGAGGGACAAAGAATATTGATAATAAGGTACAGCAAGGACTAATATTCTCTGTGTATACCAGTCAATATTATAACAAAGTATTAAAATATTGAAATAACTTCACACTAGCTGGTAAGTAGCTGCTATCTCAAGTCTCCTGACAACTCCTATAACCTGGGATCCCTTAGGACCTGCTATTCATACACTAGCAACTAAGGGGTTTACACCTAACACAGAAGAGTAGTTCCAGGACTTCAAATCTGCTATTTCGTGCTGGATCACTACCTGTTGTTAAATATGTTTAGAACCACCATTGGCTACTTTCTCTATTATGTAAATTTTTATTAGTTCAATTCTGAGAGCAACCTGATTTCTAGGCTCTTGGAGAGAAATTGACTGTGGCCCATATGTACTGTTGATATTTAATTATAGCAATAATACATTTTGACATCTTTTGCAAACATAGTATATGCAACAAGTGCCCAGTAAATATTTATGGACTTACATAACTTTTCCCTATTAGCTAAGTTTACCTCTGTACTATCTAAATATACTACTTATTTTGAACATCCATTTAATTTCTTATGCCATTTCTCATGTCTGAAAGTATCATCACTCCTTTTATTTTTTACTATTAACTTCTTTATAACACATTTGCAATTTACAAAGTACTCTCCCTTACTATTTCATCCAATCTCTCCACGTTACCAGGAGGTATGACTTAGATCATTTAAAAAATATATATATATATTTTACTGATTTCAGAGAGCAAGGGAGAGGGAGATAGAAACATCAATGAGAAAGAATCTTTGATCAGCTGCCTTCTGCGCGTCCCCCACTGGAGATGGAGCTTAAACCCTGGCCCTGTGCCCTGACTCTGGAATCAAACCATGACCTCGTGGCTCAGTTAATGCTCAACCTGGGCCACACTGGCTGGGCAGAATTCGATAATTTCACAGCTGATGAAAGTGAAACTCCGTGAAGTCAGATCTTTATAGCTAGCGGGAGTTTCATTCATTCATTTGCCCATCAAATATTTGAGTGCCTAAAGTTAGATTTAATAAGATTGGATTTTGAAAACAATTTTCCTGAATTCAAGTCAAGGGTTTATTCCACTATTCACAATTATGTTATCACCAGGGTCATGAATTCAAAGGGAGGAAATAATGACAGTCTGCTAATGTTGTTGTTGACCCCTACAACACAAGTCTCAGAAAGGCTCCAAGGTCATTTGTAAAAATTCAAGGTAACCACTAGCAGAAGTAATCTCATTTCTTGCTGTGCTTGTTACCTAATGTACTAATAATCTCACTGTAGATAATTCCATTCAATACCTATTTGATGAATTTATCTACAGGCTTTGAAGCTCTTAAAATACAGTTTTGACCCTTATTAGCTGTGTTACCTGGTAGTTACACGGCCCTTTGAGCTTGTTATAATCTGTAAAGTAAAAATAATACTAATGTCCTAGGACTAAGTAGTTGTGGAGATTTGAGATAAAGTATGGACCTGGCCACGTGGTTCAGTGGTTAGAGCCTCAGCCTGCGCACGGGTTCCATTCCCTGTTAAGGACACATACCTGGGTTGCAGGTTCCATCCCCCCCAGGTCAGGGGTGCCTGCAGGAGTATTGTCTCTCTTATAGATGTCTTCCCCCCTTCCTTCCACTCTAAAAATCAATAGAATATCTTCACACTTGGGAGAAGATAAAAAACAATGTCTATGTCGTTTGTAAGGCTACAAGCTGATTCATGGGAAATGCTGTTCTTTATTGTAGATTATATCATTTTACAGTTTTGGTGTTAAATTCCCTTTCGCGGGACTGGTACCTGTCTTCTTGAACAGCACAATTCATCTGGCATCCTAAATCGTCCTCCGTCCCCCATTCTTTCCTGCCCCCCAAAATCATGCACACACAATTTAGTCCTTAAAACTCAGAAGTGTGCGTATCACAGCAGAGAGCCACAAATTTAAAACGCCCTACCGAGGTGACCAGACAACGCCCCCATCCACAAAAGGGCGGAGTCAGAAGGCTTTCAGATCTTTTTCCGCTTCAAGTCGTCGCCCCTTCCCCAATTCTCGCGAGACTTCAAGCAACTCAGCTTCTGCGCATTACAAGTTACTGAGAGTCGAGGCGCCAAGGAAGGGGGAGGGGAAGGCCGGGGGACGGTGCGGACGGCGTGGCCGCCATCTTGTTTGTACCCCCGTTTCGCGCGCGCTCTGCTCTCCGTGACGCACGCTTCCCCTCCCCTCCGCGGTGCTCAGGCCTCTGAATTGCCCTATCCCCCTGGAGCGCGGGGGCGGCTCCGGCTCTTCCCTGCTCTCTAGAGCAGAGGTGTGTAAGTGTGCGGGAGCTGTGTGGAAGGGAGGGTGAGAGGTGAGCGGAGACGGCGACGGCGACGGCGGGGGGAGGGGCAGCGATTCCCGCCTTAGGCGGAGACCTCACTTCCCTCGCGCGGCCGCTGCTGTAGTTCGGTCCGGCCTGCCGCCGCCATGTTGGGTTTCCTCCGGGGTCGCTGCTGTCGCCGCCGCCGCGCTCGTGAGGTCCGTGTGCCTCGTCGGTCCGGCCCGCGGGCTTTCTCCCATTGGCGGAAGGCGACGGCGGGGGGGCTCGCTCGTGATTGGTTGGTGGCGGGGAGGCCGCGGACCTGGCACCTTATTGGTCGTGCTGGCTCCGGCCTGGGGGTGATGAAGGAATCGGAAGCTGCAGGGATGCTCGCGTCTCGGGCTCGGGCTGCAGGGTGATGACCCCCTACGGCGCAGGCGTGGGGTGGAGGTTGGGGCCAGCCTAAAGGCCTTAAGGGGGAAAAGAGGAGGATGGTCTGGCAGGTATTTTGGAGTAGCCTGCGCGTGGCCGGGAGTGGGAGGCCTAGGCCCAAGGGTGCCGGGCTTGGAAACACCGAAACCCTAGTTAGAGGCTAAAACGATCTTCGAAATCCAGGGGTGCCAAACTTGCAGTTTAACGCAGTTTGGAAGTGATCTTAATGTACATGGATGCCAGTTCTGAGAGCATGGTATAGGAGGAAAGAGCACCAGGGCCCTAGGGATCTAACAGGAAGACAGGGGCAGATCAGGGATTTTGCTAGACAGTGCCAGCTTTGTAACCGAGGTTTAGATGGAGCCCTGGAGTCCAAAGTTACCAGACCTGGCATGTGATGTGAGTAAAGAGACTCATTCTGAGGGAGAGATCCTATTGAGTAGGTTTGCCAGTCTTCATCACCGAATGGCAAGCCTACAAGGCAAGGCATTAAGTAGTGATAGATCCATAGGAGGGAGAAGCCTAGTGTCTTCTCAAACTCATTTTAGCACATAGTTATCCTGAATGAAGCATTTTGGGAACATTTCCACACTTGGGATTAGTAAAAGAGCAATTATTGCTTATTGGGGTTCATGACCATGCAGCTAATTTATTCTCGGTGAAGTTTTCCTGTTCTTGGAAGGATACAGGTCAGGGCTGAGTTTCCCAAGCTACACTTTATAGTAAATATGAGATACTTGACAATTTGTTGAATGGATAGTGTTAGGTTCCTCTTTAGTGGAAGAGAGCTAGACAGAGAGTCTCTTCACAGAGATTCTGGGCTTTGGCTCATTAATTTCCTTTTGTATGTGCCTAAAATATAACCATCTTCATGTCCACTTAAATATATATAGTTTTATGATATCAGAGAAGAAGAAAGAGGGAGAGAAACATCAGTGATAGAGAGAATCATTGATCAGCTGCCTCCTGCACGTCTTCTATTGGGGATCATGCCAGCAACCTAGGCATGACCCCTGAGTGGAATCAAACCATGACCTCCTGGTTCTTAGGTCCACACTCAACCATTGAGCCACACTGGCCAGGCCTTCAAATGCATTTTGAAAAAATTATTTGAAAAATAAGCAGCCCAGAATGAAAATAAACTAGTGCATAGTTTCTTGCATTTTGTCTTAAAAAAAATATATATATATGTATATATATGTATTAATTTCAGAGAGGAAGGGAGAGGAGGAGAGAGGTAGAAACATCAATGATGAGAATCACCAATCAGCTAGCTGCCTCCTGAACGCCCCCTACTGGGGATTGAGCCGCAACCTAGGTATGTGCCCTGACTGGGAATCGAACCAGTGACCGGTTCATAGATCGATGCTCAACTACTGAGCTGTGCTGCCCGGGCATCTTGTTTTAAGTTACAGGACTTGTCAGCATTTTCTGGTTTATGTTTCAAAAAGCTTTTGTTGTAATTGAGAGTTAAGAGTCATCTTGTTGGGGTTACATTCCTTTTCCATTGAGTGGTAATGACTTGGCTTGTTTTATATTTGTGTCTTCCAAGGTTTTGGGGGTCATGGAAACATTTATTTAAACCTCTGTGTTTTCCTTTGTCTATGTTAGGTGGTTCTTTCTAGCCTCAAATAGGTGTCACACTTCTGTTTTCATCTCAGTTTCAAGAAATTCTTGTGGTTTTATATGAATGCAAATAAATTCTTGGTCAGTTTTATGTGAATGCAAATAAATTTTTGAGTTAAATAGTATTTTTCAGTGGTAAAGGAGGGAATTGACATTTTGGGGCATATTTAATACAACATTGCTGTCAGGTAAGACATTATCATTTCCATAATGCAGATGAGAAAGTTGAGGATCAGAGAGAGGTTAAGTAAGTAGCTTGTCCAGTGTTAATCAGTGATTAAACTAGGATTCAAGTCTAAGTTGCCTGATGCCAAAGCCTATAGTTTTATCTGCTATCTCATGCTGTCAACATAAACCTGACTAGTCAAACTCCCAGATAATTTTATCAGCTTTCTTTGATTTCTGGGTGTTAGAAGTGTATTAAATGGGAGAATTTAATAAGAACTTGTAGTACCATTTCAAAGACTCAGACCACAGGATGGTAACCATTTAATATAGGTTCTTCAACTAGGCATTTAAATCTTACCCCTTGGTTTCTAATGTAAAGGGAAAGATTTACCAAGTAAATTGCCAAAATTTTCCTGAACCCAGGGAGACTATGGTTAAAACATATGCACAGAAAGTTTAAGAATCTGTATACTTTAGAACCGGGCTTCAGATATTGCTGACATAGTCTAGTTATGGAAGTGATTAATGCCAAGCAGTGAGAAACTATGAAGTATTTAGTGTAAAAAGCTCAGTAGGGAGCTTTTTCAAACATCACCAGTTCTTTAGGAAGTTTGTCTTCAAACACTTGGGACCTATCCAAAAGCCTAGTGCCTTTCCCAAACTGATTCTAGTATAGACTTATCCTGAATGATGTATAAAATTAAAACTGATATAATATTTGCAATTCCAATATTGCATGAAATTCTTTAAATAATTCAGGTTTGGGGAGGGGTTAATTGCTTTGTTTCTTGATGTGATTAGGTGAGTCTCCTTCCTTTTATTTGTAATTACACTGCAGTGTAGAAGTTAAGAGTCAAAGTAAGGGCTTGCATTGCATTTTGTACATTGCTCATCTTAGCTTCATTTGGCTCAGTCATTAAGTTAACCAAATAAGAATATTATGGTATCTATAACTTAATTTCTTTTTAGTAAGTCTGGACAGGCTATAATAACATGCATATGCACCTATATATTTTATTTAGCAAGTGTTTCTTGACTACCTGCTCTTTAACACTAGTGACCACTTTCATCCCACATTAGCTCCTTACACACATAGCCATTTGCTGAGCCTTTTTATCATTTCGAATTGACCACCCTAGAAATATTTAACTCCCAGGAAGTTTGAGGTCAGAGTTTATATTAAAAACTTGGGAACATCAGCTTTGTCTTCTAAGAAAAAATCATATTAATGCTTTATACTTTACGGACTGCTCATGTTATTTAAGTCTTATCACAAATAATTCTAATATTTATATTTACACTTTTTTTTTTGGAGAGACAATTCATAGCATTTTAGTCATTAATCCGTTTCATTCAATAATGCACTGTATTGTATCTGGGACTCTTAATACTATTGTCATAATTTCCCTTGGAGAGGATGATGCTTTTAAAAAACCTGAGTTGGATTTCCATCGATTAATTCTAAAATATTTTACCTTACCAAAAGAGCAACCCCTAATCAGCTAAGGTGGAGGTGGTATGGATAGGTGTTTTAGACAGAAGGTGGGAGCACAAGTATATCAACAAGCAAATTTAATACATGGCTTAGACCACATGATAGGGAGAGAGTACCAACATAGCCAAGGCCTTCAAGAAGGTAGTTGGAAGTGCTCTGTCAAGTAGGTTAGTCTGCAGATTTGAAAGCTAAAACCTTTTCCTATTATATCCTCAAGCCCAACCAGAGAATATGAAATAATGAATAACTAGAGGGCTGTAACTTCCCAGAAAACAGAAAGTGGAGTAAACACACCATCCCCCAATAAAATGAATTTGTATGTCAAAGTGTAGAGAAAAGTTTGGACATCTTAAAGTTTGTTTTGGCATTTTGGTCTGTAAGCAATCAATATAGAAAGGAAGGCTATCATAAAGAGGAAAGTCTCCAAGAACCAGAGTAGTTGAGCCCAACCATTGGTGATACCTTTAGACTTGCACAATACCATGGCATACACCAACTCTCCCATGTGAATCAGCCAGGCACTCCATACCCATTGTAGAGAAGGGTGTGATGAAAGTTCACCAAGTACTGAGTGAAGGGGCCCAGGGGCCCTAGGCTCTGATAAATACTCCTAGGCCAGAAGACGACCCATTTTCCAGAAGTGTTCCCCATTATCCTCCTATATAAAAAAAGGCTAATATGCAAATTGTCCCCTTACCCTTGAGTTTGACTGGGGGGTGGGGCTAGCTGACCAACTTCCCATGTCCCCTCCCCCCAGCTGGCTGGACCCCACCCATGCACAAATTTGTGCACCGAGCCTCTGGTCTTTTATAAATGAACTCTGTCAGCCAAATAGAAGTCACTCCTCATCAGAGATCATCTGCCTTGGTTTCACATCTGTGCCATAACATTTACATCCTCTCTGTCTCTTTTGACCAATTAAGTCCCACCATCCTTTAGCTTTTATCTCCCTTTTCTAAGCAATTTTACTGCCTCCAACATTCTGCTTCAGAAGTCCTATTCTAACTTGACAGGCCATAAACTTGGCTTCCTGGGTGAGTTCTGAGACTTAGGTAAATCGTAGTAACCATGGGACGGAGAAATGCAGAGGCAGGAACATCCTCGAGTAGACTTACACATTTTCCATTTGGTCAAAACTGATTCACTATAATAGAAAAGATACAAGGTTTTTTTTTTTTTTTTTATCCCCCTTACAGAGAAATGGAAGCATTAGGGGTATTATAGTATTTTTTCGAGACAATTTTGAAATTCACATCTCTTATCTTTTAATTCAGAAGTACTGAGCCACTAAAGATACTCAGGAATAATATGGTTACTACCTTTTATTGAGTGCTTACAGGGATAGAAACATATATATAATCCTAATACAGTATGAAGTTGACACAATTACCACCCTTATTTTTATATGTGTGGAAACTGAGGAGTTAAGTAATTTTTCAAGGTCACAGTCTGTAACCCAGATTCAAACATAGAGCCCAGATTCAAACATAGGTCTGTACTCCTAATTCTTATACAACTTGTAGAGCTCTTATTCTTAAATACTGTGTTCTATGTGGTTTTCTTACAATATAGGATATTGCGAGAAAAGAAAAATCCTTGCATCTTACGTCAGGAAGTGACCTTTAATTCTTTCCGGATTGTTCTTTGTAGTGAGGCCCTAAATACTTTGATGACCTTGACAAGGGCTGAGCCAAGTCTAGGTTAGTACAGGATTCCCAAACCCGTGCTCATTCTGCTGGAGAGCATCACTTTTCCTGTGGAAGCATTGACTTGATGGCAGACATACTCTAAGGCACCTTTTGTGTTTTGACAAGTTTGCTTCATTTACAGGAGGAAGAATGGCAGAAGACAGTATTAGGTTAACTAGTGACCTTCTTGAGGTTCATTCCAGCCTCAGGCATACAACCCAGGAAGAACATTCCTTAGCTAGCAAGCTGTTCTTTTCCATTCTATTTCTTGTGCTCAAAGCAAACTGAGTTATCTGATGCCTTACAGAAGTCTCTCTTTTCATTTTGTTTATTCAATTTTTCATGCGTGCAGTATGACTAGTTAGAAAGGCTGTAAGGTCATTTTAGTGTTTTCCCACAGAGGCTTACAGTAATTAACATAATAATTCAAGTAGATTAATTATAGAAGGAAATGTATTTAAAATTTTTTGGCCAGCAAGTGCCTTTTGAAGGGTACACTGTAGTTGCTGGTGTTAGAGTCAGACCTGGGAAAGAATTCTGTTTCTGCAATCATTTACCCTCTGTGTTAGCTGGTGGTCAGATTCTTAACCTGTCTGAGCTTTAGTTTTTTATTGTGGAAGGTAGTGGTAATAACAGCTCTCTTACAGAGTAATTCTGAGAAATGAATACAATAGCATATAATAGGTAACTCACTGAGTGGACCTTTCTTTTTAGAATAGCATAAAATCTTTCAATAGCGTCCCTTGATGAAGGAATCCTTTGTAATTATCTATTCTGTTTTGTGCAATAAGATTTCTACCTGGGGGAATAATCACTTCACATGAAAGAAATAACCTAATTTAGTTGTGCTGTTGTGGTCTAGGAGTTTGGTTTAGGGTTAAATTGGTCTCCTGATCACCTCTGTTAATCCCCAGTCGCTGAGTAGTAATGATTCTGATGAGATGAAAACTTCCATATTTGCAAATAGCAATCATTAAAATCAGAACAACCGGTTTTATCCTTCTGTCCAGAAAGAATTTTCATTAAAAGTTTTTTTAAATGTTGCCCTAGGTAGTTTGGCTCAGTGGATAGAGTGTCGGCCTGCAGACTGAAGGGTCTTGTGTTCGAATCTGGTCAAGGGAACATGCCTGTGTTGTGGGCTCAATCCCCAGTAAGAGTTATGCAGGAGATGGACAATCAGTGATTCTATCTCATCATTGATGTTTCTATCTCTCTCTCCCCCTTTCCCTTCCTCTCTGAAATCAATAAAAAAAATTTTGAAAAGTTTTTTAAATGTAGAAATTGTGGTTGAAGTAGTACTGTAAGTTTGTTTTATAGTTACCTGGGTAACATTTTCGTTGATGTAAGCAGGAAGACAACATTGAGGAATGGTTCAGGAAAAAAATCTCTCTGCCTGCAGAAATTTTTGCTAGGTTGCAATATTTGTACCCTTCCCACATATCTCTCATGTTTTAGTAGTGATGTACCTGATAGCAGTGAGGCACCACCTGTACTCATTGTCAGTTATTCGAGTTGTATTTTCCATTTTGGTTGATGTTCTTTTTTTGTTTGCAGACAGGTTACTTCTAAATCCAGTGTTTTTTCTTTTATATAGGAAAGATTTCTAATGGATAAACTTCAGTTTAGAGATAGGGACTAGTCTAACCTTTGCATTTGAGTGTTTCCAGTAGAATAGCTTTAAATTAAAGGTTCAAATCTGTAGGTCCAAGGTGTATAAAGTATCATATAAATAAATACACTTCAAATCAACAATATCCTATCTAATAAAAGAGTAATATACAAATAGACTGTACCTTCAATCAGGCCACACCCATCAGCCAATCAGGAACAAATTATGCAAATAAACCCCAACCAAGATGGCTGTGGCCACTGAGAGCAGGAGGGAGGCTTGGGTTTCCTCGGCAATGGAGGAAGCCAAGGTTTCCTCCTGGCGTTGCCGGCCTAGGCCTCTACTCAATGCTGCAAAGTTTCAATTATAGAAGATACATTCCAACAGAAAAGCAGCCACGGAGCTGGAGAGAGCAGAGGTTAGAGTTGCCCGGGTGATAGAGGAAGCCCTAGCACCTCGGCCTCCACTCTAGGCTACAAAGTTTCAATTATAGAATTTAAACTGAAATGGCTGTCTAGGCTACAGAGTTTCAATTGTAGAACATAAATTAATCCCAGATACCAGGGCCTCCGCTTGGGTCTCGGGGGGGGGCATGGCCAGCCTGCAAACCACCACAGGCCCCTTGCCCAGGTCGCCCCACGTCCCCAGGGAACCCCCACCCTGATCTGGGACACCCTTCAGGGCAAACCAGCTGGCCCTCACCCATGCACCAGGCCTCTATCCTATCTAATAAAAGAGTAATATGCAGATTGACCATCAGTCCAACACACAAGGGGGCTGCCCCCATGTGGTCAAAGATCCTGCCTCCATGTGGACACAAGATGGCCACCACAAGATGGCCAGCAGGGGAGGGCCGTTGGAAGGTTCCAGGCCTGCAAAGGAGGGCATTAGGCCAGCAGGGGAGGGCAGTTAGGAGGGAGCAGGCCTGCAAGGAAGGGCAATTGGGGACTATCAAGCCTGCAGGGGAAGGCAGTTAGGGGTGACCAGGCTGGCAGAGGAGGGAAGTTGGGGGCAAACAGGCTGGCAGGGGAGCAGTTAGACATCAATTAGGCTGGCAGGGTAGTGGTTAGGGGGTGATCAGGTTGGCAGGCAGAAGCGGTTAGGGGCAATCAGGGTGGTAGGCAGGTGAGCAGTTTGGAGCCAGCAGTCCTGGATTGTGAGGAGGATGTCTGATTGCCCGTTTAGGCCCGATCCCGATAGGATCGGGCCTAAACGGGCAGTTGGACATCCCTCAAGGGGTCCCAGATTGGAGAGGGTGCAGGCTGGGCTGCGGGACATCCCCTACCCCCGTGCACGAATTTCCTGCACCAGGCCTCTAGTGTTGTTATAAATAAGGCTCAATGTATTCTAAATACATTCATGGATATGATTTATAAATAGTGATCTTGAGGAATGCTATTCAGTAAATGTTTCTTAGACTCATAGGACCTACATTGGAATATAGAATATTTTGTATAATTTCATTGGTTAAAATCTATTAGAGTTACTGAAGGTTTTCACAATTTCTAATTACTGTTAACCCTGTCCTGAGGAGCTGCAAATTATCCAGTGATCAATATGAAGTGAGATTTAAAAAAAAAAAAAAAAATATATATATATATAAAATTGATTTTTTTAGCAAGAGGAAGGGAAGAAGGATAGAGAGTTAGAAACATTGATGAGAGAGAAGCATCGATCAGCTGTCTTCTGCACACCCCCTACTGGGGATGTGCCCACAACCAAGGTACATGCCCTTGACTGGAATCGAAGCTGGGACCCTTTAGTCCACAGACCGATGCTCTATCCACTGAGCCAAACTGGTTAGGGCTGAAGAGAGATTTTTTGTACCCAGAATTAAGAAAACTCATCCCCTCACCAAGGGTACTGTTCATTTAAGAGAAAAAAAATGTACAAACTATTTGCACAGTTGAACATCTTTGTCCTTTTTAACTATCTTAAAAATTAAAACTCTTAACAGGAAGGTAAGTAGTTTAGAATTTGCTCATCAGATGACAAAGGAAGGGCTTTTAAAGAAGCAAAAGCATACTTGGTTGGCAATAATTTGGGAGGCAGGAGATTGCTATTTATGATGATATTTAATGCCATTTTTAGTAGGATTAAATAAAAAAGTAAATGCCATTATGCATGTTAAACTAACCCTCCTGGAAGGTATTAAGAGTAGAGTCACCTTTAGTCTTCTTTTCATTCCACTACAATTTGTAAGTTGGCTTAGAGCAGCATTTTCCAGGCTGTTTAATTGAACATTATTAGTTCTTATACAATGTGAATAAGTATCCTATGGGGATGAAAAAAGGATTCTTGACAGAATAATGGCCAGTGATATGCATTTCTTTGCTGCAGAATTAGTATTCAGAGTATTTGTACTCGTGAGCCTTATGACCCTTCAAAAGAAGAAAGGATACCATTATGCATTATTTCTCAAATTTATTTGGCCATAGAATCCTGTTTGTTGAGAATGCCTAATAAGCATTTCATGTTATGACTGGTGTGTGTAGTGGAGCCCACTTGAGTAGTTCTGGCGTAGTGAGTTTGTGAATTAAAAAAAAAAAAAAAGAAATCCTTTTTTTTTATAAGATAACTTGGCTAGTAGTGGGAAAAGACTTTTTCTGTGACCATATAAGATATGTCTCTAAGGTAACACAGACTGCCCTAGCTGGTTTGGCTCAGTGAACAGAGTGTTGACCTGCTGAAGGGTTCCCAGTCGATCAAGGGCACATGCCCGAGTTGCAGGTTTGATCCCTAGTAGGGGGCATGTAGGAGGCAGCTGGTCGATGATTCTCTATCATCATTGATGTTTCTGTCTCTCCCCTCTCCCTCCTCTCTGAAATAATAATAAGAAAAAAATGTTTACAGTAACACAGACTTAGGGATGAATGTAATTTCAAAGGTTATCTAACCCAATTGCCAATCCTATCTATACTAATAAAAGAGTAACTAGACCAGGAGACCTTCCAGAGACCCTCCTGTGAATTAGACTAGGAGACCTTCCAGAGACCTTCCAGACATCCTTCTGGGCAAAGCCATGGCAGTGGGGCCAAGGCAAAGGTGGTTAGGGGAGATCAGGCTGGCAGGGGAGTGCAGTTGGGGGCAATCAGGCCGGCGGGAGGGGGGGCAGTTGGCCTTAATTAGGCCGGCAGGAAGGGCATTTGACGTGATCAAGCCGGGATAGGCAATTGGGGGCACTCAGGCCAGTGGGGGGAGCAGTTGGAGGCGATCAGGCCTGCAGGCAGAGGCAGTTAGGGGTGATCAGGCAGGCAGGCAGAGTCTTTAGGGGCAATCAGACAGGTAGATGAGCAGTTAGGAGCCAGTGGTCCTGGATTGTGAAAGAGATGTCTGACTACAGGATTGGGCCTAAACCAGAGTGGGACATCCCTTGACGGGTCCCGGATTGAAGAGAGTGCAGGCCAGGCTAAGGGACCTCCCCCCTCCCCCACTGTGCACCGGGCCTCTAGTCCTATATAATAAAAGGCTAACATGCAAATTATCCAGTTGCTGTGATGCACACTGACCACCAGGGGGCAGATGTTCAACATAGGAGCTGCCCCCTGGTGGTCAGTGTGCTCCCATAGGGGCACCCCGCCCTCCTCCAGTGCACGAATTTCATGCACTGGGCTTCTAATAACAATGATAATAGTAACAGCTGCCATTTTTAGGAGCACTTGCTGTTTATCAGACACAGTGTTGTTATTCTATATGCTTTTATTAAACATGGATTTTAATGTTTTTTTATCTTAATATTTTCCATTCTCTTTTTAACATCTCCACTACTACATTTTCCCAGTAACTACGTAATTGCAGTGTCCTGTTTTCCCTGTCTATAGAGTGTTGCCATCTTCTCACCTTGTCCTCTTCTCCACACTTACCCAAAATGATCTTATAAAAGGGTAATTCTAATTGTGCTTAAAACTCTTCAGAGCTTCACCATTATCCTCAGAATCTTAGCTTTGTTCATCTTTGTTTACTTTTCTAATTTCTTCCCTCTTGCCCCTGGGCTGCTGCCATACTAAACTATAGCCCTTTGAGGAATATAATGCTCTCTCAGCTCCAGGCCTGTGCACATGCATTAGGTTCCTATCCTTAGATTTCAAATCTCCCAACAAGCCTTCTCTGACCATCCTGAAATTGAGTTAGGTCCTGGATTAGGTTCTATATGGACTGTGCATTTGACCCTATTGTAACTTTTAACAAGTGGTGCTATAATTGTCTATTTTAATTTTCCAGTTATAATAGACTTTAATTTCTTTGGGAATAGGTATTATGTGTTATTTAGGATCCATAGATCTTAGCACAATGCCTACATATATAAGTACTGTTAGCCCTGTGCACGAATACGTGCGCCAGTAGCTCTCTGCAGGGCCTGGCTGCACTGTGCCCACTGCCCAGTGGCTCTCCGCAGCCCAGAGGCCCATCTGCAGCCGGGTGCGGAACACTTGCCTCGTCACGATGGTGATAAAACAAGCATTCTGCCAGGCTGCCCACAATTGCTCTCAGCAGCTGCCCCCCAGGGGACTCCGGTGGGGCTGAGAGGACTGGATGCCACCATCTTGTGGCTATGGGCACCACCATCTTTGTGATGGAGTGATGGTTAATTTGCATATTGCCCTTTTATTAGATCAGTATTTATTGAATGAATGAGAGTATCCTAATCCGCCAAAACCGGTTTGGCTCAGTGGATAGAGCATCGGACTGCAGACTGAAAGGTCCCAGGTTTGATTCCAGTCAAGGGCATGTTCATTGGTTGCGGGCACATCCCCGGTAGGAGGTGTGCAGGAGACAGCTGATCGATGTTCTTCTCTCATCGATGTTTCTAACTTTCTGTCCTTCTCCCTTCCTCTGTGTAAAAAATCAATAAAGTATATATTTAAAAAAAAAGAAAGTATCCCAATCTTCACAACCTTGCAAGATGTATTACAGTTTAGGAAATTGGCCTTTCTGAGGTTACTCAGCTAAAAGGAGGTGAGGAAGGATAGAATCCAGATCTGTCTAAATTACAAAGACTGGGCTTATTTTTTTCTTGCTTCTCCGCATGGCTGCTCATTTTCATCTTGTCTTTACATATTTCCATCAAGTGTTCCAACAGCCTATGCCAACAAACAATCTTATCCATAGGTTCTGAGGCAGCTTGTGCCATATTTGGATAGCTTTTGAGGGCTGAAATAGGTCCCTCTAAAATAATTTTCCATCCACTGGTCTTAATTTATGCTTTGGAGACTATAATTTATTTTTCTAAAAACAAATAATTCCTAATTTGTAATCCACTTAAGGTCTCGTTTATTAGTTTGTTCATTCATTTATAGAGCAAACATTTACTGAGCACCATCGTTAGGTTGGTTCCTTATTCTAATGATGTCATTTTTAAAAATGTTTGAAGATTGTTTTCAGACTTTTGTCTGATTCTTATGAAAATGTGTTGACACTTTTTTTAAACCTTGAAGGTGGATTTGATTCGGGAAATAGCTAATAGTTGTTTATGACCAAGCAAGGTGAAAAATATGAATCAGAAGTTTCAATCTGACAGTCCTCAATTTTTTTTTGGCTTGCCTATAATTTTTTAAAAATTTGAACTTAAGTTGTAATGGTTCTGAAAGAGATAATGACGGTAGTGGTATAAATAATAGGTATACTGGATGTTCTCTGTGATGCTATTGACAATGTTTTAAAATGGAAAATATGGCAATTATTAATATGGAACTGATTAAACATCATGACACATTCTTCAGTGGAATACATCTATCTAATAAAAGAGTAACATGCTACTTGACCGTACCTTCACAACGCCCACCAGCCAATCAAGAGTGAGTATGCAAATTAACCCAACAAAGATGGTGGGTTAATTTGTATACACAGGCGCTGAACGGCTGGGGGTGGGCCTGGACACTTGCGTTGTCACCATGGTGACGATGCAGACATTCCACAGCACCCTCAGCCGCTCTGGGCAGCATGGGAATGCAGGAAGGCAGCTCCTGGCTGGAGCAGAAAGGCAGTTCTGGCCAGAGTGAAGACACTGCCAGTATCCAGGGGAAGGAAGGCCCATTCTTGCATGAATCTTTGTGCATTGGGCCTCTAGTTTTAATTGTAAATGATGAAGATCTATATTTGATATGGCAAGTTATTCACATTAATATTTTAAATGAAAAAAGGTTACAAAACAGTTTGCATAATAGTTTCTAATATTGCAGGAGACTGCCTCATATCTTTTTTGCATAAGAAAAAAAATCTCTAAAAGTACATAACCTAAACTACTAACAATGCTTGATTCTGAGTCGTTGGATTAAAGGTGTGTGTAAAAAAAAATACCTCATCCTCCTAACCTATAATAACATCAGTGCAAAACAAACAGCTATATACATCTGTCTCGTTAGCATATAATCATACACATATTCAAGTGAATATGGTTTTGTGTCCTCATCCTAACATATGAAAAGTTCATTTTCTCTCAAGGTTCTCTTTGATATTTCCTGGGACCCCAGGTTTACTTCTTAAGTCTCAAGAGGGTTAGTCAAGCTGGTTTTGGCAGGAATTAGCATGGTGGTTGAGACCAACTTCTGACATAACTTTGGTCCTTCAGTCATTCCTCAGGATGCCAGCTCAAGAACTGTTTTAGCATCTACTTTTTGTGTCCAGGATCTGGCTATTGCTTCTTTTATTCTTTCTGAAACTCTTACTGCAGTGGACCAGCATTGTTCCATGGCCCTTGTCAGTTGGAGCTGAGTAGTAGTTGCCCCTTTAGATGGGACATGCACTCTCCAGTTTTCTGAATTCCTCATCATTCCTCACTCCTCGTTATTTCATTGACACTATGGTTAAGGCTGGGTTTGATTTATATATCTGTTCTGAGCACTGGGGATGTATGTGAATATAAATAAGACACAGTCGTTGCCTTCAGAAAGCCTTTCTCTGATAAAAGAGAGATGGTAAAAAATAATTATAATATGTGATAAGTGCTATAGTCAAATATATAATTAGATACTAATTGAGCACCTATAATATACCAGTTATAATGCTGAATGCTTTAACTTATCTAAATCCTAACACTTTTGAGTTGGTGTTACTTTTTCCTCTCTACACATGAAGAAGTGAGCTCAGAGATGGTTAAGTATCTTGGCCAAGATCATACAGCTAGTAAGTATAAGTTGCTGTAATTCAAAATCCAATTTCTGACCAAGAGCATCAGTTCCCACCCTGCCTTCTTTGAGAGCATTAAAGCTTGAATCATTTAACCAGAGACATTGGTTTTTATCTCAGTGATTTTTTTTTTATTTATTTATTTATTTATTTATTTATTTATTTTTTAGGGCAAGACAGTGTACTTAACTGGTATAAAGGGCTGCTGAGATCCAGGACCAGGGAAGACTGCAAGTTGGAATCCCAGAGATCCCAGGAGGCTTTTTGTCCAGGCTAGAGAAGGGAAAGCTATAGTAAGCAAATAGATCAGCCTGCCAAATGGGAATTCTAGGATAATTTGAGTTCTCTTCCCACTAGCTACTTGAATTCTACTAAGGTGACTATTGATGAGAAATAGGGGTTGAAGTGTGTGTTGCTTGTTTTTTGAGAACTGCCAAGAACTAATAAAAACTATGTCACAGACCTTCACAAAATAGCAGCATAAATGTTTGGTTTAATCTTGTATATCGAAAGCAGAGGCTTTTGGAACACTAGGCATACCTAGGCCAGAATTGATAGTGAAAAGCATGAATTTCTGACATAAAAACTGGGGAAGGTTTTTAGTAGCAGCTGGTAGTCCTCCCACACTGCCCTTTATGGCTCAGGAGTTGCTTTCTGCAGGGTTGCAGAGTATGCTTGAGATGAAAGAGACAGTCCCTCATAGTAGCTTTAGGACCTTAAGTCCTGTGTAAAACGAGGAATTTGGATTGGATGACTTTAGCACTTGCTGCTTTTTTAGTGCTTATTTAGTACCATATACTTTATGTATGTTATTAGCTCATTTAATTCCTAACCTGGCTCTGTGATATAGATGGTGGTATCCAAATATTACAGATTAGGAAACCGAGGCTCAAGGTTGGTCCAATGTCATACAATCTGTATATATATAAAACTCTAATATGCTAATAGACCGAACGATGGAACAACTGAACAACCAACCAGTCACTATGAAGTGTGCTGACCACCAGGGGGCACATTCAAATCATGGCAGGCATCAGCCCTGCTTACATTCACTGCTGGTGCCAGCCCCAATTGCTCTGCCATCAGCGTGTGGGAGTGACAGCGGTGGGAGTGGGGCTGCTGGCAGAGGACTGGGGGCTGTGGTGGGGGGGTCAGGTGGAGCGATGGACCAAGATCTGCCCCTGTGCCCACCTCGCAGCCTACAGTTCCTTTCAAGGTGCACAAATTCGTGCACTGGGCCCCTAGTTAGTTAATAAGTAGAGAAATCAGAATTTGAATGCAGCTCTGCCTGACTCCTGAGTGTTATTTTTGCAATAGTGACACTGATTAATAATCTAAAAACGTCTTTCCTATTGTTCTGTCTCCCACTCCTCAAATGAGCTTCTTTGCTTCCTTGAGGCTAACTTGATCCCAATATTTTGGGCTTAAAAGAGGGTGTGGTGTGTATAAGGCACACAACTAGCCTGTTGACCTTCTGCTTTCTCTTCTCAGGCTGGCAGTTATGCAGAATCTGTGATTTAAATTTTTTAAAAAAGAATTGCAATACCTGCAACTCTGTGTAGCTTCAGAAATCGCCCCATAACACACTCTGTTAGCATAACTAAATTGCCATGCAATCCCTTAATATTTTTTTACTGATTTTTTTTTTTTTTAACAGAGGAAGGGAGAGAAAGGGAAGGAGAGAAACATCAATTTGTTCCAGTTATTTGTGCATTCATTGGTTGATTCTTGTATGTATCCTGACTGGGGATTGAACCCCCAACCTTGGTGTATCAGGATGACATTCTAATCAACTGAGATACTTAGTCAAGGCCTGCAGTCCCATGATATTTTAGTGTACACTACTTCTAATGATTTAGTTGTTATTTCAAGTCCTTGTAAGTTACAAATGTGATTTGCTACTAGCTAAAAACTCCTAATCTACACTAATAAAAGAGTAAGATGCAAATTAACTGTACCTTTGTGATGCCCACCAGCCAGTCAGGAGTGTCTATGCAAATTAACCCAACAAAGATGGTGGATTAATTTGCATACACAGGTGCTGAGCAGCCAAGGGTGGGTCGGGATGCTTGCATCATTGCAGGCATTCTGCACTGACTCAGCTGCTCCAGGCCTCTGGGCATTGTGGGAAGGCGGAAAGGCAGCTCCAGGCCAGAGCAAAAAAGTGGCTCCAGCCAGAGCGAAGGTGGTGCCAGCAGCCAGGGAAAGGAAGGCCCATTCTTGCACAAATCTTCATGCGTCAGGCCTCTAGTGGTTAAGTAATAAAATTGGTATCAACTTGCCCTGGACATTGTGGCTAGTTGGTTGGAGCATGTCTGGTACACTGAAAGGTCGAGGGTTTGATTTCTGGTTAGGACACATACCTGGGTTATGATTTCGGACCCCATTTGGGCCATGTGGGAGGCAATTGATCAGTGTTTCTCCCTCTTCTCCCTCCGAAATCAATGACAGTGTCCTCAGATGATAATTAAAAAAAAAAAAAAGTGGCAATTTATATGGTCTGTGTCTTCAGATACTTAGCTAGATCTCTAACCAACAGATCAAATTCAATGTCAGATTTCTGATTTTTAAATTGAATTAATGAAGTTGGGTATAATGGTTTATGCTATCTGTAATACATTTGATACCTGAGTATTTCCTTGAATGTGTCCTGGAGTGCTCCATGTTTTCATAAGCAGTGTGGTACAGAGGAAAGGGTTCTGCCTGGGTGGGACCTAAGTTTGCATCCTAGATATATGGTTAGGGACCATATATCCATCAGTGGTCGGTAAACTCATTAGTCAACAGAGCCGTAGTTTGCCGATCACAGTCCTAGATATATGGAGAGTTACTCTGAACCTTACTCTTTTACCTATAAAAGAGGATTGGAGGATTAGAGGGATGAAGTGTTGAGCACAGAACCTGGCACTAATTGCTATTCAGAAATTATTTCCTATCAGTGTGGGATATGAGTAGAATATGTATAGAGACATTAAAATGGCAAAGTGATAGGATAGGCAGCCTTGCTTCTATTTCAGGACTCTGTCGAATCTTAGCATAAGGCCATAATGAACTCATATGTGATCAACTGAGGTATTTCTAGAAAAGATCTAGTCTATGTGGTAAAACAGATGTGATGGTTAGTTAGACCTGGGCTACTTAGCTTTAATGGGAGGAATCAGATCTGAGATTATTAAAGGCTTTAGGTAATAGTGAGATGTTTCTATTTGAATATTCTATTTAAAAAGAGGAAAAAAGATATGTTAACTGATTTTCACCATATTAGGATGCTCCTCTTAAAACCTAAACAGTTGGACCTAAAATTCTTAAGTAAATCTTCAACCAACACTGCTAAACTTTAGGACCCCAGAATGTTTTCAGTAACCACAATACTGCAGGTTTACCCCACTGTCCGAAAGTAGATCATTTCTGTGTAAGCCATAATAGCGTAAAGTGAAGAAGCAATCACGTTAGGACACATCTTGCTAATAGATGCCCCAAATAACTCGAGATAAAGCACAAATGCTCAGAGATAACAGTTTAAAACTTGTTGATGCTGAGACGATGCGTATAGTTCCTATGGAAAGAGCTTGATGCTTCCACTCCCTCTGCTAGGGTGTTTGCAGCAAAACGACCACTGCTATTTTTGTTTTTCTTCGTAAAAGAGAAATCCTCTTCGATTTCTTTTGGTTAGTGAAAAAGATACTAATGTAGGTCTTTTGTAAAGTGAAGTGGCGTAAAGCAAACTTGAAAACGGGGTACCTGTATTTCAGTGGCTCAGGCTGAGATCATCCCTGCCGTTTATTCTTGAAAATGTGGTAGAAAAGTTTACCCTCTGTGTCAGCAATTTTCTGCCAGTGGGCCAGAGACACACTGATGTGCCGCAAGAATTTTTAAAACATGCAATACTTTACTATTTTTTCTGGGACTCCAACCTATTTTCCCTTAATTATCAAATAAAAAAAGGACAAAGTCAACACAACAATAATCATCCAGTGTGAATAAAACAAAATTATACTATTTTTTTTTGTCAGATTAGCAAAAAGTATAATATATTTTTTGGTGTGCTACAGAATTTTAGTAATCAGTTTGTATGCCATGAGTTGGAAAGGGTTGAAAATCACTGCTCTACATCAAAACTCTGTAATGTATTTTTTTATTAATTGGTTTTGAGAGAGAAACATCAGTTTGTTGTGCCACTTAATTTATGAATCATTGGTTGATTCTTGTATGTGCCCTGACTGGAGATCAAACCTGCAGCTTTGGCATATCAGGATGACGCTCTAACCAACTGAACTACCTGATCGGACCAAACTGTGTAGCGTTAAAAACTAATCAGCATTTTGTGACTACCCTAGTTTAGTTAATCCACTCTAAATAAATTCATTAATCCATCAAGCTATAACATTATATTCACTGATTTTCTATCTTCTTTGCCCTTCCCTCCTCCCCACCTTCATATTATATTTTCCTCTTGGGTTCCTGGTAGACTTTTTGGAAATGCCACTATTTCTGTCACTACATACATTGCCCCAGAATTTTCCTATTTAGATTAGTTTATGTTTCAAAATAAAGTGATTTGCCCTGCTGTTAATATGTGCTTTTAAAATAACTGTGGATACAATGACAGCTGCTTTTTAGAAATCCTGCTTGGATCTATGAACTAGGAGGTCATGGTTTGATTCCTACTGAGAGCACATGCCCGGGTTGTGGGCTTGAACCCCCCTAGTAAGGGGCAGTGTGCAGGAGGCAGCCGATCAATGATTCTCCCTCATCATCGGTGTTTCTATAGAAGTCTCCCTCTCTCTTCCTGTGAGGTCATTAAAAATATATTAAAAAGAAAAAAAGAAATCCTGAAAACCATTGTATTGATACCACTCTTTGTTTTACTGTTAAAGAAGCTGTATTTTCTTTGGAGCTTTTGGAGTACCCCACCCAATTTTTTCTTCTGTTAATGTTCAACAGAAAACTGAAGATAGTTAAGTCACAACTTTCCGATCTTGTGCACATTGCTTCTCTGGTTTACTGCCATACGATACTGTAGCAGTATCTTACAGACATCTTTGATGGCCAATCAGAAGCAGTTAAATTACCTTAAATTTTTAAATGAAACTCTGACAGCCAATAAGAAATCCTTTGGGTGGTAACTGTAACAATCCTTTCGTGTGATTTTAAAAACAATTCTAAATTTGCAGTATTTTCTGTTTTGGAAGCACTTGAGGCTCTACTGCATCTGCTGTGTGTATTTGCTAGGGATTTCCAACCTTTAAGTTCCCTGTAGTTTGAAGTCTGGATCTGACCCCTGTTCTGCTTCTCAAGGTAACTTTAAAACAGGAAGTGTGCAAAGGAGGTAACTGATGACGTGAACAGCCAATCATAGCTTTGTGTTCTTAGCCAATAAAACAGTTCAGCCAATGGGACCACTCTGGAGGCAAGGTTTGGTGTCAAATAGCATGCTAGATTGAATGCCTTTGACTGTTAAAGTGGAAGGAGGTTGCAGGGCTTCATTGGAGCCTCGGAGTTTTTCACTGAGGCAGGGGTCAGCTGAAAGACAAAGAAAAATGGCGAATAGTTTGCTGGGGGGTAGGGGGACAGTTGTTCGGGTTTTCACTGGAGTGGACATTCCAGACTCAGGTTTCTGCATCTCCTGCTGCCTTTTGTTTCCTCCGTCCTTTTTGGGGGGAGGGATAGGAGTGACTTAAATTCTCCCTGTCCGAGGAGATATAAATAACTACATGTAAAATTAATGCAGTTCCCGGTAAGTTTAATTCTTTGTTCTGTGTTAAAATGGTAGAAACTGTTTAGCTTCAAAGAGTGTAGACAAGTTGCACTGTTTCAGAAAATGGCCACTTTACATTCCATGCATACCTTTTGGTGCACCTAGAATACCTTACTCTGTGTAGATTTTGCATGCCCTTCAACTAGGATTTCTTTTCCTAGTTTGAGCAACAAGATCAGGCACATGAAAAAATGCTAATGATTTTTTCAGGGGCATAGTAAAGCACTTTCTCTGCATTGGGTAAACTTAACTGTTTTCCAAATAATTTTCCTTTGTTCAAGTGCACTGAAGCTTTTCTACAGAATAAGCTGAGTTGTTATAAGACTTTTTCTATTTCCATGCACTTTATTGACATCTGTAATTTCAGAGGTGGAAGCAACACTATTGCTATTCTCAATTTGTGTTAAAATATGATTTGCACTGATGCAGGTTCTAATGGTGAAGGCCCACATGCCAATGTGAAATTCTCGTATAACTTTCTTGATTTACCTGTCTGTGCTTTTAGAGTCTTAAGTACAAATTAGTTAAGTAACAATCTTTGTCTTAAAATGCGCATTTTAATATAGAATGCTGGTTAGAAGCATACTTCTCCACTTTACTGGCAATGACAAGAGCAAATCTTTTTCCACCAGTTTCACACATTTTGTCAAGTGTTGATTTAGGTCTTTAAAATGATGTGAGCAAAATGCTTTTCATTTTCTGCCTGAAATATTTAAGTCCTAATTTACCTGCATTTTGTGAATTGGAAAGTTAAGAGTATAGGCACTCTGTCTTTTGCCCTTGAAATATTTTTTTCCTCTTTAGCCTATGAAACTAATGCAGGTTGCTAATCAATAACGAGCCAGTTCTTGTGAATAGTGAAATCTTCCATCCCATGTACTAAAGATCTGTGATGCACTTGATTTTAAAAAGCAATTCTTTGTTTTCTCTTTATTTGCAAGAATGGAATGAAGGTCATTGGAACATTTCTGCAGCAGACTCAGTGTGGAGCAGTGTGGCAGCTAGCAGCACTGTCTTTGGGTAGGGAGTAGGCCCTCTTAGAAGAGAAGTTTGGAGGGTGTTGATTTGCCTTCCCCTTAGGTAAAGGATTTACCCGAGAGGATTGATAGGGGATTAGATTTTGAACTCTTATAATTGAAGTGGTATAGCAGTCAAAGTTGCTAGATGCAGGCTTCTGTTGTTGCTCGCAAAAGTGACCTTGAAAAACTGCCGAGGAGTTTCAAGATTGAAGGACAAAGTTTGTTTATACAGATTTGGACTGAAAAGCTTTATTTAAGATGAAAAGAGACTCTACTTGTGATGTTCAAGTTGAGTGGTTAGTAGGAATATGTTATAGATTCAAATTAGGAGTTTTCAAGCAGTAAGACAATAGGGCTGTATTCATTTTCTCCCACTCCTATCCATTCCCTCCCCCAGCAAGAAAATTCTAAGTCCTTTTGGTATGATTGTTGAGTGAGCTGCCTAACCGATTCAGAATTCCTTGCATGCTACCTTGTCTTCTGTGTAATTTAGAGGGTTCTTAGTGAAGAATGGTATTTCAGGAGTTCAAAGTAATGTTTGTCAAACTTCTTTTGGGAATTGGAATGCTTATGGTAAAAAAAACAGTCATTCTGGGAAGTTATGTCATAAGAGAAAGTATGATTAAGGATTACATTTTCACATAATTATTTTAACTTAAATTTTTTTTCCAATTCATTGATTTACATGTTATCAGTTGCTTTAGGTTTTATATATAATTTAAAAAACAATTGTAGATACTGATTGACTCAATTGGTCCTGGAGCAGAGGAGACAGGAGGTAAGGGGAGCACAGTATGAGGCCTAAATAAAACTCTTTATATTAAGAACTTTGTGGATTTCAATTCTTGGAGAGATATCTATCACTATCTCTAGCCTGGATTCTTAACCTTCTTTAGGGTCATGGACTCTGAGAATCTGACCTACTACCTGGAAGGTGCATATAGGCATGCCTGTGCAAACCCCCTGGTCATCAGGATATTTTCCAGTGGACGTTCATGGTGTTTATATGATCTCTGCATTTACACTTTAACTAGATCAGTATTTCCCAGAGAAATTAAAACTCAACTTCCATAAGGAGCAAAGACCTTCTGTAACTAACTGTATCTTAGACTAGGGTGGTTGTGTGTGGGTGGGTGGGGGAGGCTTAGATAGGGTCTGAAATTTGGGCATTTATTTACTCTGATTATAGTATTTGAGGCAGCATGGTGCAGTAGCAAAAACAGACTATCTAAAGTCAGGAGACTTGTATCCAGGTCCCTCCACAGCTGTCCCCAGCTTTATGAGCTTAGGCAAGTCAGCCATTTAGTGTCAGCTTCCTCACATGTAAAAACGGGTCCTAAAAATAGCACCTTCCTATTTAGTGGTGAGTCTCAAATGAGATCATGTATGTCTAGTGCTTTGCAGATTGTGAAGTGCTACATAATCTTAGTTGTTACTAATTCAAACTATTAGGGGGTAAGTGCTTATGAAAATAGGGAAAAAAATGCCAGTATTTTAACATGTTTACAGAGGAGTTTATTTAAACCCGACACATTTCTTTTAAACTGATTCTACATGCCTTCACTTGCATATTCCTATTATGTTGACATAACTCTAGGTAATGCACTGAGACCATCAAACCTTCCCTTACCAAGATTCCTATGAAATAATTTTAACCCCTTTCTCAGAAATTATAGGCCTCAGAATAAGGTGATACGGGAATGCTGGTTTTTTGGAAACCCTTAGTAAATTTTTGAATCTCTCAGATAAAATATGGAAACTGGTTTCAATATGATATTGAGATTTGCATTGTAATTCAGATATGTTATAATAGTTGCAGCTGTTTACTATCAGAAGTTACATTTTTAGTTTACGTACCAAATATTTATAAAGTAAACTGGGAGCCATTTTTTTGTTTGCTTTGTGGTCATATGATCTCCTTTCTGTCTGTTTTCAAGCTTGGAAGACAGTTAATAGCTTGCACAGTAGTAGCAAGCAAATAAATGTTGGGGTGAAAACTTTAAAAAAAATAAGTCTTTCACCAAAATATAAACATTACCATAAATGTCACACAGTTGATGCCCACTGTGAGATACATTTTCAAGATAAATGGTAGAAACCCATGGGGAGAGATCTGGTTCTCACCCATTTCACATACCTGCTTTCCCCTATTTTTAGGACTCTTTTTTTTTTTCTCTTTGGAGTGGGGTGGATATTTTGTGATCTATTTTATTTCCTGTCCTATTAAGTCACTTCCTTTCAGTCATGGTCAGTCAAGATTGATTCTGCCTCCTTTCTGTAGATTGAAAGAATCATATTTAGACAGAATAAGGCCTGGCAAAATTGGCATTGGCCTCTCTACATAAAATTCCAGTTCCAGGGGTGTATGTATTTGAAAATAGCAGTCATAGTCACTGTGGGCTCTTTGTTCCTAAAATAAGATGAGATCTCCTTTAAAGAAGCCATATACATATTTTCATGGAGGCTTCTTACCCAAAAAACATTCTTAAAGCTAATCATTTATAGATGGTCTTCATGAATGAAGTAATTTTTGCCTACACCTAGCCTTCATAATACATGCCTACAGTGTGTGTGTGTGTGTGTGTGTGTGTGTGTGTGTGTGTGTGTGTGTGTGTAATTATTTATTTTGCTAATCCTCATCTGAGGATGTTTTTTTTCCATTGATTTTTAGAGAGAGTGAAAGGGAGGGGGAGGGAAGAGAAAGAGAGACATTGTTTGGTTGCCTCCCACGTGCACCTCAACCAGGGCCCAGAATTGAACCTGCAACCAAGATACATGTCCTTCACTGGAATCAAACCTGGGACCCTTCAGTTCATGGGCTGGTGCTCTATACACTGAGCCAAACTGAGTTGGACTGTATGTTCTTAAATTAGGTTCATGGAAGTCACTGAGGGATCTAGTCGAGTTCCCTTCTTGTAAAAGGGAAGTTGAGGCCCAAGTAGCTTAGGTGCTTTAATCTTTCAGCTTTTTAATGCCTGCTTTGTGTAAAAGCAGAGTTTTTTCCATGTTTCCTATATTCCTTTAGGTTGTTTTTCCTTTTTATTTTTCATATTTGTCTTCCTTTTGATATATCTATACAGGTTTGCTGTTTGAACACAAAAGGAACAAAGAGAAAAATGGGCCATGAAAGGTTCAGAAGTCTCCACGTAGAATCTGTTGGTTAGAAAGTCTGCTGTGGCAGCAGACTTCCCATCCCGTTGAGATCTGAAGATCTCTTGCCTCAGCCAGTTGCTTATTCAGAAAGCTGAGAATCAGCTAGGAAGCTAATGTTGCCCACCTGGCCGAGGTGTCCCAGAGAAAGTGGTACTTTTATGCATTACAAGGAAGAAGGTATACAAATATAACACCTGCATGCCAATTAATTGTGTTTTGTTAACACTCCTCAAGAACAAGCTAATTCCCAAACAAGTTTGGGCCTGGTTCTCCAAGTGAGTTGTAAAGCCAGTTTGTATTTAATAAACAAAGATCCCAAGATCATTTCAAGGATTTGACAAGTCTGAAAAGAAATCATTATAAGTATACTCCCCAAATAATATTTTAATCATGCCAACTTTAATCTCTACCACCAGCAAGGTGGCATTGTGTACCAGCATATGTGTGTTTGTGTAGTGTGAATTTGTTCTTATTTTGCATATTCTTTGATAGATGATAATATACTTGGGATTTTTTAATTTTTCTTTTTTGTAGTTGGATTTCTTTATATAATATATGTGTGTGTGTGTGTGTGTGTGTGTGTGTGTGTGTGTGTATATATATATATATATACACACACATTTCAGAAAGGAAGGGAGAGGGAGAGAAATACCTATAATGAGAGAGAATCACTGACCCTCTTGCCTCCTGCAAGCCCCCTAACTGGGGATTGAGCCCCAAACCCAGGCATGTACCCCTGACCAGAATCAAACCCGGGACTCTTCAATCTGCAGGCCAAAGCTCTATTCACTGAGCCAGACCAGCCAGGCTATAGTTGGATTTATTTTCACTACCTTCATTTATTTGAACAGAAATTACAGTTTATTGAAAGATTGAGAGCTTAGATAGTATAACCTCATAATATTTAAGTCCTGAGTATATTGTGACTGAAAATTATAGGAGACACAGATAAATTGTGTCTACTTCTTCCCTGTATTTCCCAGAAGCTTAATTTTCTTTTTAATCTGTCCTTTCTGCTGCCTTAGTATTGGGCCCAGCTCTTTAAAACTTGTTAGAAACTATTTGTATTATCACCCTTATCTTTCTGTCTTTCCCCTCGGCACATCCCAAAACCAGACCTCACTCTGTTCAGTAATTGACAAAGAGTTTTTCTCTAGAGTGTTTACTATAAATTAAATGTTTTGCACCCTGCAATGAAAAAGGACAGTTGAAGGATAAGAAATAAGATAAATTTCATTGTAAAGACAGAACTAAAGAAAAAACACACCTAGTAAATGTTTAACTTTAAGAGGCAAAACATAGCTTGTGACCTTGTGTTCCTTAGTTCAAAGGGAGAATAGAAACTAAAATAACCACAGCAAACAGCAGTGCTGATTCACCTGGTTATCCTTTTTTTTTTCTTCTTGAAAGTGCTATCATTTTGATCTGTCTCCATAGTTTCAATTAAACAGAAAACTAAAGGGAAAACCTGTTTTACTGGAAATATCCAGATAAAATGAATTTTTCTTTTGTTTAAGGTATATAATTCTTACCTTTGAGAAAATTCTAAAGTTGAATGCTTTACACTTCCTTTCACTAATCACCATACATGGATGGAGACTTAAAAAAATGTATACAAATAAAACTTTATTCCAGGATTTAACAATCTGGTAGGGGATATAGCCATTGTATATCAAATATATGAAACTGAAATGGAAAGTATAAACACAGGACACAGAATCTAGAGGAGAAGAAACCCTTAATGAAGGAGGGTAGATTAACTGGGCATTGGACTCAGGGAGGTAGGGACAAGGACATTCCAGGCATGGGGAACAGGAGGAGCAAGGTCATGGTTCAGAAAGTGCAGTGTGGGCTGAAGAGAGCAGTAAGTGGTCTAGTCTGTTTACAGCATAAGGAGATGAGTTAAGGGCAGAAGGAAGTGGGGAAAAGTGTGGAGAAGTAAATTGGGTCAGAATTTGGAGGGCTTTGACTGCCTGGCTAAGAAATTCTAACTGCCTCTACTTGGCATTGGTAAATTGTTGAAGATTTGAGGAAACAGGTTGATGTGGCTTTATCACAGCTGTGCTTTTATAAAATTTGTTAATCATTATATAGAAACTAGTGGCCTGGTGCACAAAATTCGTGCACAGAAGTGGGGGGTTCCCCTCAGCCTAGCCTGCACCCTCTCCAAACAGGGACCCCTTCAGGGATGTCTGACTGTTGGCAATCGGACATCCCTCTCCCAATCTAGGAACACTGGCTCCTAACTGCTCACTGGCCTACCTGACTGATTGCCCCCAGTCCCTCTGCCTGCCTGTGTGATTGCTGCTAACCACCTCTGCCTGCCTGCCTGATCACCCCTAAATGCTCCCCTGCTGGCCTGATTGCACCTAACTGCTTCTGCCTTGCCCCACACCTGGGGCCAGGCTTCCCTCTCTGGCCAGCTATAGGCACTTGGGACCTGGGCCAGCTTCACTCAGGCCGGCCACAGCCACAGCCACAGGCAGCCGCAGGCACCCCGCCCACAGTCTGGCCTGGCCTAACCTGATGGGGCCCCGCCCCTCCATGACACTCCGGCCTTGGGAGCAGCCCTGGCTTTGGGAGCAGCAGACGCTGTGCCACTGCTGGCCAGCCCGCAGCACCCGCCCTGCCCCTCTGAGACGCCCCGGCCTGGAGAGCAGCAGATGCTGCCCTGCCACTGCTGGCCGGCCCACGGCACCCGCCCCCCACCTCCACAGGGCCCTGGCCGGGACCGCCATCACAGTGTCCGCTCCCCAGGCCAGGGCCTCTCCCGCCACCGCCCCTCACCTCGCGTACACCTGACCCCACCCCCACTCCTGATTGGCTGGTAGCGTAGTGAAGGTATGGTAAAATTTGCATGTTTCTCTTTTATTATATAGGATGAGTAGAATTTGAGTGTTAGACACTAGAAACAGTGAACAATGCAGTGAGTTCACATCCTAGATTTACAGCCCTTATTGGATTGTTATGAGGGTTAAAGTAATGACAAGAGCTTAAAATCAGGCCTGGTATACAGCGAATACTAAATGAGTATTAGCTATTATCATCATTATTTTTACTACATGGAGATGATGAGGGCCTGAATAAAGTTAGTGACAGTGTGCAGAAAATCAGGAGATGGACACTGTTATTACAGCATTTAGAAGTTGATTAGAAATTATTAACATAAAAACATTCAACTTGTAAATAATTTTTTATGAGGTTATTCGAGCTAAACTGTTGACAATTGCTGGGAAGCAGAACCTCAACGAATTGAGATAATGCTCCAGAGAATGGCTGGGGGTGGGGGTGGGGGGGATTGTACCCCAAGGGGTCCAAAAAAAGAGAAGTTCTAAGTTACCCAGACATTTCTAGGATATGTTATAGATGTAAAAAGACAGATAGACTTCAGTTAAGGTAAAGGTTGACCTTGTCAGTGAAGATACCGGCCTACGACGTATCTTCCCACCATGACTGCTTTTAGTTAAAGTTTAATTTCAGACCATCCTTTGTGGTTTCTTTAGGTCTCTGAATTTGCAAGACTGCCATGCAGGTGTTCCCTGAGCTTGTCAGGTTAGCATGTGGCCTCTCTCGTCCACAAGATGAAGAACAGAGACTCAGGATGACTCTAAGATTTCAAGCCTGCGTACCTGGAAGAGTTAGAAGGAGCAGATTTGGGGAAAGAGAAAGATGTGATTTTGGAAGTATGAGTTCTGGGTGGCTTTTCTGAAGGACTGGAACTTGGGGAGAAATATCAGAATTGGTAATGTATATTTGAAACTTAAGCTCATAGATATTATAGCTGAACTTGGGGAATGATGGGAGAGAATCGAGGGAGAGAATGGACAGAAGAACCAGAAGAATAAAGCTTCATGTTAGAGATGGAAACAAAAACGGGGGACTTGGAAGTTGAGACATCTAGAAACTAGCATGGCAGAGTCCTCTGGATTAGTGTTCTCTAAGATTTTTAATTGCATACTTTTATTACCTGAGCATGTAGCTCTTATATGTGAATTAGTATCCTTTACTCTAAAAAGTCACTTGGTCGTTTTTTTGAATATTAGTTTCGTTTGAAACTAGAGATAGTCTGTAATTTCTCTAAGCATACATGAGCAAGTAAAGGTGTCACTATTTAGTAAAGGCCACGTTTTCCTCAGACTACTTAGAACACCATGCATGATCTTGTGACAAGTTAAACTGAAGGCATTGGTATCAGCCCATAGGTTAAATATTCAAAAAGCTAATATTAACATTTTCGGTGTGTGCCTTGAAAAGATTAGAAATAATTACTGCCCTAGAATCTGGCGGCCTTCGCTTGTTCTGAGATGTACAAATACTTCCTTGAAATGTTATGCAGCAGTTTGTTGAGATTAGTTATATATATGTATATGTATTTTTGTGTGTATGTATGTAACCTGAAGCTTTCTTGTTTAAACTTTAAATGTATACACGTACACACACACACACACACACACACATCTCCATCCAGTGCAAAGACTAGAGTAATTTTATTTCTGAGTTGCATTGGGTTTAATCTTACTAGTGTTAGCTTTTGAAGTCTCAAATAGCAGAATTCAGCGTGAAGCCAACCATAAATACACATGTAGGAATTTGGCAACATTTGCTTAGCAAGTAATTTATAGCCACATGATCATGATAACAGTGATGAGTAGCACACACAAGATGCCAGGAATAGGATAGCCACATCTGTAGGATTTCGCGGAATTTTTACTGTAAGGTGCCTATATTTAGTTTCTAGGCTAGGTGTGTTGTAATTATCCTCAATCTAAAATAAAGGCAATAATAACCATCAATCTAGAAAAATAGTGGTAAATTTCCAGCCATCTTGGTTATTTATATCCTGAACTCCATGATTATTTCTTTCCTGGTAATTAAATGACCAAAAGCCCAAGAAGTTACCTTTTAAAGTAGTTAAGCATTGCATTGGTATGTAATGCTTTTATTAGTACATAAACTTTATAGTTAATGGAGTGATTTTATATTCTCTCATTCGGTATTTACCTAATATTGTAGGACAGAGGATCATTACCCCATTTGGGGACGAGAAACAATAGGCAGAACCTAGTCACATAAGCCCTGTGCTTTTTGCACTGCACCTTGTTAGTGTGTATGCAAACTGTTCTATCTTATGGGGCTAATTCCTCCTCCCACCTCTCCTTTTCCTGTGCTTTTCTTCCCCCAAAAGGCACACGTTTTTAAAAAGGGGGTGGGGAATTTTCTCAGTTCAGATATAATCTTACAGGACTAAACAAATTGATCATAAAAGGATCAAATATTGAATCAAATTGAATTATTTTTAAAGATTTTGTCAAACAAGATAGGTGATCTCAGATACCTTTCTTTTAGAACAGAGCATAAATACTACCATTATGTTGGAAAATTGTCTTTCATCAGTCGTGAGTTCATTAAGGTCAGATAGGGTGGCTGAAGAACTTTTTCCAGATAGGAGATTAGAGTTGTGTTGGTTGTCCTGTGGTGTTCTATAGCTTGTACAGGCACACTTTGTAATATGTATTGGGCACCTCTAGATTTGGATTCTTACCTTGAGCCACAGAAATTGATATTTTTAGATGAGTTGTTCTTAAATAATCAGTTACTTAATATTTTCTAGTTGTGATTTATATTCCTTGCTTTAGAACAAAGGAATTCCACCATGTTCACAATGTAGCAATAGCTATAATTTTGAAGGACTACGTAAATTTAGCGAGATAATAGGGAACCATCTCCAATAAAGGGGGTAGGCTACGGCTATTCCTCTGAACTGTTTTATAGTGAAAACAAAGAATGACTGACTTCCCATCATTAGGCCCCTGGAGAGAGTAGACTTTGAGCTTGATCTGCCAGAACTTTTCATCTCCACTCTGGATTGGTGACCAGATATATCCAGGTTCCAGTCCTTGTGGACAACTGCACCTTTAACAAGCTTGAAAACCTTAAGTTTTCTACTTTGAAATGTCTAAGAATCTGGCATCTTGGTATTTTGGAGTACATTTTCCAGGAGAAGGATCAGGAAATCTAAAGGTAAAAGGCTTAGTAGACTTATGTTTCAGGCTGAGAAGATCCATAGGTTCTTAAGTTTTTGGCCTTCTACTGAGTTAACCATTCTAAAGAGGGAGAACATGCAGCAAAAGAGCACAGAACTGAGAATTAGAGCATATGGGTTTTAGTTCCAGCTCTGGCATATACTTGCCCTGGACCCAAGGCAAGCCCCTCAGTCTATCTGGATAAAGTATCTATCTGTCGGATGGGAATATCAGTGCCTGTGCTGTATTTGCAGTGAAAAACAAATGAGATAATGTAAAGAAAACTACAAAGTGTAAAGCATGTACAAATGTAAGAAATTAGCATAACCATCTCAGTTGCTTTGCACTCTTTGAAGTGGGCTTTACATTCTCCGTTCCAGACAGCTGTATGCATGGAGATGGGAGATTTAGGGTTTGGTTGGCTTGAATTTTTATCTTCTCATGCCAACCCTCCTCCCCACTGTCCCCCTTTCAACATTTAAATCAATGATAAAAGACACTAAGCAGAGAGCAGAATTCATTGTGTCTGTGAATCAACAGAATTCATACAGCCAAATTAATACAGCCAAGCTCATCTTGACATTCTTTTAACACCACACGGGATTTTAATTGAGAATTCTCTGAGAGTGATATGCCATCTGGCTTGTGTATGATGCATGGTACTTTTTGCAATCTTTTAATGTATTTTCCCATTTGTGTGCTGCAGTTGCCTTGTGAGGTGTTGCTATAGGTAAGCAGAGACTCCAGTAAGTTAAGTGACTTACCCAGGACCATAAGCATACTAATGACCCGGTGCACAGATTTGTACACATTGAAAGGAAATGAATTAGAAGGTGGTTGGCGGGGCAGGACTGGGTAAGATGGGGACTGGACACGCCGTGGAGCCAACCTCCCAAGGTTCCTCCCCAGCATCTGTGTCTGGAGTGAGTAGGGTCCCTCTGGCAGGTGAGGTCCCTCTGCCTGGCCTGTGAGAATGGGGCCAAAACCTGCTCTCTGATTTCCCCCGAGGAGTCCCAGAGTACGAGAGGGCACTCTACAAAGTTGCTGTCATACAGGGTGTGGAACACAAAAGTGTGCAGTAAACCAGGTTCAGGGCTGACAGTGCCCCAGCAACATATAACCCATGGCTGAAGGTGGAATTGTGTGCCCCTGCGAGATCAGTGTGTGTCATAGTGACTAGTCAGATGGTGGGAGGGACACTTAGCATATTAGCCTTTTATATAGAGAGGTAGATAGCAGGTTAGTGGCCAGAGAATAAGACTTTCCAGGTTCAGTACATTTTCTTTATTTACTGTTGTACTTTACTACCCCCCACTGTTGGCAGCTGAATAGCCATAGGTGCTACTGACTGACCTAGAGACAGTAAAAGGGGAAGGATAAAATAGAAAAGAAAAAGTTTTACGGTGTGAAAAGAAACAACAGAGAAATAAAAGAAAGATGCTTATGTAATAGGAGGCAGCAATGCCATTAGTATCTTCTCTCTTTTTTAAAAAATATATTTTTTTATTGATTTTTTACAGAGAGGAAGGGAGAGGGATAGAAAGTCAGAAACATCTGCCTAGACTGGTTTGGCTCAGTGGATAGAGCGTCAGACTGCGGACTGTAGGGTCCCGGGTTTGATTTCGGCAAGGGCATGTACCTTGGCTGCGGGCACATCCCCAGTGGGGAGCGTGCAAGAGGCAGCTGATCGATGTCTCTCTCTCATCGATGTTTCTGACTTTCTATCCCTCTCCCTTCTGCTCTCTAAAAAAATCAATAAAATATATTAAAAAGAGAAAAAAAAAAAAGTCAGATACTTAGATAAGAGAGAAACATCAATCAGCCGCCTCCTGCACACCCCCTACTGGGGATATGCCTGCAGCCAAGGTACATGCTCTTGACTGGAATCCAACCTGGGACCTTTCAGTCTGCAGGCCGACGCTCTATCCACTGAGCCAAACCAGTTTCAGCAGCATCTTCTCTTTTATGCTTGCCACAGAGATGTTGGGAGCAGGGAATAGGTGGGTAAAAATAATCTTTGGATTAAGGATTTTAAGTCAGTTATAAAAGCTGAGATTGCTCATCTGTCTGAACAGTTTGAAAGGACATATAGCTTCAAACTGCAGAAAGTGCAAATGAATAGCTATACTAAATCAAGAACAGAATTTAAGAACTTTTGCATTTTTGACTTCACCATTTACTATATTGTGCCTTGAGCAAGCAACTTAAAATGCCCATCCTCAGCTTTCTTATCTGTAAAATTGGAATAATATTAATATATTTATCACTAAGCTGAGTAATGGTCAATTGAGGGTAATGTATGTGATAAGTAGTTTGTAAACTCTAAAGCTCTTAAGTTGGCATCTTTGAAACATTCTTCAGAATCCCGCTTCTCACCTCCCCTGAGCATACACAAACACAGGGTCCTTCCAGAAGCTGGACAGAGGTTGTTCTCAGGGTTTCTGAGTCTTATACAGGATCTTTACTAAGTAAGTAAAATGGCTCTTTGTTTTAGGATACAATTTGACTTGGGCTACAGGCACTATTTGTTTCTAGCTCATGTCAGAATTCTCTTTCAGACTCAGGGCCTGAAAAACCAGTTACTCATCATTCTTTCTGCAAGAATTTATTCCTATTAGGTTGGAGGGTCAAAGAGATTAACAAATATTTCTGTGGGACAGAGGGTCTAGCCCAGCATATTCCTGATGGAGGCTGAACAGGTGAGGGAGCCATGTAACAGCTGTGTGATTCAGGGCAGTGGTTGGCAAACTGCAGTTTGCCGCTCTGTTGACTAATGAGTTTGCCTACCACTGCTGTAAGGCATTACCCATAACCAGAAATTTTGACTTCGGGTTAAAGACATTAGTACATTATTAAAATATTTTTAAAGTGTTTTTCCCTAAGGCAGTGGTCAGTAAACTCATTAGTCAACAGAGCGGCAAACTGTGGCTCGAGAGCAGCAGTTTGCTGACCACTGATTTAGGGCAGGCTTCTTAGTCTCTGGCACTCAATTCTCTGTCAGCAAATGGGGAATAACACTGCCTTTGTCATGGAAGGATTCGATGAAATAAAACTCTTAAATATTCTTTAGAACTGCGTTCTAAATGTTACCTGGCCCTTTTTTGTAAAGGGCCAGATAATATTTTCAGCTTGCAAATCATAAGATTTCTGTTGTAACATTCAACTCTAATGTTAAAGTGTGAAAGCAGTCAGAGACAATGTAAATTAATAAGTGTAGCAGTGTTCAGTAAAACTTAATTTACAAAATGAGGCTGCAGACCTCTGCTTTAGAATACTTCACTGAAATATTTGGTCTTTTCCTCCATCATACAAAATACTGATAGTGTTTTATTGTTGTCATATATGCAGGGATGGTGTAAGTTGAATTTTGAGGAAGAGAAAGTATATGAGGTAAAATGTTTAATACCATTTGTATTCCACAGAAACAGGTTTTAAAATGTACTGTTCACGGCTTCCTATCAGTTTCAGTGCTTATACCAGTTCCTATGCCTTCATTTATAATGATGTTATGATCTACCCACTGTTTAAAAAATTACATTGTAGTAGATAGCAAATAGGAACATGTTTTTGTTTTTGAAGGAAAAGTGTTTCTGCTGCTAGTTTTAAAATGTGTTGGTGTGAGCAGATCTTTAGGAGGAGCAGTGTGCAGCCAGTTCCAACTGTTAGTCTTCTGGGAAGCATGTTTTTTTTCCAGTAGATGGTTTGAAAAGCTTCATATTTAGACTCTTAGAGCTACAGACACACACTCAAACACTAAACTTGGCACTGATCAGGAAAGAGGTCTCTATTAAGGTTACATTATTCATTCTTATAGTAATGGGTGTCATCTGTATCCAGTTCTGTAAGGGTTTGGAACTTAGGTAGTAAGGTTTCTGGCACTAAGCTTAGTGCTTTCTTGTTTAAGAAGAAACCTTAGATGAGTTTAAATAGACTGTTGAACTCTCTTTTCTGGCTCATCATCCTGCCTTCCCTTGTATTATTCATTTAGTGACTTATAGGCCTTCCATATCAGACCACCCATCAGCATATTTATGTGTTCAGTATACATCAGTCCCGGAGTGGCTCAGTGGAGTGACTGGTCCAAGACCACCAGTAGTGGACAGCAGGCCAGTTCACAAACATAGGTCTTTTGATTTCTAGAGCAGTGCTATTTTTCTTTTTCTGAAATTGTCAAATTGAGGCTGGTTTTATTGTGGAGAGGTTATACCTCCTTAAGGCTTGAAATGTTTTTCCGCCATGATTGATAATGCCATATGTCCGTCTATGTAAACATGAGAACCAAATTGTTAATAGAATTATTGTTTTGAAATCTTAGTTCTCAAATTTAGTTTTAATTTTTCTTTGTGGTTTGGAAGAATAAAGAAGCAACACAAATTAGCTTTAATCGTACCCCTTCTTATCCATATAGCTACTCATATTAATATTTCTTCTTTATCTTAAACTCTCACTCATCATTTGAAATATAACATCCCAATAGTTTAGCTAATTCAAATAAAGAAACCTGAAACTAACTCAGATAACGTCCTGAAGCAGCACTGGAACATAAAATGCATGTGATATTGCCAACTGGGCTTTAAAATAAAAATCTTGTCATCTCATGACAGAGGAAAACATTATTAAAATGCAAGTCAAAAAGGGATTGAAGAAGATATGTGCTTTGAACATAGGGAGATAACTTGTTGGAATATGTTAAGTTGAAGACACAGGAATAAATGACACTCATAGCAACCTAAAAGCTGCAAGTTGGATGGAGCTGCGGGGGGTGGAGCATTAAGGAGAAAGATGGGTAACAATGTGTTTAGATTTGTTTTTCATTCAGAACGGGGTTAAGAGATACTGCTTATGCTTGACAATGAGAGCATTATTATTTTTTAGGTAAAACTTGGCTGGGATGAGTCAGTTCTTATACTTCAATAGAAGCAGCATTGGATTTATTTTAGGAGAGCTTTCTGTGGTCTTTTTTTTTAATTCTTCTTCTTGAGTAGTTGTGATATTAGGATTTTAAAGTATTATTGCCCTAAAATATTTAATTTGGTTTTATTTCAAAGAGCTATATTGTGGGTTTAGGCATATTATAAAGGACTTTTGTAGAGAGATTGGAATACATGCTAAGATATAGGAGAGCTAAAAAATCAAAAGATATAGTTTTAGAAATTAGGAAGTATTACACTAAAACCTTATATTTGTTTGTATTTTATGAGGGTGATCATTTTGATACATCCTTTCCATGTCCACACATATCACCAAGGGAGGATTTGGCAAGCATGGTACCTGGTCAAAAGCAAAGGTTTGCAAGATTTATTTCTAAGAGAATCTTAAAAGAGAAGTACTCGCCTTGGCTAGTTTGGCTCAATGGATGGAGTGTCAACCTGTGGACTGAAGGGACCTGGGTTCCATTCCGGTCAAGGGCACGTGCCCGGGCTGTGGGCTCAGTCCCAAGTGGGGGCGAGCAGAAGGCAGCTGTCAATGATTCTCTGTCATCATTGATGTTCCTTTCCCTGTTCCTTCTTCTCGGAGGGGGGGGGGGGATATATATATACATATATATATACACACACACACACACACACACACACATATATATACATATACACACACACATATACACATATATATGTATATATGTGTGTGTGTATGTGTGTGTGTGTATATATATATAGATATATATAGATATATATATATGGAGAGAGAGAGAGAGAGAGGGAGGGAGGGAGGGAGGGAGGGAGGGAGAGAAACACCCTACTTCTGGGATATTTTGAAAAAATGCATAGGTCTTTTTTTCTTTTTTCAAGAATGATGAACAGTAACTGGATATTCAAATGACAGCTAGATTGGTCACCACTGAGTGATCTGATTCAATCATCTCATTTTCTCCATGGTTTTCTCCTTATCATCCTGGTAATGGGTGACCAAAAGAGGTATTAGACCTCCTTCTCCTATTTACCTATTACCATAAATCTATCCTGGTATCCTTTCTTTCTTTTTTTAAAAATAAATCTTTATTGTTCAGATTATTACAATTGTTCCTCTTTTTCCCTCCCATCCTCTCCTCCACCTGGTTTCCACCTCACCCTCTCCTCTTACCTCCGTCTTCCACCACTGTCCTCTTCCATAGGTGTAGGATTTTTGTTCAGTCTCTTCACGTACCCCGACACCCTTTTCCCCCTGAGAATTATCAGTCCACTCCCTTTCTATGCCCCTGATTCTGTTATATTTACCAGTTTATTTTGTCAGATTTTTCATTCACTTAATTTTTAGATTCACTTGTTGATAGATATGTATTTGTTGTTCATAATTTTTATTTTTACCTTTTTCTTCTTCCTCTTCTTAAAGAATACCTTTCAGCATTTCATATAATACTGGTTTGGCAGTGATGAACTCCTTTAGCTTTTTCTTATCTGTGAAGTTCTATCGGACCTTCATTTCTGAATGATAGCTTTGCTTGGTAGAGTAATCTTGGTTGTAGGTTCTTGAAATTCATCACTTTGCATATTTCTTGCCACTCCCATCTGGCCTGCATAATTTCTGTTGAGAAGTCAGCTGACAATCATATGGGTGCACCCTTGTAGGTAACTTAACTGTTTTTCTCTTGTTCTTTTAATATTCTCTCTTTGTCTTTTGCTCTTGGCATTTTAATTATGGTGTGTCTTGGTGTGGTCCTCTTTGGATTCCTATTATTTGGGGTTCTGTGTGCTTCCTGGACTTGCAAGTCTATTTCTTTAACCAGGTGGGGGAAGTTTTCTGCCATTATTTCTTCAAATAGGTTTTAAGTATCTTGCTCTCTCTCTTCTTCTGGCACCCCCATAATTCTAATGTTGGTCCGCTTGAAGTTGTCCCAGAGGCTCCTTACACTATCTTCATATTTTTGGATTCTTTTTGCTTTTTACTTTTCTGGTTGGGTGTTTTTTGCTTCTTTGTATTTCAAATATTTGACTTGATTCTTGCGATCCTCTAGTCCAGTGGTTGACAAACTGTGCTGTGATTTGCCGCTCTGTTAACTAATGAGTTTGCTGACCCCTGGGATAGGGGCTTAATCACAAGGAACAACAACAGCCTGTAATTTTTGGAATCGAGAGTCTAGGTCAGTGGTCGGCAAACTCATTAGTCAACAGAGCGGCAAACCACGGCTCATAAGCCGCAGTTTGTCGACCACTGCTCTAGTCTGCTCTAGTCTGTTAGATCTCTGTATATTATTTTTTATTTCAGTCAGTGTATGGTTAATTTCTAGTTGGTCTTTTTTCATATCCTTGAAGGTCTCGCTAAATTTATTGGCCTTTTCTAGAAAATTCTTGAAAAACCTTATAACCATGGTTTTGAACTCTGTATCACAGTCGTTTGCTTTCCTCCATTTCTTTCATTTGTGATCTGTTTCTTTGTGTCTGCATTTTGGCTGCGTCCCTGAGTTAATAGAGTGGCTTTGTGTGCTAGGTGTTCTATAGGGCCCAGTGGCTCAGCCTCCCCAGCTACCTGAGGTGGATACTCTTGGTGCACCTCTTTGTGGGCTGTGTGCACAGTCTTGTTGTAGTTAAGCCTTGATTGTTGTTGGTATCACTGGGATGAATTGACCTCCAGGGCAGTTGGCTTTGAGGATCAGCTGTGTCCACACTGGGAGAACTTCTGGGCTGGAGAGAACCTTATGAGACAAGACTTGCAAAAGCATCTATGCTCAGCTTGGATGGGGCAAGGTCTCAGGGTGGAGCAGACAGCAATGGCTTCCCATCAGCCCTGCCTTAAGAGGGCCTTTGGTCTCAGGGTCCCACGCTAATCACTGCAAGGACCTCTGAGAGAAAGCTGCCCTCGAGTTCTGCCCGCTGCCAGACAGTCCAGTTTTTCTCCAAATGAATCTGGGTCCCCAGAGTCTCTCCCGGAACTGGAGTTCATAGCAATTGGGAGCTTTTGTTTCCCTCCCGATTGAGAAAACCAGCTGCGTACGTACTCAGTTGCCAGCCCTTTCCGTGCTGCCTCCTTACCTCTGCCTTCTGCAGCTCCTCTGAGTCTCAGTGTGCTTTTCTCTTTCCTTCTAGTTGTAGAATTTCCACTCAGCCAGCTTTCCTGTGGTTCTGGATGATGTCTGTTTTGTCTTTTAGTTGTAGTTTTGAAGTGGTTTTTGTGGGGCAGCAGTTTAGGTGTTTACCTATGCTACCATCTTGGTTTCTTTTTCTTTTTTAAAATAATTCTTTTTTTTGTTTTTTGTTTATGCAACTTTATTGAAGAAAAACCAATTACTAGCAGAGCTATTAGTTGATGACTCATCCATTGACAACTTGCATCATTTATTCAGTGCTATATTAAACAGTGTATTGAAAGATAGATTAATAGCTCCAAGCCTCCTAACAATTTAAATGAATATTACAAAATGTTTGAGATCCTATTTTGGAATACAAAGGGTGTTTGACTTCCAGTTTCCATTCTCTATAGAACAAGAACAGGTCATTCCTTTATTGACATGCATAAAATACATCATATTTTCTGTTCTGCTGATGCTATAAATTCAATGCCAGTTCTCCAGCCACATCAGTTAGGAGTATAATGTATATCATGTAACCTCAGATCTCTAACAGTGGAAGGCTTAAAGAAGAATGGATGCTGCTGTTCCTTTGATGCGACAACTGAGCCTCCATTTCCCTCCCCCTCAGATGATTTCGTCAGCATGTTAGAGCAGTGAGGAATGGTTTTAGTCTCATAACCAAATTAGAGTGAGTTGGTCACATAATACACATGCTCCATTTAAAAAAAAAATTCTGAATCTTGCATTCTCTTATAACTACTTTACAGTTTCTAAAAGCAGTTATTGTCCAATGCTGGAAGAACTTCTGTCTTCTCAGATGAGCATGTGAATGAATAGAGGGAGGTAAAGAAAAAATTTAAAAAAAAAAGATGAGGTCTGATAGGAGAGTAGCCAGATAAGAAAATCAAAAAAGGAACAGTAATTTAAAGTTTATTCCAGCTGTAATGCAGGTTATTCTGACTTTAAGGTAGCAGCTCATGGCATACTTCTGAGTCCATTCCCGAAATATTCTGTTGTACTTATTTCTGTCTGTTTTATAGATCCATGCAATCTCTGACACTAGGGGGTCATCTGGGTTTGGATCACATAGCAGTGAACAAATGGATAAAAGAACTTTAGAAATAGTTAATGCAGGAGACCACTGTGATCTTAGAATATCGAAACAAATGCTGCCATTACTATTAATATTTGGATGATAAATTCTTGTTGTAAATGCAACCTTAGGTGGTTTGAAGGGGTAGTCTGTAGGAAAATGAATTGTCAAAAAGAATACACCACCTTGATATGGGCTGTCATTAAGTCCCATAATTGTGGCTTGCCAATGAAATATATCATCCCCAACTGGACCTGCAGAACACTGTGCTGGAGGCTCACGGGCCAAATCACTAAGTTCCTAATTAATCCGTTTCAGCGCCATAGTCTGTGCTTTGCGACTGGCTCCTCACTTATCTCGGTGTGTGCTCAAAGGTCCAGCCAAAACTCTTGATTACCCCGGCTCTGTCAGACACAGGCGCTTTTCATTCTTTTCAGAACGGCACCTTCTTATAAAACTGATCGGAGGTTGGACTCTTAAAATAATTCTTTATTGTTGAAAGTATTACATATGTTCCCTTTTTACTCTCATTGACCCCCTCCAGCCCATCCTCATCTCCCACCCCAGGCCTTCACCACCCTATATCTTGGTCTCCTTTCTGAGAAAGTTCTGACTTTCAAAAGATTTATATTTGGTCACTGACCGGTTTGGCTCAGTGGATGCAGCATCGGCCTGCAGACTCAAGGGTCCCAGGTTCGATTCCGGTCAAGGGCATGTATCTTGGTTGCAAGTACATACCCAAGGGAGTGTGAAGGAGGCAACTGATCGATGTTTCTTTCTCATCGATGTTTCTAACTCTATCTCTCCCTTCTTCCCTATAAAAATAAATAAATAAATATATATTTTTAAAAATTTCATATTTGGGAATTGTAGGCAGCCATGTTTTCTGCCTTTCAGTCTTCCTTACAAAGTTCATGACCGACCGTTTGTGTGTGTGTGTGTGTGTGTGTGTGTGTGTGTGTGTGTGTGTGGTGTGTTCATACCCAGGTGTCTGGATCTGTATCCTTCCAATCCTGGGATTTCTAATTATAATCCTTACGTTTAAGGCCCATCAGGAACCTTGTTTATATTTTGTATAACTACTTCCTTCGGTTGTTCAAACACTTCCAATAAGTATTTCAGGGCCAGGCCTTCCAAGAGACCTCTTTCTCAGAAAGGCCATACCCAGCAACTCTCTTGCCCTTTTATTTGAGATAATTACTTAACATACTGCATGCTAGTTGCTGTGAGGAATTAAAAAATGGATCAGGTCCTAGCCATAAGGAGTTTGTAAACCAGAAAGTACATAAGACATACACATAAATAATGGTCATACAGGGTAATGTGGTGAAGGCAGAAGGATATTACTGATCAAGGGCTCTAGGCTCATAGAAGGAGGAATCACTTCCAGAGAGGGTATCTAGAGAAGTCTTGTGGAGAGATGGCAATTGAATTGAACATTGGAGCAGTAGCCTTTGCATGATGGACTTTGATTCTTCCCTTTCTAGCTTTGGAAATCAAACTTTTTGTGGGTTTAGGCATATTATAAAGGACTTTAAAGTTTTTAAAAACAAATTAATAGATATTGGGAGTTGAGATTGCATCTAGCAACAACCATTCAATATTTCATCTGATCCTTAAGTCTTTACCAAATAGTCAGGGAGTCTTATTCAAGTACTTATAATTAATGAACATGACTTATAATTAATGAACATGAATGATAGGTCTACAATGATAAATTTACAAACAATAATGAATTAAATCTGGGAAATTCTATAATGCATTTTTCATTAGAGTGATCTAAGATAATGTGGCTTGATTTTAGGGCAGTTTTGTCCTTATCTATATATAAGTAGTTTTATCCATGATAGAGATAGCAATTTAAAAATGGAATAAAAAGGGTTGTGGAATATAAATCTTTCTTACTTTAAAATACGAACTTTTTCTTATCATCCTAGAAGATGAACCTAGCATATTTTCCATTGGCCTGTAGATGTATTAATTATAAAGATAAGTGATAAGATTAAGCCTGCTTTATATTTTTTAACTTTTTGGGATGCTTGTTGAACAAAAATTGTTTGTGTTTATGATTAAGTTTCATTATTTTAATGTTAAGCTGTACCTTCATCTGAAAATATTAAGAACCTCAACTTGTTTTCATAAAATCTATTGCTTGAGATTTGGTCTGTTATTAAAGATTGGATCTGCTTTAAGGAAAGCCTTTGGAATCAAAGTACTCACATTTTCTAGGAATTTACAGTAACAATTTATGTTCTTCCAATAGGTATTAAAAGAAGTAACTACTAATCATTTCTGTGCAAAGATGATAGAAAACATGCTCCAAGCTTTTCTGTCTTTTTTTTTTTTCAGGATAGAATCTTCTGTTTCTAATGAGGAGAGTATCTTTAAAGTTAGGAATTTATAAGAAAGAGATTCCTGGATAGAAAAATCGTAAAAAACTATAATTCTAAGTCCAAAGCTCAATTGGAACTTTGCAAATTCAACTTAATGTATAGAATAGAACTGTACAAAGCTGAACAGAATGCCTTACCAGTAAGCCAGTTTCCCAGAACTGGAGAGTGATAAGCTTACCCTATCTAATAAAAGAGTAATATGCAAATTTGACCGTACTTTTGCCACGCGCACAGCCACGCAAATTATGCAAATAAACCCCAACCGAGCAACTTATGCAAATAAACCCCAACCAAGATGGCTGCCACCACTGAGAACAGAAGGAAGGCTTGGGTTTCCCCGGCAACAGAGAAAACCCAGCTTTCTGCCTCCCTAGGCCTCCACTCAATGTTACAAAGTTTCAATTATAAAAGATACAGAAATGGCGGCAGCCACTGAGCTGGAGAGAACAGAGGCTTGGGTTTCCCTGGCAATGGAGGAAGCCAAGCTTTCAGTCTGCCGTTGCCAGCCTAGGCATCCACTCTAGGCTACAGTGTTTCAAACAGAAATGGTTGCTGCCCCTGGAGTGAGCAGAAGGCTTGGCTCTGCTCCAGGCTACAAAGTTTCAATTGTAGACATAGATTAATCCCAGATACCAGAGCCTCTGCTTGGGTTGCTGGGGGGCGTGGCTGGCCTGCAAACCTCCACAGGCCCCTTGACCAGGCTTCCCCTCACCCCAAGGGAACCCCCACCCTGATCTGGGACACTCTTCAGGGCAAACCAGCTGGCCCCCACCCATGCACCAGGCCTCTAGCCTATCTAATAAAAGAGTAATACCCAGATTGACCATCACTCCAACACACAAGAGGGCTGCCTCCGTGTGATCAAAGATCCTGCCCCCATGTGGACACAAGATGGCCACCACAAGATGGCTAGCAGGGGAGGGAAGTTAGGGGTGACCAGGCCAACAGAGGAGGGAAGTTGGGGGCAAATAGGCTGGCAGGGGAGCAGTTAGACATCAATGAGGCTGGCAGGGTAGTGGTTAGGGGGTGATCAGGCTGGCAGGCAGAAGCAGTTAGGGGCAATCAGGGAGGCAGGCAGGTGAGCAATTTGGAGCCAGGAGTCCTGGATTGTGAGAAGGATGTCCGATTGCCTGTTTAGGCCTGATTCTACCAGGATCGGGCCTAGACGGGCAGTTGGACATACCTCGAGGGGTCCCAGATTGGAGAGAGTGCAGACTGGGCTAATGGACATCCCCCAGCCCCCATGCACGAATTTCGTGTACCGGGCCTCTAGTATTAAAACTAAATGACTACTTAGGGTGGGATTGAGTGGTCTGGGCAAAGGTTGAAGTAGAGCTGTGAGCATCTCTCAGAGGGGTGGGTCTGGGCGGCTTTTAATGTCTTTTTCAATCCTAACCTTCTATGCTAAACTAAAATATAAAGGACAGTTTTATTGATGTATTTTGTGCTATTAACCCTTTGTGATTATCTAATTCAGATGGGCTTCTCAAGGTAAAAACGTAACATTTAACTCATTTTTGAGTTTCAGAAATATTTAACTTCTGTTTTGTACCGAATCTCCACTTCAGCAGTGTGAGGCTCTGAGCCATCCAAGGAGTACATTTATAATCTATTGACTGCCCATATGTTTGGGAATTGATTGTACCAATTGAATAAATCAAATATTCTCCTTAGTAGGGGTAATGCAGACTTTAATATCAGAGTATGCAAAGGTGATTTTAAAAGTGTTTCTTGAATTGTTCACCTTTGTAATGATTGTTGGGAGAGATCAGTTGACAACCAAAAGTTGTCACAGACCTGTACACTCAAACTAAACCCATTCAACATTAGCAAGAATACAAGATATCACACTGGCAATTGTGACTGTAGTAGTTTGCATGGCAGATTTTGCTAAGATCAGGCCTGCCCATAGATCCATACAATAAAAATTTAGATTCTTATTTAAAAATTTTAAGGAATCATTTTCATTTTCAGAAAGATTTTTTATTTGCCCCGTTTTAAAAGGTTAGTGAGTCTCACTTTCTTCATTGTCATGAGTATCTCATAAGACTCTATTAATAACAATAAATAATTAAACTTCTCTACATTATCTTGATTTCTTTGTTCTCGGTACATCTAAGAGAATAGTATATAGGTTATTTGCATATGGCAGTGGTTGGCAAACTCATTAGTCAACAGAGCGGCAAGCCACCCCCAGTTTGCCAACTACTGGCATACAGTAATAAGTGAAAATGTAATGGAAGCTGAGTTGAGGACCTTTAGTTGGTTATTTAGAACTCAGGATTTTATCTAGTCATTTCCAACAGTGATTCAGCACTCTTCACTTAATTCCCTCCAGAAATTCCAAGATCGTATTGCTTCCCAGTACTTAGAGTTCTTGTTGATTTATAGAACTTCTTAAGTAGGCCTCTAGCACTAGAAATTGGCTCCAAACCATTTCCCATTACATCATCACCCACTACTGCCATTACATCAGAGTGAAATCTGCTTTGAAGATTGTACTCTTGTTTTCCTTCCATTTCTTTTATCATTTCCTTTAGAAGGAAAAAAAAAAAATCAGAGACCTCTAGAACATTTCAGAAATTTGAATAAATCAAATATTCTCACTGACTAAACCTAGATTTAGCAGCCTTCATTCTACTCTGCTGGTGGAATGATCTGCCTAGCATGTATCCACATGGAGCCTGGAAAGTAACATGTTACTTTCAGAATTAGTTTTTAATGACTTACATACTCTCCACCAGCATCCTGTTATTGGCTTTGTTAAACCTTTTCAAATAATTTCCCAGAATAGAAATTCTTAGGACATCACTAAGTTTCTAGTTCTTTGTGTTTGATTAAACTGTTTTTTTGCATTTAAGTATTTGGTAAGTAAGCATTTAAGACATGGAGATTTTTACTTTCTCTCTGGAATCTTTTAAGACATTATAATATTATCTACAGTTATAGCTGAAGTGGGGATTCTAACTGATCTTCTTTCAAACCCTTCATAAAGCAGTTGACTGAATGTGAATGTAGGTTCTGACCCTCTTCTTTCTATGCTAAATTTAATTCCCCATTGTTGCAAAGTTAAATGAGTCCAGCCTGCATGGCTTAGCTATTGAGCATTTACCTAGGACAGTGATGGGCAATTTGCGGCCTTGTTGAGATTGCCGACCACTGACATAGGAAATAGGAAGTCATGGTTAGATTCCCCGTCAGGGCACATGCCCAGGTTGTGGATGCCATCCCCCATGTGGGGCATGCAGGAGACAGCCAATCAGTGATTCTCTCTCATCATTGATGTTTCTCTTTATTTCTCTTCCTTCCTCCCTGAAATCAACAAAAATATATTTAGAAAAAGTTAAATGAAGTAGTATAAACTTCCACAAGGAAAGATATAAATAACCTGGACAGAAAGTCTGACTTTATTATTATTTTCAATGTATCTCATGTATGTATTTGTTTTCAGTTGTCAAAATGTCCACAGAAGGAGGTTTTGGTGGTACCAGCAGCAGTGATGCCCAGCAAAGTCTACAGTCCTTCTGGCCTCGTGTCATGGAAGAAATCCGGAATTTAACAGTGGTAAGGAAGGAGAAACTTTTAAAGAGTCTAAAGAGTTAAGAGATGAATAACCAAAACAGACTAAAACATGTGTAATCTCAAGTACATTTACAAAGGCATAATTTATTCCTGATCTCTGGGTAGGGAAATGAAAATATAATTGACCTTCAGTGAAGTAATTAAAAGGATTTTTTAACATCTTAGTTACTTTCCTCAGGCATGTGGATTTGTAGTGGGCACTTTTAGTTGGAGGTAGTTTAATGTGAGACACATCTTTTAGAGAATGTAGAAAAGTAGAGCTCTCACTTTTCTTCCGTTGCTTCAGTTCATTTCTTAGGCCCAATTTAGTGGCCCTGACACATTTCTAGAACCTGGTGAAAGCTATTCAACAACAGGTCTGCTCTAAAGCAGTCACTCTTTCCAAGTTTTAAAAAATACACTTAGATTAGGGTTTCTCAGCAGCAACATTATTGACATTTGGGGGCTGAATAATTCTTTATTCTGAGAGCTGTCCTGTGCATTGCAGGATGTTTAGCAGAATCTTTGGCCGCTACTCCACAGATGCCCATAGCATGCTCCCCACGTCCTGGCTGTTGTGCCAACCAAAAATGTCTCCAGACTTTGGCAAATGTCTCTTGGGAGCTAAAATCATCCCCTGCTGAGAACTGCTGACTTAAACGAATCAAATATAACTCTGGCCCTTGGGGAGCTTACAATCTAGTAATTATAACTAGAATCATTTATTCAATAAATATCTATTAAATACTGAGGCAGGCACAGTGGTAAGTCTGAAGCAGTGAGAAAGTGCTAGGGTAGCACAGAGAACACAGTGCTTGTTTCTCCCTGGTTGAGTTAGGGAGGCTTTAATTAAAAGGGACATTTTGTTGAGTCTTAAAATATTAGTAAGCATTCACTAGATGGAAAAGGTGGAAGAATATATCCTCAGTAGAGACAACCAGCATTTGTAAAGGCATGGAGACCTAACGGGGAGGGCCTTATTGTTCAGAGGAACAGCAAGAAGTTCAGAGTGGCTGGAGTTTACTATGTTGGTAGTAGTGGGTGGAGTAGGATTATAACAGTGGTAGCAGGAAGTGAGACAGATTATAATTGGAATATTTTCAGAGTATAGTGTCATCTCCTTAATGAAGAATGTTTTATTTGGTGTCATTTCAGTTAGATGTGTCATTCCTACCTTGAAGTTATTAGCATCTTGGTAGAGCAGACACTGGATTCCTTACTAATATAGAACTAATGTTGCAATTTCTTAGAGTTATTAGTTTTTAACCTCTGACATATAAAGTCAGTTCATTTGTTCACTCAGCAAATACTCATTATGCACCTTCTGTGATTATGTTAGATACTGTGGATCCTGTAGTGAACCATACAGACAAGATCACTGCACTCACAAAACATATATTCTGGTGGGAGAGACAGACTATAAACAAGTAATGAATGAATAAAATAAACAATGAATAAAATAAAAAAACTAATTCATATTCTGGATGTACATGTGGGTCATGTTTGTTTATATGGTAGATTTTCAGAAGATGAACTTGGTCTTTCTCAGAGTGGCCTATGTTCACACATGTGGTTTTCCACAGAAAAGTCACTCTTTCTCTTCTGCAGTCTAAAGGTGATGGTTTTATCTAAACTGTCTTAGATATAAAAGAGAAGGGAGGAAAAATAAAATTTATACGGGGTCTATTGTTCATATTAAGGGGATAATCTCATGGTTAAGCTTATCAGGTGTTAGTGCTGGGGTCCGCCTGGTATAAAACTAGTGCCCTTCTAGAGTGTGGTGGGATTAGGTCAGTATAGCAAGTCTATGTTCCAACTGAGCACAGAACCAGAAATCCAGAGTCAGGCAGGTGGCCAGAGAAACTCTGGAGGCTCAAGCTCAGCACTTAACTTTTGTTGGGCTTTGATTTTTTTAAAATGGTGGTAAAAAACACAGAACAAAATTTACAACTTAACCTTTTAAAAATATACAGTTCAGTAGTGTTCAATATATAGTCACATTGTTGTGTATCATCTCTCTAGGACTTTTCATCTTGCAGAACTGAAACTCTATACCCATTAAACAACAACTACCCTTTCCTCCTCTCCCCAGCCCCTGATAACCACCATTCTGCTTTGTGTTTCTATGAATTTTGCCAATCTTAAATGCCTCATATACGTGGGATTATATAATATTTGTCTCTTTGTGATTGGCTTATTTCACCTAGCATAATGTTCTCAAAATTCATCCATGCTCTGCATGTAACTGGATTTCTTTCCTTCTTTAGTCTAAATAATATTCTATATATATGTGTATTAGCTACATTTTATTTATCCACTCATCTGCCTCTCCCTATGGTACATGAAAGCATCTGCTTCCCTGACTGCATCTCTGCCTGTGTAACATTGTCAGATATTTTAGCATTTAGTCTGTGCCTATCCAGAACTCACTAGCACTTATAACTAGACTTCCTCAGATATGTCAGAGCCTCTTAGGTTGACATCTCGGTATGTCTAACAGATTTTAAAATATCCATATGTTCAGACTATCCAAACATAAATAAAATATGTGAGAATATTCACAAGCTGTTGTGGTCTCTAAAACTGGGACAAAGATTATTCTAAAACAACGAATTGAAATTTGCTAGGTGAGCCGAGACCGGTTTGGCTCAGTGGATAGAGCGTCGGACTGCAGACTGAGGGGTCCCAGGTTCGATTCCGGTCAGGGGCATGTACCTTGGCTGTGGGCACATCCCCAGTAGGGGGCGTGCAAGAGGCGGCTGATCGATGTTTCTCTCTCATCGATGTTTCTGACTTTCTATCCCTCTCCCTTCCGCTCTGTAAAAAATCAATAAAATTTTTTTTTTTTTTAAAAAGAAATTTGCTAGGTGATATATATTACCTGATATATTGGAAATACTGGCTCTAGTCAGTTTGGTCTAAATTTTGCAAAAGCAATTTATCTTTCCTTTCAGTGTGACCATCATGATCTTTTCACTCCGTAATTGTGCATAAATCCAGGTAGTGTTCAGCTGGAACTGAAGTTGGTCAAAAATCATACCAAAATGTTTGTACATCAGAATGATTATGTAAAATACCATCTTCCTGCTCAACAGAGCTCGGGAAACAATAATTGACAGACTTTTTGGCATGGGATTTTATTCCTCTAGACCTCTTTGAAAAGGGGGCAAGAGAAAGCTAACTGTCTTTTGGGGAGTAGATGGGGAAGCAATAACGCTGAATCTTGAAAAAGAAAAATCTAATCCTCCCCTAACTTACTTGCTATGATTCAGCCTCCAAGGTCACTTTTGTTTACTAGTTACATCTTTTCATTCTTCAGTGCCTCCAGATTGGACAGTGATATTTTTAACATTAGAGTCAAATCAGATAACCATTTAAAGAAAAACTTGGGAGGTATGAAAGTTTGTGGATTATTACAAAACAGGTCCTGTGTTGTTTGAGCCCTTCTTGTAGAGCAGTGTTTCTCAAACTTCATGAGGATCTTGTTAAAAAAAAGAGAGAGAGATTTTGATAGAGTAGGTTTGGAGCAGAGACAGAGATTCTGCATTTCTTCTGAATTCCCAGGCGAAGCCATTGCCGACTTTGAGTAGCAATCACTGACTATGGATCCCAGTCACCAGGGGAGTTTTCAAAACTCATGATGCCAGAAATTCTGGATTCAGTTAGTCTGGGATATAACTCAGGCATCTTGTTTTTCAAAAGCTCTCCAGGTGATTCTAACATGCAGCCAAGATTGAAAATCATTGCTTTTGAGAGGATTCGATCCTGTCTGGCTGGATAGGCCTGGAAAAGATTTCTCATCATTATTTGAAACTGTTTATTCTTTAGTGCAGCCTGAGATCCATTGGGTTTTCTTTGGCTCTGAACTCTCATTGAATGAATTCAGACTTCTTGAGACTCAGCAGCTTCAGATGGCAGTATTTTTAATGGAGTTCTTTTGTTGTGATCAAGATCACAGAAATGTTCTGAGAGAGAATCTGCTTTTCCACTTGCTGATAACACTACCAGGGGTAGAGTCAGTCTGTCTCCGTTGTCTTTCACTTGGATCAGCATCAGGAGAAATTAGTACATGAGTTGCATGCTTGCCAATGATGAAGGAACATTGAATTGAAAGCCAACTTAGTGGACATTAGTCTATGAATTAAGAGCTCCCCTCTCTAGTAAGGTTATTGTAAACTCTTACATGTGACTAGAAAGCTAGGATGAGATTATAGAAAATTGGTTCAGTAATAATGAACCATACACACACATATAACTTTTTTTTTTCAAAATTTTGTTTTTTTTACTGATTTCAGAGAAGGGAGAGGGAGAGAGAGAAACATCAATGATGGCAATCATTAATTGGCTGCCTCCTGCACGCCCCCCCCTACTGGGGATTGAGCTGGCAACCCGGACATGTGCCCTTGACCGGAATCGAACCCAAGACCCTTCAATCCACAGGCCGATGCTTTGTCCACTGAGCCAAACTGGCTGGGGCACACACACACACATACATATCTGAAGATCCACTTTTCACACACTCTCCCCTTAGAGCTCAAGGTTTGGGGATTATAAGAAAGTTTCTTGCAAAAGAAAAGGTTGGGGTGGGTTTAGGGCAGAGCTTTTTGTAAATTTCTGCCTCACTTTATATTTCTCCAAGGTGGGACTTATATAATCTCTTTTTGACCCTTCTTGCTTTTGATTAAAGATTAGTCTTATACAAATTCTGAAAGTGGTATTTTTACTCTTTCAAGTTGGGGAAGAAGGTGTTTTTTTTTGTTTTGTTTTAATCAGTTTTGGGCTTTAAGTAATCTCGGAACATACTTGTGGAAATTTTATTCACTAAACTAACCAAGTCAAATAAGAGTGCACTTGCAAGAGCGCTTAATCTTAGTCTTAATCTTGTGTGTCGTATATCATCCTGGGAGGCTTTTCAAAGGAATTATCATCCCCATTGTCTTTTGGGATTTCTGTTTAGCATCATCATATTCTGTGATATGCCACACATGAAGGAAGACGAGTGATTGATTTCTGTGGTAAATGTTTTGTTTTTTTTTTAATCCCTTTAGGGCCTGGCCTCAATCCAGCATTCTCTTTCATGTTGCTGCCCTCTGTACTAAGGTCATATATCTAAAACTTAAATAGGCTCTGTTTTGTATGTCTCTGTGCTTCTGCGCAAGCTGCTCTCTCTGTCTGAATATGAATTCTCTGTTTTTCCAACAAGCAAATTTGTAGCATCCCTTCTACACAATTCAGTTGTCAGCCTCTCTGTGGAACATTTGCCCACTTCTCTTGCTCACTCCAACCCCCATTTCCAGCTGGTATTTTCTTCTTTGTTTCTGGGGACTTTACACCCCCATTCTAATATAATGTATGGCGCTATAATGTTTTTATATGACCGTCTCTAACAAACTATAAGCTCTTCAATGGTAAGAATAGATTTGCTTCTTTCACATAGTAGTACTTCTCATATTAGTTGAGTTACATGAATGAGTAAATGAAAGAGGAGAAAAAAAATAAGAATAGAAAGAATGTGTCCTGCTCTCTCCTTTTGGTAAAAATTTAATAAACTGGAGTTCTAAACCTCTGCCACTCAAGGATTAGTTTTAGTAGAGGCTTCATGGAAAATAATGACACCTACTTTGGAAAATGAAAAGATGAAAAATTGGTGTTGGAAGTTTGTAGAGGTGAGTACTAGCCAGTACCCAAGCAGCTTGTTGAGTTTGTGTGGGGAAATTAGATGTCTTGGTGTGCATTTTATCCTAATAGTTGTTCTTCCCTTCTGTAATTATAAAATGGGTTTTGGGAAGGCTGTTTGTTTTTCATAAATACCCCTTTCTTTACCATACAGTTGAGGTTTGCTATTGGTTTTAGAAAAGAAAGTTTACTTTTTGTTGTTGTTAATTATACCAAATCTCAAATAGTAGCTGCTCTTTCTATAATGTGATGATGCAAAGTTCCATGTGAACATACTGGATTTGATGTGAGTGACATTTCAGAACACTTATAGAATTAATCATTTGACACCTAGTCTCAGCAGGGATTTTGCTGATTTTAGCTAATCTCTGCCTTTCCACCTTTTTCTTTATTGCAGCTCTGAAACCCAGAATTGATTTTTAATTCTAGAAATGCATTCATCATTGAGCATGTTTTGAAATACCAGTAGTATCAAAATAAAATAAAAAAGGGCTTAATCACAAATAATTGAGTGCTGATCAAAAAGCCCTTTCCTAAATCCTATCCACAGTAAAGTTGATGTAGTCCTCCCCCACCCCGCCCCCATCCCGCCTAGTCTTGTTTTTTAAGAAAAAAAGTGCCAGGACTAAGGGCTATTCTAAAAAGCCAGCTGATAAATTTACCCTCACCCTTCTTCCATAATTTTCTAACTCACCCCTACCCCCCTCAGCTAATTTTGGAAACAAGCCCTTTGCTGCTATGATGGGAAGGGAGCTCCCCCAATTTCTGGTGTCAGGTTAGTGCAAGAGTCAGAAGAAGAGAACTATGGGTCACTGTGGTCAGGTGATGCTGGCACTTGCAATCCCCAAGTAGAAGAAAGAACTGGCAACTTAGAGGAATGAATTTTTGCTCCTGAGGCAGAAATCACACTTAAATCTGCTAAAAGCCATCATAAGTTTATTCTGAAACCCTTTAATTGTTTAAAGCCCTACACGGGTTAAGAATTTTGCTAGGAGCTTTTATTTATTTATTTATTTTTCATTTTATCTGCACCTCCTTGCCTGCCATATTTTCTAAAAGGAGGGACTAAGCCAATTAGTGTGCTTCCTAATGCCTATCTTGCCCTATTGATTGTCCCCACCATTTATGCACCTTTTGTTACTCGTTTTAGAAAGATTTCCGAGTACAAGAACTGCCACTGGCTCGTATTAAGAAGATTATGAAACTGGATGAAGATGTGAAGGTGAATTTATGTTCATTTTAATTTATATTGAAGCCAAAATGATGGGTGGGTTATTGTTCATTTTTCTAGAGCTCAAACTTAATTAAATAAAAATGAAAATATTGACTGTTGCTTTTTTATTTAGTTCCTTGTAAAATTGTTAAGTGAGCTGAAATTGAACAATTTTAATTATTATATGATGCTTCTCTGAAAATTAGGGGTGTCTTGTTTTCTAGATGTTGAAAAAATGCTGAGTGCTTTTTGAAACACCCAGTTCTTTTCAGCAAGTAGTGTAAACATGTAACATCAAATCAGGACAGTGCCATATTCTAGCATCTTATTACAGTCTCTAATTTGTTCATCTGAGCTCTAAGAAATGTTTGATAATGCTAGTGTATCTGTGAGTATAACATCTGTGAGTTGTTTTACACGAATAATATTTGTGAGAGGGTTTACTTGGAGGAGGCCATTACTTAGGGATTCTTAGAAGTCTGCCACCCACTACAACTCTCTCAGAAAAAGAGCAGTTGCCTCCTTACCCCTCAAAATGAATAGTCTCTTGTATTTGTATAGGAAGCTAACATTTCACAGCATTTCCCCCTTCTGTTAGCTCATTTCTTCCTCATAGTATCCCTGTGAGATTTGGTAGGATAAGAATTAGTAGTTAAATTTTCTAGATATGAAGATAGACCAAAAAATAAAAAATAAAAATGAAAATTGACTTGCCTAGAGAAGGAGAACCAAGATCCCAATACTCATCTGCTTCCTTAACTCCATAGCTCCTCCAATGCCTATATCCTATACAGACAACCTCACCAAAGATCCAGAGTCTTGTTTGGCCAAGAGCTTATATTACTTTGTACTTACTGTGTTCTAAGCTCTGTGCTGGGTGCTTGTACAGATATCTCCTCATTTTATTCCTACAACAGTACTGGAAAGTTATCCTCTTTTTCAGTGTGTGAAAAATGAAGCCCAAAAGGATGGGAAGCTAGAGGTTTTGCCTAAGTCCATTGGCTCTCAAACTCATTATTTCCCCAGATTGTCTCCCCTTGGATTATATCACTTACTGACTTTATGGCCCTGGGCAAGTTACTTCACCTCTCTTAAACCTAGCTTCTCTACAAGGCTGTTTTGAGAGTAAGAACGTGCATGGTAGGTGCTAGATAAGTGTTCTGTTTCCTCTTCCCTTCCACCTGCTTTGTTCCTCCTTGTGGGTTTATTTTACCTTGGGATCTCTTGAGGCTACCACCTCCTCCCGTAGTCCAGTGGCAGGGCATGAGATAAGGGGCAAATTAACTGGTTTGAATAAGCGGTGATTGACAGACCTACATCTGTTACAGATGATCAGTGCAGAAGCCCCTGTGCTTTTTGCCAAGGCAGCCCAGATTTTTATCACAGAGTTGACTCTTCGAGCCTGGATCCACACAGAGGATAACAAGCGTCGGACTCTACAGGTAATATTATAGACCTACATTGGGAAAACTGGGCAAGTAGCTAGCTGCCTGCTTCTCTTGCATAGCTTAAACCAAAGATTATTTTTCCTTAGGCCTCTGACAAGCTGAGTGTAATTGGTATCTTCCTCTACTGTTGGGAGGCAGGCATACCTTATAGCCATGATAGTATTTCCCCACAAAGAATTTTAATTTCCAGCTCTCCCATGGTTTTCACAACTCAGTGACTGAACTGTTCACTTGGTGAGTCCTCACTGTAAACAGAGGGAGGCTAAACTTGTATTTATCTATTTCAAGATGTAAACAACTTCTGGTTGGAAGCCTTGAGAGACTCCAAGAATGGACAGTCCCAGGAAGAATCACTTTTACTGACCTCGTTAACCTGTTTTTCTTTGTCTGCTTTCCTGAGAATCCTTTTCCTCTTCTTTTTTTGTTCTCCTTTTATTTTAATCCAGCAAACCAACATTCCTATTGTGTGAAGACCTCTTGGTCATTGGCTCTAGGGGCTCTCGCCTCAATCGCCAGAGCCTAGTTCTTGGAAGAAACATTTCGCAGACATAGAGTAATGATGTGACAAATATAAGAGAGTGACAATATTTTAACAACAAAGCCAAGAGTGTAAATTATGTCTTTTCCTCTTACCTCAAAAGCTGCAAAGCATCTCTCTCTCTCTCTCCCTCTCTCTCTCTCTCTCTCTCTCTCTCTCCTACAAGTATTTATTAAACACCCACAATTTGCTGAGCACTGTTCTAGGCTCTGGATACACAAAACAGACAGTTTCCACTCCATAGGAGCCTACATTCTAGTGCAGCTATACATTGAGAACTTACTTTATGGCTGCCTTGAAGGAAATCTGTAGATCTAAAGACCCAATTGAAGTTATCTTCAAGATCAATTAAAAAATAATGAAATGGTCAAAACATTTGAATGGGCCCTTCCAAAAAGAAGATTCCAAATCACCAGTAAGCATATGAAAAGGTGCATAACTTCATTTGTCATCTGGGAAATCCAAAGTAAAACCACAGTGATATGCTAGTTTATACCCACTAAATGACTAAAATCAAGATAGGAATATATTAAAAAATTGTTATATCCTTAAAATGAATTACTTTCCAACAATAAAAGAAACTTGATCCATACAGCAACATGGATAAATCACAAAAATATTAAGTAAAAGAAAGCAGAGGAAAAAAAATTACATGGTATATGGTGCCATGTACTGTCCATAGTGATAGAAATAAAAGTTGTGGTTACCTCAGATTGAGGTTTGGGGGTAGGGAGGGCATGGTAATTGGCTGGAAAGTGATGGAAGGGAACTTTATATTCTTATCTAGGTGATAGCTATTTGGGTGTATGTATATATTTATAAAAATTCATCCAGCTGTGTACTTAAGATTTATATATCTTACTGATTATGAATAATAATTCAGTAAAATATTAGCACTTAAAAATTACAATGTTTGACCATACCAGAGAGGATGGATCTTGCATTGCCACGATGTGTCCACCATCTGGATACCATTGCTGACATGTACACATGAAGAACTATTTGACATTGAATCTGGGACTCAGAACAGTTGGACATTGAAACTGACACTCAAACTTTTTTTTTGCTCTTATACGTTTGTTTTCAGTATGCAGAGGCAAGATATTTTTGAAGAAAAGAAACAGGGAGAAGTGATTGATATAGAGGCAGGGTGGCCTCGAACAGGCTGTCAAGCTACAGGGGGAAGGCTGGAGTGGAGGGGAGGCAGATGCTGGGGGAGATCAACCGAAGGACTTGTATGCATACATATGAGCATAACCAATGAATGAAAGACACTGAGGTGGGGAGGGGGGCAGGTGGGGACATGTGCTGGGGGGTAAGGGAGGCTGGGGGGAGGATTTTGGGGGGGGGGAGGAAAACATGTACTACTATTAAATATAAGTGATATTGTAAATAAAATTTAAAAAATTACAATGTTAAAAGCCTGATTTAAAGTATATCTGTGTTCTCGAAATACTGTAGAACACATTAGTGTTTGTTTGAAGGTGGTTATTATTTCTTTCTCTTTCACCCCTCCTCTCATTTCATGCTTAGATGAGCTGTTTAGATAGCTTTGAGTAGGTGACATCATCAAGAATGTGATACTATATCCTGCTAATCGTAAATGAGTCCTGGCAGCTTTAAAATGTGCCCTGCTTCGGTAGGATGGGTTTATTATCAAGCTGATGGTTGGCAAGAATAGAGGACTGAAGTTTTGCATTTCAGTGGCTTTGGGCCATCACAGAGACAAGGGAAGGAAAAAACAGAAAATTTCCATCCCCTCCTATTTTGTCTGATGAGTCACCTTTTCTTAAGATGTGATATGTAGGGGTTGCTAAGGATTTTGGCTAGAAGGTTGACTTTTCCTTCACCCCAACATTTTATTATGAAAAAATTCACACATAAGCAAGGTTTATAGTTAACACCACCTGGATCCTGCCATTAAAAGTTTATTTATTTTATCCCCATATCTATATTTCTGTCCATCAAATCACCATCCATTTTTAAATTAATTTCAAAGTTTACTTTTCTCTAAATATATGCATATCATTCATTAGTTCACTCTTTTCCCCTTTTTTTTCTTTAAAATTATCTTACACTGTTAGTATGTTGACTTTTACTAAAAAAAGAAGAAGAAGAAATCCTTTAATTTTATTATTTAAAGAAAGGAAGTGTTACTCTTAAAAGAACCCCTTCAAAGCAGGCTTAATTTTAGAATCATAGTCAACTGATCCTGTGTCCACAGCCCACCTGAGCCTCTGTTGTAGTAACTTCAGACTTCCAATATTTATATCACATTAAACAAGATTTAAACCATGGGTTTAATTAACATTGCAATTTTGAATTCCAAAATAAGTTTGGAAACTAAGATACAGATCAGTAACTAGAAAATATTGCAAAAAGTTACTGAATTAGGATTTCAGCCAGGAAATTCAAATAGATTTTAACCACTTCTGAACTAAGAGGCAAAATACTATTTAGAGTCTTAAAAAGGTTATAAAATCCAATGATTGCCTAACCTTGCTAACCACATAATGACCAGAAATCTGAGATTGCTAGATTTGTACACTTTCAGCTGGGGGACCATTGTTTAACAGTCATGGAGAGTACCTGGGGGCAGAATCTAGCAGAAGCAGTAGTAGTTAAGAGGCTCTAATATTCAGCTTGTGAAACACAAGCTACAGGTAGCTTTTTTTTTGCCGACTTTGTAGATGTTTTCCAGCAAGTCTGATCATTTGAAGTTGCTAAGAGTTTGGCTGTGCTTATTTCAGCTATAGGCTTGGCCATGGGTACTTAGTTTGGCTTAGAAGTTATTATCTTCTTTTACTTGTAACCTGGAAGTTAAAAAGCCAGGTGAACTAGTTTCTCCCCAGGCTAATTTTTCACCTCGATTTTCTTCGTTACAGAGGAACGATATCGCCATGGCAATTACAAAATTTGATCAGTTTGACTTTCTCATCGATATTGTTCCAAGAGATGAACTGAAACCTCCAAAGCGTCAGGTGAGCTGGGAAAGCATTGGTGCTGCTGCTGCCAAGCACCTTGCATATGGGTGTCTAATAATGCTCCTTTTCCTCTCTCAGTACAAGCCATTTGCTCTTTCTTTTGCTACTTCTCTAGACCAGATCCATCCTTAACATCTCCTTCTGCTACTCATTTATGGATACTTTTAACTCAGTGCCGCTGAGGTGGTATTTCAGTGAAAATAGGTAAAGTTAAAATTAAAGACTTTGGTTATAAATAGTAAAAGTGAAGCTCATTTCAAGGTATCTTAGGAACTCTATCAGAGTTCTTAATCTGGGATGGAAGAACATGTCCAGTGAGTTACAGATTTTAGATGTTTAAGTATCAGCGTCTATGTGCACAATGTGTTTGGAATGAGTGGACTTTGGTTTTCTCTTACTCTTGATTGTTGTTCTCTATATAATGTTCTGGTTACATATTAAATCACCTGCTAGAGTTTTAAAAAATACCAATGCCCAGGTTCCACCCCACACCAAGTTGAATCAGAATCTGAGAGGGGCGGCCCAGGCATCAGTACCTTTTAAAGCTCCCCAGATGCTTTTAATGTGCAACCATATTTGAGAACCACCACTAAAACTGTTTTCTAAGTAATCACTAGAAAGATTATGAATGTCAGCCTGCCTGTCTTTCCCTCTCTGCTACCTGCCGCTCTCCAAAGGTCACACCGATTTTTTTCCCCAGCACCTTGGGTGCATAAGTCTCTTAATTACGGTTTTAGTAGGCCCCTATCCTTTATTAACTCATTTCGGGTACACAGTTTGTGACTCACCAGGTGTAATTGTGGCACTTGGGGAATAGTACCAGAGTCTGACGGGAGCAAAGGTGTGCCTTGTTCTGCTTGCTCTGTTTTCTTAACAAAATTTTAAGTGGTTTTAATGAATTATTTCCTAGTATATTATCTTTGGAAACGGGTCATTCAATGACTCTCAATGCTGTCTCTATTACTAACCAGTCAGAAGGTGTAAGACAAGTGGGTGTCTTAAAAGATATTTATAATCCTGACCCTGCCTGGGAGCCTTTGTATTAGCAAGCCCTCTGTTACCCCCTTAGTAGTACAGGGAGCCTCACTGTGTCTCCGTTCTTTCTGGGCAGTCTTTGCTACTGTAAACATCCTTGACTGGAAGCTGTAAGGTGTTCAGAGGAGCTTTCAGTCGGATGTTTACAGCGGCAGGCTGCCACGGTCGTCCCTGGTTGCGCATCGCCTCTGAGACATTGCAGGTTAGTGCCCGGGGGCTTCCTTCCTCTCTGAGAAGTCTCTACCCAGACCACTTCTATTCCTTCAAAAAAAAAAATGATATGACACACATGCTCTCCATGTTGGAATTTGTTTGAGCAGCACCCTTTAAAAACAAAGTAGTGAGATCTGTCAGAAAATCAGGCCTTGCTCATGCTCCTTGTGCTAACTTCTGCTTGTTCTCTGTGGGCTGCCTGCTGAATCAACTGGCTGGAGAGAAGGGTCTTGTCCTGTCCCTTGCTCCAAAGTCCTCAGTGCTTGGCTCTCTTAGGGTGTCAGACAGCTCCTTGTTCCATCTTGACTCTAAATGCTATGATCCATCCCTTTTTTTAAAAAGTGTGTCTAGCTAAAACAGCTCCTTGCTGTCTAGACTCAGTTCTTTGTAGGTGTTCAAGCCATTAATTGGCATCCTGTTTGGGACAGCTGTTGCCTAGCCTTTGAAAGGTTGAGATTACTGGAAGCTGGCCTGAAATTCTCAGGTAGCATTTGTAATCCTCTGTAGACATTAAGTTTTCCCAATCTCCAAATTGGCTGACACCTTTCTAAGTCCTGTAAAAGCACCTACTCTCCAAAATTCACCCTTTCTGAAGAGGCAGCAGTTTGCTCTTACTACTGCAGCGAATGTACTTTTTTCCAGTTTGTGGCTGACAGCACGCACAACACTGTGGTGATGGCCTTGGTAGGTGATACTGCTCATTCTCTGGCTGTTAGTTTCCACTTCTGAACACTTCTCAAGAGTAAAACCTGTATTTGGGGAGGCTGGGCAAGTACCCCATTCTGGATTGATCCAGTCATTCATTCTGAGATTTTCTAGTATCTGGGATTATTGATGTTCCACTACTGGGGAAAGGAACTAGCCACAGTTACTGAGTTGGGGATCTAAGGCCCTTGACTTCTCAGAGATGCTTGGGAATTTCTCTTGTTCTTCAGGAAAGCAAATGAAAACTATTTGAAGGTTGTTGAGGCTTGACTTGTACCCCACTAAAGCTATGAGTTGAAAGTTCCTTGCCCATTGAAATATCATTTCTCTTCACCCATCTCTTTAAACCAAGCATAACCATTCCCCTGCTAGCTTGACCTCCATTGGCTGAATGAGCCTTCATATATTCCTCCTTCCATTCCAATGAATTGAGAACAGTCATGCCCTCCTCACAGTACAAGCTGACTTGATGGAATGTCTTGGATCCTGCCTGGTTCATAAACAGTTCAGGTGGCTACAGTAGGCAGCACAGAGAAGCTTTTCACCTGCTCTCCCAGCTTTTGGCAAGGGGTATTTTGGCTTCTGAAAGGGATATTCAAAGGGTTTTTGCTTTTTGTCTGGTGAAAAGACCATATTCATTTGTAGATCAGCGACAGTCAGGGATAACTGGATACAGAACTATCACGGGTCAGGGGTAGGAAATGCCAGTGTCTACCTGCCTTCTGACTTCCTGCGAGTTTGTTCTGGGGGCTCTTGATCCTCTATACCTTCTCATCACTGAAGAGCTTTTTCAAGTTAGGTCTGAATTTTATGTTTTTTTGTAAAGTAGGAAGGGAAATCTCAATGGAAAATGAATACATTGAACTTATTTCAAGAGCTTTGAAAAAGATCAGTTTCATGGCTAAGGAGGATATCAGTTTATCCCTTCCACAGCCAAGGTCTAGTTGACAAGACTGACCTTAATTTATAATAGAAGTTGGAGTTGAAATGGCGGTGACATTCATTGTCACAGTTAAGTTGTTCTGGAAACAGACCTAGCTGAAAATTAAAAGGGGACCCCTCTTTCTTCTGCCTCAGAATGATCACAGTCAGTGTTCAAACTGTTTGGGTCTGAAGCACAGAATACATTAACCTAAAAAATTGGTTCATGTTGGAGGACTAGCTCAGAAACCCAGCATGTTGCAAGTGTCTGCCGAGGCTGAGTGGATGGCCATCAGGGATTCTGGTCATGCAGAGACCCAAGTGTCTAAGGGCTATATATCAGCAGTCCTAGTTTTACTGTTCTGGGCCCCCTAGTCACCTGGCAAGCAAAATAATGCAGAGCCCTGTTCTGCAGGGGACATGGATTTCTCCCCCACCAGACTACAAATCCTAGAGGGAGCAGAGATCATTTAGGGTCTCTCCTATTGGAAACAGTTGTGTTCAAGAAAGTATATTCTACTACCAGCTTAGCTTTAAAAAAAAGTACAGACATACCTCAGAGATATTGTGGGTTCAGTTCTAGACCACCACAATAAAGCAAGTACAGGCATCCTTGATATACTGCTGGTTTGGTTACAGACCACTGTAATAAAGCAAGTATCTCAATAAAGTGAGTTGTAACCTTTTTGCTGATGGAGGGTCTTGCCTTCAGTTTATTAAAAAAAATTTTTTTTGAAATGCAATGAAGCCAAGTGCAATAATACATGGTGTGCCTGTATTTTCTTATCTCTGTCTGCCTGGCTCTGTGAATTCATTCTCATTCAGCAGGTGCTTATTAGGTGCCTACAAGGGAATGGATAGTGGGGACAGTAGAGAGCAAGAGAGAGCTAGGCTTTGCCCTCATGGGAAAGTAGTTAATTTGACAAGCAAGGACAAAAAAAAATTCAGTGAGCAAAGGACTGGAAGCACAGGCTAGAGCACCTGACCTAATGAGGGGATGATGGGATTAATGCCAACTATGTAAGTGTCACTTTAGGGAGCTTTGAGACAGTTCACAGGGTCTCTATACCTGGAAGGATTGTCTTTTTCTCTTCTCTTGAACATGGCAAACTTAGCCCAGAACAAGGGAGTGAGTAAATTTAGTTAATTTTTTTGTTCAGCCAGCCCAAGTTGTATGTTTCTGTTGTTTTTGTTATCCCAGGTAGGGGTACCGTGTGCCACAGGGTCCTCTGGAGCAGATGCCGATCTCTGTGTCAATGGTCAGGGGCCGACCAACCCTGGACCCTCAGGCTGTAACCATGCCGTAGTGTGTGTAAACATCCTACACTCTCAGCTGTGAGCTCAAGGTGGCTGGGAGAGGGTTGTTTACTCCTTCTGCCATGGAAAACGTCAGCTGAAGAAGGAACAGTCTCTTCACCCAGCAGATTGGACAGACTGCGACCTCCCTAGTGAGCCAAGGCAGCACCCAGGGGAGAGCTGTCCCTCAGGCCCCCGGGTTGCTCTTCTGTGGCTAAGTACAACCAGAATCAGCTGTGACGCCGGATGGATGTGGCCCTCAGTGACCGCTGAGCTCTCAGTGTGCTGTGAAAAGCTGAGCACTTGCCTACTGATGCTCTCGAGCCTAACATCTGATTCTAAACTTTCAACCCAGGGAAAGCCCTAAGTCCTTTCTCTCTGCTCTGTCCCTCCTGAGGTGGTGGGAACAAAATAAGGAGAGTGCTGCCTGTTTGGGAGATTGGGACCTGGCCTGAGAGCCTGACGTTTGGGCGGCGTCTTCCAGGGCTCACAGTGAGCACTGTCCTCAGATCTCCGGCCTCGGCAGCATTTACTCACAAGCACTGCTAGTGTGCGGCGCTTAGTGGCAGTAATTATTTGCCCATTTGCAACTTATCATGCAATGGGTGCTACCTCTACTCCAGAAAATTGGCTGTAAGTTTGGTGAAACCTATGGAATCTGTTATTTTTAGTTTGATGTAGCACAACTGGTCTCTTCAAATTCCAGTTTCCCTTGGCTCCAAATGTGGAGCGCTCAGCATTCAGCCGGCAGCGGCACAGAGCCCGTTTGGGGGAAGAATGGAAATTCACTCTGGCGGCTGCTGAGTCGGTTCTTTTCCTCTTACCTGCCTCTCCTTCCACCCCACAGGAGGAGGTGCGCCAGTCCGTGACTCCTGCCGAGCCTGTTCAGTACTACTTCACGCTGGCTCAGCAGCCCACCGCCGTCCAAGTCCAGGGGCAGCAGCAAGGCCAGCAGACCACCAGCTCCACAACCACCATCCAGCCCGGGCAGATCATCATTGCACAGCCTCAGCAGGGTCAGGTCTGTGAGCTGCAGAGGGTGCCTGTCCAGCAAGATAGTACTTCTTAGGTTTGGGATGGGGAAAAGCTTGACCAGGGCAAGATAGCATCATAGGGCACTGGATTTGAAGTCTGGAAACCTGGGCTCTCCCCAGACTCAGCCACTGAGGTGACATGTCACCCTAATCTCTCATGGGTCAAATGAGCCAAGTGTAGTGGACAAGGTGTTCTTCAGGATCCTTATGAGCTAAAATAAGTTTTAGAAGGGAAAACTGTATAATACTCCCATGAAGAGTAGTGGCATCTCTGTAGAAGATGTTTTAAGTGGATTCCATGCCTGGTGTCTGTGTGTCTACACCAGAATTGGACTATATCCTTAAGGGAGAAATCAGGCATGCATACCTCTCCACCCTTTCTCCTCATCATTTCTCTATCCTACTGTATTTGAGTCTAGTGCCCTTTCTTTTCACAATAGTAATCAAAATATTCTTTCTCTCCCCAATACAATTGTGAGGGCAGTGATATGCACATTTGTTGAGAATCATGAGAAGCTACAGAGAACTGTTCTCTGAGCTCTGAATTCAAAGTCCCTGTCAGTCATCAGTTCATTTACTCATCAAACATTGGTGATCCTCTGTAGGTCAAGTCCTATGCCATGTGTTGGGGACACAAACATGAGTCAAACAGTCCCTATTTTTAAGAATTCACAATCTAGTTGGGGCTACAAATGAAGATTATACCACCAAATGGAAAGTGTAAGATATTCTTAGGATGTGTAGAGGGCATTATGGGAATGCATCAAAAGGGGTACCTAACAAAAGATGTGAGGGGGTGGTAGAAGAGGATATCAGAGGTTCCTTTAAGGGAATAATATGAGTTTTAGAGAGAATAATGGAAATGAATCAAAATAGACAAGGAGGGACTTCCCAGTATAAGGCTCAACACAAGCAAAGGCTTGGAGTTGAGAAATAGCACAAGGCAGTGGGGAAAGGCTGCAGCATAGGGAACATCTAGCGAGTCTGAAGACAGGTGGAGGACACATTCTAGACTGTCTTGTGTGTTCTAATGGGGAGCTGGGTTTGCCTAGAAGAAAAAAAATGGAAGTGGCAGTAGATTTAAATATAATTATGATTTTAGGATGTATTCCTGCTTGTTTTTTTTTTTCTTTATCCATATAACAAATTTATTGAATGCTTGTCTTTACCAGACACCATGCTAGCAGAAGGGGTTCAAAGATTATTGGAGCTCAATCCCTCTCTTAAGGAGTTCACTGCCCTGTGATGCCTAAAGTACCTTCTTTAGCTCTTGCTTGTGCATCTGTAGTGGTGAGAGCTCTGCCTGCCAAAGGCTTTATCCCTTTATAGAGAGAACTTCAAGGGAGTCTGCTAAGGGCTGGCTCTGATTGGCTGATCATCCTAAGAAGCTCATAGTTGTTGTGCCCTGACAGCAGAGCACGCCATACGCGATTTGACAGCTGCTATGCTAACACAAGCCCTCATTTTCCTGAAATGATTTATAAATACTTTGGAAATCCTCTCAGGAAAATTGAGTTGATCGAGTACAATGATGAGTTGGCAGTATGCATTTTTTTTTAGTCAGCAAGAATTTCATGTATCCTCTTTTCTGCCACCCTGGACTTGCTCAGCCTAGAGCTGATAAGGCTTGTGAGGATGGTGAAGTTGGTGCCTCCCAACATCTTCCAGCTATTGTTTCACTGTGTTACTGGTTCAGGCCGGCCTTGTGTTGTGTGACACACCCCAGGACCTCTCGTAGTAATGGCTGTTTCAGGAGTGCAAATACAGAATGCAAACTAAAGTCAAAGGTGAATCCTCTATTTTCTATCATAAAATTGGAAACTTTTATTCTTGGAGGTTTGGGAATATGCTGAGTTGAAAATTGCAGTGTGAGAACAGAAGATGTTTCCTGTTGTCCTAACCAACTGCATGCATTTTTACATAGGTCCCTCTATCTTCCCTGTCCTCCTATTACTTAGGGGTGGCCTCAGTTAAGATCCAGGTATTCAATGTTTGGTGTCCATTGCATTTCCCTATTCACTCTCCCATAGTCAGCTGTGCTATGATCCAGAGTAGCCAGCTGGTCGCTGTGGGCTGGGGTCGCTCTGCTGTTTAAATGGGGTGAAAACCAGTGTGCACTTTATTTCCCTCCCAATGTCTTGCAGGCCTAAAAAGGAGCCCATGATCCCAAATTTAGTAAATTCATAATTCATACTGACCCCACTTTACATTTAATTTGCTCTCCAAAATCACCTGCTCTAGATTTGACTTGGCTGTTTCTCAAGTGAACTGTCATGGTTGCTTTTGATTCTTTTGTACCATATGTACCTTACGATTATCAAAGTGGCTGTGAAAAGTTGCATTTGAAGCATAGAGATGTTTTGGGCTTAGGCAATTATTTTGTACTATGAGCCTAAAAATAAATCTTTGTTTTTTCATCTTTTATTTTGGTGAGTGACTTTCACGGTGCTCTAAGCTCAAAGGACTCTAGGTTGAGTATTATTTGGTGTTAACTTGACTTCAAGCATTCATGGAGAGGATTTGCTCCTAGTTAACCACTGGTTATTAGCCCCTTTGGTAAGCCTACTGACTCTGAGCCAAACTCAATCAGCTTTCTCATGACTCTTTCCAGACCACCCCAGTGACCATGCAGGTTGGAGAAGGTCAGCAGGTGCAGATTGTCCAGGCCCAGCCGCAGGGTCAAGCCCAGCAGGCCCAGAGCAGCACTGGACAGACCATGCAGGTGATGCAGCAGATCATCACAAACACAGGAGAGATCCAGCAGATCCCGGTAAGTCCTGCCTTGCCTCAGCTCTGCATGGCACTCTTCAACATAATAACTGAGATGCTTAAAGATTTTATATCTGTATGTACACACAGACAAAAGAAAACTGTATGTTTGTGTGCATGTGTATATATTTTGCGTGGTTATGTGTATCACACACACACACACACACACACACACACACACACAAACATTTTTTAAATCTATATTCCTATTACCCTAGACCCGTGATTGGCAAACTGCGGCTCTCAAGCCACATGCGGCTCTTTGGCCCCTTGAGTGTGGCTTTTCCACAAAATACCACGGCCTGGGTGAGGCTATTTTGAAGAAGTGGCGTTAGAAGAAGTTTAAGTTTAAAAAATGTGGCTCTCAAAAGAAATTTCAATCGTTGTCCTGTTGATATTTGGCTCTGTTGACTAATGAGTTTGCAGAACACTGCCCTAGACCAGTGGTCGGCAAACGGTGGCTTGGGACCCACACACGGCTCGCGAGCCGCGGTGTGCTGCTCTGTTTACTAATAAATTTGCCGACCACTGTCGTGCACTACCCTTTATTTCTTTGCACACAGTATGCCACAATTGCCTAATCCTCACAGCTTCCAACTATGCGGTAACATTTAGTCTAGTCCAGTGGTCGGCAAACTCAGTCAATAGAGTGGCAAACCACGGCTTGCAAGCTGCGGTTTGCCGACCGCTGCCTTAGACCACAACTCGCTTCACTGTGTGCTCACTGCTTTCCTTTAACCCCAGTTAAATTTCACTACTGTGGGGCAACTCCTCTTAATTTCCTCTCACTCCCATCTACGTAGAGAAGTCATTGTAACCACCATTCTGTGCCAAGGCCCAAAGGCCCTGTGAGGCAGTCCTGTCTTTTGATTAGCAAAGAATAAGAGGAAGGTGTATAGGGAAGATCATAAATACACTTGTTGCATATTCATTAGTCAGTTCCCACTGGAGCCTGCAGCAAAGTGTATTTTTGGCTTTCCTTCACTGTGGACTGCTGCTTCCTGTGTGCCTTGAGGGATTTCATTTCTTAGATTTGTTGACTTTTTTACTTGTACTTGTTCTTTTGTTAAAAATGTTCTTGCCATTTATACATTGGTCATTTTGCCACCAAAAAATGTAGAAAGTGAGAGAGTGACATGGAGCAGTCCTTCTATTTTCTATCCCTTATTCTTCCTATTGTAAATGAAATGTAAGCAAATCTGGAAATTCACTTGAGCTTGATTAACCATTTTCTCTGAAAAAAAGCTCGAAAAGTAGCCTCAACTCTGGTTTTGAAACTGTTCTTAGGTTAATAGAGTACTAGTCCAAGAGAAAGTTTAGGAAAGTGGAGTGAGTATGTCTTTGTGTCTGTGCCTACCTCTTTCTCTCTTCTCTCTCTGTCTCTTTCTCTCTTTCTCTGTCACACACATACACTCACCCATCAGTTGCAGGTGCCTTGTCTCACTTTTTCAGCCACCAACCCCAAGATCTCTCTTGAATGGTTTTCATTCATGTGGAGGCACCAAAATAAGTTCATTTAAGCCCGAGAGGAGTAACTAGCTTGAGTGTCGTTAGCCCTCTGGCGCACAGAGCTTTAGCACAGATGAGTAGAATTTAGGACCTTGTCTTCACGGTTTTTGGATAGGAGCTTGCATTTCTAAACTCATCAGCGTGCTTGCAGTAGTGATGACCTTCAGGAAGGAAACTGCTTCTCTTTTGAAAGCCCAAGGGGTAGACGTGCTCTTTAGTTAACATAAAAAAGCTGTGAGGATCCCCAGACTTATCCTGTGATAGAGGACTGAAGTATATTATCAGATGTCTAAACCTAAAAGAAGAGCTTCTAGCTTCTAAGAGCTGCTTGGAACTAGTTGGTGCACAGCTTTCCAATCACATTTGAGTTTTCTGTAAAGAGCAGCTCTTCCCAGCAAGAAAATGGAAAATCACTATGGCCTCGGTACACCTTCCCCACTCCTGGGTCAAGGCTTTAGTCTTTCATCCTGTGCACCTTGGCTGGCGTTCTCTGACTCCTGGGACCAGACACCGTCAGTCTCAGCAGTGAGGTCTCCTTCGCCTCCACCCAGCTGCCTTCATTGGAAAGCTGCATCAAGAAATTGAGATGGGGAAGGGAGGCTTGGCATCAGAGCTTCCTAGCCACTCCTCTCAGCATGTTCTCAGGAAATAAATGACTGCAGGTCACAATATCGTGCCCTGTCTCCTTTTGAACTAGATTCTTACGGATTTAGATTTTGTGGCCCTCCTTGCCTTAAGCAGACAATTTTGGAATGATGATCAAAACTTCAGAATTAGTCTTGTCTGGGTGGTTCCAATCCTCTACCAGGCTGGCAGTTCAGAGAAGCAGTTTGATATAACCACACAGGAGAGCCACGTCAGCCTACCAGCATTTTCCTCATGGAAGTATAGTTCCCTTCAGTTACATTCGCTCTTGAAGGCAGGGGAGTGTTTATTCCAGGACAGAGGCCTGTTAGCCACAAGAAGCTCACCCTTACAACAAAGGCAGCTGGCAGCCAAGGAGGGTTATGGGGCCCCCAAATCCCAAGTGTGAATGTCTGCAGCCCTCTGCTGACTTCTCTGCTGAGCCACAGATCCTTGTGTTGTAACCACCTTGACCCTTTCTTCATCTGCACATTCAAAGCACTAAAACTTTCATGGTACACTGGAGCGTTAAGAGCCTGAGTTAAGGCTTTTAGCACACAATTAAATGCAGTATGTGGTATTATTGTATTATCTGAGACTTAATCTTAAGCATGAGGGACTCCAAGGGCATTTTTGTAGGTTTGGTTTCCCATGATAGAGTTTTCTGAGAAAGGTTTATTGATTCAATTTCCCCTTGGGGGGCGGTGTTTGGCCAGAAGCTAGTGCTGAACACCAAGGATCCTAAAAGTCCCTCAGACTCCCGTTGGTCCTGGCTCTTGGGGACAGAGATAGAAAAGCTGGCCAGCTTTTTCTTCCAAATTGTGCAGCGTGGAGTTGGGCAGTTCTAGGGCTGTGGTGTGGAGTGACAGCCATCTGCTTTGTGCTCCTGGCAGACACTGGAGCTGTTCTCAGTACAGTATTAGATCAGCCATTCTGGGAACTGGGTGGAGTAGTGTGGAGCTGGAGGGAAGAGAGGCCCACACTTAGGTATAAATATTCTGATGATGTTAGACAGCCTTTAGGATAAAATCCCAAGATAAACTGTTCAAACAGCTGACAGCCAGCGAATGTTGAGTGTGCAGCCATGCTTTTTCCATATATGTGACAAGATCCTGAGGGAACTATTCTCTTTTGTAGAATAGGGAATTTATAGTTTTGCTGTTTTGACGTCTATTATAAAGGAACTTTTCTGGGCATGCTTTTTTGGAGGGCTTATGGAGGGCACATGAAAAATTTGCCTGTTTGAAGTTGCACTCAATCTCCTGTGGTCTGTTTGTCTCTGCCCTACCCTAGGTACAACTGAACACCGGTCAGCTACAGTACATTCGTTTAGCCCAGCCTGTATCAGGCACCCAAGTTGTGCAGGGACAGATCCAGACACTTGCCACCAATGCTCAGCAGGTATGTGTCCCAGGGATGCAGGACTTGATTTGGAGATCAGCAGGAGCTGGCTTCCTTATTATTCTCCCTTTCACCTTATTCTTCAGCAAGAGCCACCTCCACCCCTGCATATCTATTCTACACCCCACAGTAGGGTTTCATGGAGAATTGCATTCAAAATGTGTCTATTGCCATTTTGTTCTGAAGTGCAAGGCAGGGAACTCTCAAGTATACTTAGAGAAAGCATGATGTACCTATATGCAGGACTCACCAGAAGAAGTATTTTGACAGGTTGCCTCTTTGCCAGGCTGTTACCAGCTTTAAAAAACTGAATAGCTGTTCCTGTACCCTTTGGAATGCTTACTTGGATTTTATCCTCACCTCCTCAGGCACCCTTAACCCGAGATTGCTCCCCTTTCTCCTCTTGCCCTAGGATATTGGAGGCTGAGCCACAGGTGCTGAAGGTGCCTCCCTGAGCTTGGGGGTTGGGGAATGTGGGCATCATTGCAGGGGGTGGGGTGCTGCTCAAGGAGAGGCATTGTTAATGGATTCTTTTTTGCCTCATACCCAAAAAAAGCAGCAATCGTTTAAGAGCTGGATCTGTCTGGCCCAGTTGCATTTCTGGTGATGTATCTATTGACAGTGGTAACAGAGCTGAGTTTGTAGAGCAAGTCTCCAAAGATTTAATTTGGAAAATGTGAGGAATGAGCCAGAAGTAAGGCCTCTGAGTTCCATATAGTCTCTGGGACCATTAAAGGCTCACATGGAACTTGGGGTTTTTCCTAATTTCCTTGGAGTTCACTCACATGGAATCAGAGCTCAAAACTGATCACAACTTTAGGTACCTCATCCTCTGCTTTAAAAAAAAAAAAAAAAAAGCCCATAAACTTTTGTAAGATTCTAACTTGGAATCCCAAAAACTTTTTATGGCCTGGGGGTGGGAGGAAATAAGAAGGATGAGTTCTTGGTTTCCCAGATACCAGTTTTGGAGCCAGAAACTAAAGCCAGAAAGCTTGACTTGGGGAAGGGGGGAAGAAATAAGAAGAGAGCACCTGGGGACAGTCACAGTCTATATAACAACAGATTGTACTTGTGACAGTTGGCACGTGGTAGGTGCTCAGTAAATGTTCATTTAATGAATGCTGAATAAATAGTGTATAAACAATTTAAAGATAAATGAAGCTTTCTTTGATATAAAGAAATTACTGCTGGCCATGGCACAGTTAATCTCATCTATGAGGAATATTTTCCATTTGTCTCAGGGTCATTCATTTATTCTGCAGACATTTCTTGAATACTTGATTTGCACTGGGAAATTCAAAGACAAAACTTGGCTCCTGCCCTCAAGCTTATAGACTGGTAGGAGGAGAAAGACCCAAAACAAGGAACAATAGTATGAAGCTCTGCACACGTGTACCCTAGACCTGATGGTTGTTTTTGGCCATTGTGAGGACACTTGAGAGGACCGTCCTTTCCTTGCAGGTTGGCTGTAATGATTCCAAGAGATGGTGCACAGAAGACATTACTAGTCAAATGTTCCATAGATACACCTATGCACACAAGCATGCTTCAGTCTTCTTTCTAGTCTACCAAGCTGTTTCCAACAGCTGACATTGGACGACGCATTTCTACATGGCAGTACATTTCTTTTGAAATCCACACCTAAGATTTTAAGTGCTCGTGATAAATGCTTTCCTTGCTTCTCCTCCCCCCCCCCCCCCCCCCAATCCTTGGCCCAAAGGGCTGCACGTGGCCACTATCGGAAAAAGTACTTTATAGGTTTGCCACAAGGGCTTCTAGGGCCAAGGCCACCTGCTCGCCAGGGTGTTTCATATTCCAGTCAGATAATCTGGGCGATACGGTTTTGGTTTGGAGCCCACCTTCCAAGAATGAAAGAGACCACTCACTCCTTTGCTCATTGCATGTTTTGCAAGTTGTCTTCACCGGCTGCAAGACTATTAGGGTTTCTGACGAAACTGAAAATGTTATGCTCACTCATGTCAGCACCAGTGAGCTAGGTGTTTGATTTGAATCCCAAAAAGACCTCGATGAGGGGGTAGTGACTGGTAATGTTGTGTGTTCCAAAGTCCTCTGTATCAGTGGTTGCCAACCTTGCAGACCTTACAGACCACCAGTGGTCCACAGACCACCAGTTGGCGATCGCTGCTCTATATGATGCCAACTCTGAGTAGCCTTCAGGGCTAGGGGATGGGATAGACCTTGCTTTTCTGCTACACGTCAAGCACCTGTTCTATGCCAGGCGTTATTCTGGTCACTTTATATGTATTGTCTCACTTGATCTTCACAACCCTCTCCTGGGTGGTGGGCTGGTGGACCAGACCATGCAGCTGACCTGCCTACTCTGCCATCTTGATTCCTGCAGATCACACAGACAGAGGTCCAGCAAGGACAGCAGCAGTTCAGCCAGTTCACAGATGGACAGGTAGGACACCCAGTCCGAGCAGGGTCAGAGGGTGAGGAGTTGGGGGAGGTGAGGGTTAGTGGATGACATCTATGGGTTTGGAGGATTAGGGCAGCTGTCCCATTTTCTGTTAACAATGAGTGGACAGAAATTTGGAAAACAAGTACAGTTTTTAAATCAGGGGGCCTGTCCTTTAGCATTATAGACATTATATAGCCCAAATCCCCATTTTACAGATGAGTAAACTAAGTCCTAGAAATGGGAAATGCTTTGTCCATAATCAGTCAGCTGTTCATTGCAGAATAAGAACTAGAACACAGGTCTCTCGTTTCCCTCTCTAGGGCTAGTTTTTCTCTGCTGCTCTTCAATGGTATGGATTAGTTGAAATGCAGAGAACATGTGACTCTCAACCTCTCAGTGCCTGGAATTCAGTAATTCTAAACCCGTGCAAAGAAAGAATCTTACTTTTCCCTCGGCCTATCCTCTCATACTATGACTATGCTCCCAGTCACCGCTGAGGACATGATGGGATGATGTGTCCGAACTTGTGTTCTCTGCTGCCCATAGGAGAGGAGCCGCATCATCTACCTCTGGTTCCTGCCAGCACCAAGTGCTAGGCTCACATGCCAGGGCTCCTGTGGCAGGGGTTTTAGCTGGTTTTTTGGGGGGGCAGCTGAGAAACCAAATGACCAGTTGGCACTAACTTCCCAAAGTGGCTATGTGAGCATCTGCTTCACCCCTCACGGGTCTTGGCTGTAGGAAGTGTTTAATTCCAGGTGACCTCCTCAGCAGGGCCCATGTTGCAGTGTAGTCAGATATTATGAGGAAAGGAGGAAGTGGGGGTAATCCCTATTGCCCCTGCCAGTGAGGATTACTGAGAGTTGGGGAAATGCTGACTTCCAAGCTGCTGGTACAGTGGTTCGAATTGCTTGTGTTTGTCACAGAGGAACAGCGTGCAGCAAGCTCCAGGCTCTGAGCTAACGGGAGAGGCAGAGCCCAGAGAAGTGAAAGCCACAGGAAATGCAACTCCCTGCACCTCTTCCCCGCCCACTACACACACCCCCTCACACCGTGCTGGTGCCTCCTGTGTCTGCTGCTCCCAACCCCAGCAGAGCTCCACATCCCCTCCTCCCTCTGACGCCTTGCAGTGGGTGGTGGTTGAAGTATCTGGGGCCCCGAACCAACTCGAGGCCCATAGGGAGCTGCATGCCCCTCTCCCAGGGGTGACCTCACTCTCTCCTCTCCACCCCTCGCAGCAGCTCTACCAGATCCAGCAAGTCACCATGCCTGCCGGCCAGGACCTCGCCCAGCCCATGTTCATCCAGTCAGCTAACCAGCCCTCCGACGGGCAGGCCCCCCAGGTGACCGGAGACTGAGGGCCTGAGCTGGCAAGGCCAAGGACACCCAACACAATTTTTGCCATACAGCCCCAGGCAATGGGCACAGCGTCCCTCCCCAGAGGACCCCGCCGACCTCAGCGCCTCCTGCAGGCTAGGACACTGGTGCACTTCGCCCCACACCTGGGGGCCGAGATTCTCCAACAGAAAAATGCAATATTTTTTATTTCCTTTTTTCCTTTTTTTTTCCCACCGAGGAATCAATATTTCAATATGTTGAGCTGTGTGTCCAATGCTATGAAATGAAAATATTAAATAACATATTTATGGCATTTTGTTGAAGAGTGTGGTTGAAGATATATTTCTTTTGTTTTTCTTTTTTTGGGGTTTTACCTCCACTTCTTTTTAGGAGCAAATCTCCTAATGGGTGTATGTTATCTCCTGATCCTTTCAACAGCTGCTGCCCCCAGGGTTTTCCATCTTTCCTGTCCTCCAATTAAACTAGGTGACTGCGTGTAGCTTCTTTTTCATTAGTGGTCTTCTCTCCTTGTCCCTGCTCCTGCCCTGGAATTCTGTGCACCTGCATCCAGAGGCCATGGGAATATCTTTGCATTTAAGAGGTGAACTCATTGGCCATGGAGAGGAGAGTGGATGGTTTCATTCCCAGACCCTAATCTCCAAGGGACCCAAGGAGACTAGAACTTTCTGCATTTACCTCCATACACACACTTATTTTTTACATGCAATAAGAATTGTGCTAGTCTCCTTTGCTGCATGGACATCAATGCATGACATGAAATAAACCTCATTTTAGACAATTAAGAGTCTTGAGTTCTGTATTTGGCAGTATTCAAAGGGCCACTTGGCTTGGGAAAGGCTTGAAAAGCTTTGTTTGCCTTCAGGTTGGGTGTCTGTTAATGAGGGGGACCCTTTTGAAAAAAAGCTAAGGGAAACTTACACTGCATATCTAATTCAAACTGAGGCCTTCAGCTAATTTGAAAGATAAACATCAGCTCCTGAGGGGCCCCTGCCCACCTTCTGTCCTGGGCTACCACCATGAGCCAGATTCAGTTGTGTCCTGTTTGGTTGAGGGTCAAGAGAGAGCATCTGTCAATGAGAAAGCTCCGTTCTTCAAACTAGGGCCCAGGTAAATCTCTCCTTGCCTGTCTTGGTATGGGCTGGCACTTTGAATTGCCTGCTGTGGGCATACCCAGTAGCATCTGCCATGGAGGGCAGCCTAAGCCCCTTGTCAACCAGCAGGTCACAAGAGGTTTACAGCCAGGGCCTGTATTCTGTTAATTGAAACAAATAAAAAGCATTCTACTTCATTGACCATAGTGGCCAATGGGGAGTCGTTTTCCTTACCTTCACCATGCCATCCTTTCAACTAGAATGAGGTCCGTTGTCTGGGAAGATCAGAAAACTGATTGCCAGGAAAAGTAGGTATCAATTTCTTCTCTGACAGTAATATGCCATAAAAACTTGTGCAACTCCCTTCTCTTTGGGACTGTCTCAAGGTGTGAGATGGGGATGGGGAAGAGTCTTTAATATTAGATGATTTTAAATCTGACCTAATGTCCTTACAATTCCTCACCAAATACCTGCTGTCAATCTGGACATCTGTGTCATCTTTTATTTTCAGTCATTGACAAGAGTACACCTTATTCCATGCATACAAATTTGGATGTCTTGCAATGAAAACATATACAATGAAATAAAATATTACAGATCAGAATTAGAATAGAATTGAGTAGGAAATGGACTACAGGAAACAAATAGCCTGGCTGTAAAGATCTACGTAGTTGTTAGAACTAGGTTTCACACTTCATCCTGGGCTCCTGGGCCAACAAAGCAAAAAGAGCCAGAACCAAGTAAAAGTCACACCAGCCCTAGCCTGTTTGCTCAGTGGGTAGAGCATTGGCCTGCAGACTGAAGGGTCCTGGGTTTGATTCCAGTCAAGGGCACATGCCCGGGTTGCAGGCTTAATCCCCAGTAGAGGGCATGCAGGAGGCAGCCAATCAATGGTTCTCATCATTGATGTTTCTATCTCCCTTCTCTGAAATTAAAAAAAAAGTCATACCATAAAAGGAAGAAAAAAGACATTGCTTTACAAAAGCAGATTTCACTAGTTTTAAGGTCCGGAATACATGGTACCTCCAGTATCATCAGGGTAGGGGAAGCAGATTCTATCCCCAGGAGAAGGTAGTAAGTCTTCCCCCATAAGTAGGCTCCGGCAGCTCCTCAGGCTCCCAAGTTCAGTGCCCCTCCTCTTCATCTAGTTATCTTCATTCTAGCTCGACTTTTCTCTCAAAGGATTACTGGCCTTCCCACACTGAGGCCACTGAACTGTCCCACCTTGCTGCTCTTTGACTCATTCTGAAAATCCAAGCATGATTGGAAACACAGGCCAATCAACGGGTTCCCATTTCTCCACAGATTTCCATTCTTACTTGGAGGTTTCGATCAGTTGTGATTGGCAAGCAGCTTCCTTGCTGAGCACGTTCCCTTTAAATTCCCCACTCCCCCCTCCCCCCCCCAAGCAGGGCCTATCTGGGTGTAAACAAACACTTCAGAGCAGCCCAAGACAGCCCCTATCTAATACCCAGCACGATCCCCTTACATCCGGAGCACTCTTTGAACATTTTTCCTAGCACTTGCAGCATTCGTCCTCCTGATGATCTTCACAATGACCCTGCAGGGGAGACAGGAAGAGGGATCGTGATCCCTGTGTTGCAGATGGAGACGTGGGAGACACATCGAAGTGCAGTGACTTTCCCAAGGTCACTCTATGAATAGGGGTGGAGCTGAAACCAAAGCACTGGTCTCCTGATCTGTGTATACACAGTTGCTTTCTGGCCAAAGATTGTGTGAGTGTGTGTGTGTGTGTGTGTGTGTGTGTGTGTGTAAAAGAACAAGACTTTACTAAATGTGAACTGACTCCTTTTGCTCTGCTTCCTCAAACCCATTGAGTATATAAGGAAGCAATTGGATCTGGTCTGTAGACAGCTGGTGGTTGGGATAATTTTCCTGGAGGCTGATGCAGGAGACTGGAGGCCCTTGGGATTACTAGCAGACCACCTGGCTGGCTTCCTTGCTATTCAATTCTGCTGAGGCCACAAGGGGGCAGCATGTAGCACTCGCCCAAGTTTCTGGGAGATGCCTTGTCTCACCCTCATTCAACTTGAGACAAGACTAGGAATTATGGAGTATGACTGCCCCTTTTCTCAGTGGTACTCGATCCTTGGCCCTTGCCTGGGAAGACTTATATATTTTGAAGGGAGGTACCTTTCCGGGGCAACAGTGAGGGCTGGAAAACTACCCTTTCCAGAATATTACATCAGGATAGGTGGTCAGATTTTAATAAGGGCTTTCCAGCAGCTTAAATTCATTCAAGGCCCCACGGTCTCAGTTTGGTGTCTTTCCATTCCCCTTTCCTGCACTATGTGCTTCTGCCACATTCAATTACTCGCTGGCCCCTGAACTTACTCCCATGTTTTCAGAATGTACTGGCCCCAATGCCTGGAACGTCCTTTTCCACTTACTGATCTATACGTCCATCAAGGCCCGATTTAATGGGCCTTGCTGAGAAACCTCTAATTCCTGGAGCGGAGTTAGCAAAGATCTCTTCGATGCTCCCATAGCAACTTCTACAGTCTCTATTATTAGTGCTCAAATACACAGTCATTCAGCAAGTATTTCTTTGGCACTTTCTGTGTGTCAGACATTGTTTTGGACATTGTGAAGACAGATGAAAACAAGCCAGGCGAGGATTATGCTGTCATGGAGCTTATGTCGGGTTGGAGGCAGAGGTGGAAGAAGAAATGGAAGAGATAGACAAAAAATACAAGTTAGGCCCCGAAGAGACCCTCATCACTCTTAGAATTTTCTGGTTTGGACTGTCTTCCTTTCCTACGGTTCTCCTCCAGTTCAGGGTCATCTCTGAGCCTTCTGAGCCCATGTAGAATAGGGCTTGACACCAAAAGAATAACAGCAACTGATAAGTAAATGCACATGAACCCTTCCTCACAGATGGCCTTCAACACTGCACACATCCCACCTCTGCTTTCACTGTTGCTTTTTTCTTGTTAATGTTTTATTGAGCACTGACAGAATGCTATAGGGGTATTAAATAGAGAACTTTAAAAAAATTTCTGTGAAGGAAAAGATACCTAAAGCTTGGTACCTAAGTGAATTATCCCATTTCATCTTTGCATCCTCATTTAGGTAGGTGTTCTCTCCATTTTGTAAGTGAGAAACTGAGGCTCAAAGAAGTTAAGAAATTACCCAAGAGCACCAGCTGATTAAGTAGAGTCCTATGCTCTAAGAAACCTTCTGTCCCCACCAGTTCAGCTTCATTAGTCTTGTCTTCACTGTTTAAGATTCTCTTTTCTACAGAGAATGAGAGCCCTCACCCCCAACTCCTGGGTAGGGAACTAGCCTTTGTCCTACCTCTCCAGCTATCGATAGGCCCCTGTGAGGTGGTATCTGACCTCCAGGTGGTGAGGTCAAGGGCCTGGTCACATGAGCAACTTGAGTGCATCCTCCTCAAGGCCTTCTGAGTTGGGCTGGCAGCGTTACTCCCTAGCTTGTATGCTGGGACACTACCACAGCCAGGGAAGAGAGGGTAGGGGACTGCAAGGCTGGCACTTAAGGGGAGAACCTGAGCTGAGCTCCAGGTAGGCCAGGCTGAGCTGAGCTCCTCTGGCTGGCTGGTGCTGAGGGGAGGCTGAAAACAGAAACTTGCTCCTCCCAACCTCTGCAGCCCTGGCCCTCCACTAAGCCCATCACCTCTGCAGCTCCCAGTCCCTCTCCCAAGAATATGGTGCCTCTCTTACAGTGAAGGTCTGTGGAACAGAAGCTTTCAAGATCTTGTATGTGTCAAATGTCTTTATTTTGCTTTGTATTTAAATGATGGTTTGGCAATGTATGGAATTCTAGGTTCATAATTATTTGCTCTTAGCATTGGGAAGAAACCATTCCATTGTCTTGGCATCTGTTGTTGCCAATGAGAAGCTTACTGTCAATTCAATTATTGGAACTTTGTAGATAAGCCATCTTTTCTCCTGTTGGCTTTTAGAATTTCCTTTTGATTCTTGATATTCTACACTTTGGCTACAAGGTGTCCAGATGTATTTTTGTTTTTAAAGATCTCTTACTAGGCAGTCTATGGGTCTTTGAAAACTTGAAATTCACATCCTATTTCTGGAAAGAGTTTAGTCATTCTTTCCAGTATTTTTTCCTGGAACTAATAATATATATGCTGGATTTTTTTTCATTCAATCTTTTATGTCTCTTTTCTTTCAGTAATCTCCATCAGTCTGTGATTTGTTCTGGAGGATTTCCTCTAGTTTAGCTTTTCTTTCACTAATTCTCTCTTCAGCTGCATTTACTCTATTAACCCATCTGCTTTTCTTGTTTAATGTCAGCGACTTTTGTTTTCATTTCTAAAATGTCTAGTTTTTATCATGTCCCTGTTTGAGATCTTTCTATTCTGGTATTATAAATGCTATCCCTTTATCTTCTTTGAGATTTTAACTATATTAAACTTACTTCCAGATTGCTTCTTTATCTCTAGGTCTTTAGGTATGAATTCTCCCATGAGAGAGATGTCTCTCAAGATATTGTACTTCTCATTATGTTGTGAAGTTTATTCTTGAGATAGTTACTGTCAGCACATTTTTTTTCTGACTGTGCCATGAGGTATGGAGGCTATCATAAGGGGTGATATCTCACTTGTATCTGCCCAAGCCATGTGGAAGTGCACCAGCCCCAAACTTGCTCTTGTATTACTGATGTGGCTTCTGGTTTTTCGTGGTGTGCATACCAACTCCTGAGCCCCCATGTGGACAGGCTTGAGGTATCATACTCACATGGGCACTCTTTCCATCCAAAGCCAAGGCAGGTAGCAAGCAGGCCGAGCTATTTTAGTCTGTTTATGGCAGGCAGCACTCTCCCAGGTCCCACCTTAAGCAGGGAGCCTACTGTACCACTGGTGGGGTCTGCAAATACACTTCCACCTCTGACCCACCTTCCCTGATTCCCTCCTCAGAGGGAGAGCTTCAAATACTACTCACCACTGGAATTCCCTCTTAGAGATTTCTCCTTGTTTTTTAGCTTGGATATATTGTTGCTATTTTTAATTATCCAGCATCTATCTTATATATTTACTATTTTAAGGAGAAGGGACTTCAATAAGTGTTTGGTCAAGTTTGACCTGGAAGTCTGTCCCACTGCCTAGGCCTCCTGGCCCTGCCGCTCAATCTGCAGCCCTCCTACTCACATCATCTCCCATTCTGAGCCCTCATCCACCAGGGGAGTGGGGAGCAGGGAAGCTTTTGTCCATTGCACTCTCAGCAACTCAGAAAAGTCTTTCCTCCTCATTTCCATGTGCCAAGGGCTGTCACTGCGAATATGCAGCCTTCCAGCGGGACTGTGGGAGCGTTGTCTTCTGCATCATCTTCCAGGAGTTGATATCAAGGAGGCAGCGCCCTGCAGGTAGCAGAGGAACAGTGCAAGAAGATGGTTTTGACCTTCATTTCCCCACCTTCTTCTCCCTCAGTGTCTCTTTGTGGGCCCCCCTCCAGCCAAGAGGATCAATGGGGGTTCCCTTTCGCTGAGCTCAGCGACACTACTTTGTCCTCACTTTCTGTGGCTCAGACTGGCCGGCAGGCCTGCCTGGTCTGGGCTGGAGAGCGCTTAGTGGCAAGTCCAGATCTAGGAGGAAAGAAACTCCCCAGCCGCCCTACTGCACGTCTCACCTGCTGGGCAGCCTAGTTCTCTTGTCCTCTCAGGCCTCATTGGGAAAAGGAAGCAGGCCTGGTCTTTCTCTCACTTCCTCTACCTGCTCTCAGTGCAGGTGGAGCCCTAGAGGGAAATAATGCCTGTGATGCCATCACTCCTTAACAACCTCCACTCTAACCCCCTTCTCCGGCTGAGAAGAGCTGGAGAACTAGGGAGTTCTCACAGCATCTCCCCTCTCCATCGAACCGACACCTAAAGAGCAGTAAGATCAGTGGTTCCCAGCATGTCGTGACTTTTCCATGCATTATTTTAAGTATGTATGTTTTTATGGATTTCAGAGAGAGGAAGGGAGAGGGAGAGAAAGCAACATAAATGATGAGAGAGAATAATCAATTGACTGCCTCCTGCATCCCCCCTACTGGGGATCGAGCCTGCAACCCAGGCATTTGTCCTGACCAGAATCGAACCATGACCTCCTGATTTATGGGCCAATGCTCAGTACCGGCTGAGCGTCCATGCATTATTGCTTTCAGTCCTGTTAGCCAGGAAAGGTGGGGCAGAGGTGGAATGACTTACCCAAATTCACCCCTAGTCCAAAGGTAGAACCAGGAAGTCCAGCCATTACTTATAGTTCAGTACTCTATAAGTGGAGGCTGGTACATCCACCCCTCTGAGCTCTCTCCTATACAACCCCAGCCTCTGTGGCATGCCCTAGGATCAGGCCCTGGCCAAGCTCCTTGGTTCCTATCAGGCCACACTGGACCTTTCAGCATAGCATTCTTTGCCAAGTTCACTCTTTCTCCCCCATGCTCTATAACATCCTCCCCATCCTCACATCACACTTGCCCATTCACACACACTATAGCACAAGGATAAAGAGCTGAACTAGACAAGTCTCCTCACTGAGTCTCAGTCTTCTCGCCTTAATATGGAGTATGAACAGAATTACCTCACAGGGTTGTTGGGATGGTGGAATAGACAATGCAGATAAAGCTCTTGCATGATGCTTAGCATATAGCATGGACCTCATCAATGCGAGCTGCAGGCAGTATTGGTTGTGCTTCTCAGTGTCTCTCCAAGCCTCCCTACCTCTGTCCCCAGGCACCCTCTGCACACTCATTGTCCGTAGTCTCCCGCCTGACCTCTAGCAATCCTAAGAGCTATAAGAAAACCCAGGGGTTTCTAAGGTTTGGGTAGGGTGGAGGAGGAAGTCTGGTGGGTGGAACTCTAAGGGGTGTGGGGATGAGGGCAATGGCTCTCACCCCAACTTAACCAGAGCACCTCTGATTGAATGCTTTTTACACATTGGGGCGCTACCTTATGATTCTGTCTGTAAAAAGGATTTCTTTTTTAAAAAATATATTTTATTGATTTTTTACGAGAGAAAGAGAGAGGGATAGAGAGTTAGAAACATCGATGAGAGAGAAACATCAATCACCTGCCTCCTGCACACCCCCTACTGGGGATTGCCTGCAACCAAGGTACATGCCCTTGACCGGAATTGAACCTGGGACCCTTGAGTCTGCAGGCCAATGCTCTACCCACTGAGTCAAACCGATTAGGGCTATAAAAAGGATTTCTTTGCTAATACAGTCTGAAAACTGCTGGCTTCAACCACCCCTTCCCATCCCAAGAAAGCCCTTGGTTGACCTGAGGTCCCACTGAGAGTCAGGGATAGGCCTGGACTTGGCCCCTGGTCCCAACCACTTGCAGATCTCAACCCTCTCAGACCTAGGAGTCTGCCCCTGGTAGGAGTGAGCCTTAGAGAACAGAATTAGGCCATCAATGGTTCCCCGCAGCCCATGGCACTGATTCCATGCACAGTATGTAGATGCCAGCCAGGGGAGAGAACAAGTCATAGACAGATCTAGGGTCACCCACTGGCCGTTATCCTTGGGTGAGTCCCTGTACCTCTCAGCCTCAGCTTCTTTGTATGCGAAAGGGTTGCTCTAAGTCCAGAAGGGGCAAGACCCAGGACACAGTTGGTTCCCCGCAAATGGAGCCCTCTCCATCTACAGCCTCCTTCTCAATCAATATATGTTCCATTGATGGATGATGGTGACAGTGATGGATTATGGGAGAGCCTGCGGCCCTGCCCCCTTCTTGTTGTACAGATGGGGAAACTGAAACCCAGAGCCAGGAAGGCACTTGCCCAGGTGGGACAGTGAGTGAGTCTGGGCCCGACCGGGACATTTCAGTCGTGTTACCAGAGAGAGATGTTGAGGCCGGGGGTGGGAAGAAGCTGCTGAGGGAGGGGTGAAGGGAACAGGTGGGAGAAAAGGACAGAGGAGGGTGGGAACCTACAGCACCCCATCCTCCCCCGCTGCCTCCAGCAGAGAGGCTGACTGAGAAAGCCTAGACAGCTGTTTGCTCAGAAAAGCGCCTTTGTCATTAAGGGCTGTGGTGGGGAAAGTCCTCTCTCCAGTCACGTCTCAGGAATCTAGAAGGAGCAGGACAGCAGCTGGGTGAGTGGCTGCTTATCCTCCTGGAACCAGACTTCTCCACTGCTTCTCCATGCATACAAACACCCACCAAACTGCTCACAGCCTCCTACAACCATCTTCCCCATCCCCGCACCCCAAGGAAGACTTCCCTGTGTCTCCACTTTAAACAGTGGGCCTGACCTCCATTAACATATCCCTGCGGGAGAAACAGGCCTCTGTGCCCTACACAAGTCCCCCCTGAGATCCGACTCCCATCCCTCTAGCTGCACCACAGCCTCCCTCCCCGCCTGCCTTTGGTGGGTTAATCCGGAGACAGAGTTGGGAAAGATGATGAGAGACCCGCTCCCCACAGGGAGGGTTCCTCACAAGGAGAGGAAGGGACTTTGCAGTCCCCCAGATGGGAAGGGAGGTGTGGGGTTCAGAGGTGACGCTGAGCTTGAGAATCAGATTTCCCAGAACAGACCCAATTTCAGGCAACCTGGGTTCAACTGCCATTTCTGCCGCAGAGGACGAGCCTCAAAAAGACCCTGAGACACCCCAACTGCTTTCCTTTCCACCATTCAGGTCCCCAGACCCTGGTCCCACCGCCATGAACCCTGCATGATGAGGCCCAGACTGGGGAAGAGCAGTGGCATACATTCAGGGGATGCCCAGAGGGAGAGGATGGGGAAGCCAGCGAGGCACCCACCCACCGCTGGGCCCTGGGTGCAGAAGCTGCCCTGTTCCCAATGAAGGCCTGGGACTCTGGCCCTGGGCGCATCTGGAGCCAGGAGCAGCGGGAGAGATTCGGGTCAGAGCCCAGAAGGCACGCCCTGCTAAGCAGGGGGAAGGGTAAAGGGGTGTGCACAGGTTGCCAAGCCCAGCTTGGGGACCCCTAGGTCCCTGAGGCCCCCTCTCTGAGCGCTGACAGCTCTGCTGGCTTCCCTCCCCCACTGGCGCTCAGCAGATCAATGCCGCCTTTGCTGACAGCTGAGAATCGAGCTTGCCTTCCCGCCCCCTCTCCTGCCCCTCCCGCTGGCTGTTCTGTCCCCCGAGATCCTCCGGAGGAACGAGGAACGGGAAGAGTTTGTGCGGAGGAGCTTCACCCTGGGGCAGGGCCTGCGGAGGGAGCCGCTGGTGCGGCCCAAGCTCTCCACAGGGGAAAGAGGGAAGGGGGACCAGCAAACCCAAATCGCCTCTCTGTGCTGGGCCAGGGTGGGAGAGAACGAAAGGGCCGCCCCCTATGACCCGCTAGAGAGAGGAGGACAGGCACCAGGAACTTTCCGCTGGAGAGGCAGTGGGTGGTGGGAAGTCTCCCCAGTTCTGGGTGGGCTCTGCGGGCCTCTGGGAGGCTGCCCAGCTGCAGCTGGCTCAGAGTTCACCTGCTAGCACCCCTGTGCCCTGACCCGTGGTCAAGTCAACGGGGCAGTTCAGACTGAAACCTGCATCAAAGGAGACTCTTCGGGCTGAGTGGCCTACTTGGGGGCGCGTCCCCACCATGAAGAAGGAGCTCCAGGTGGAGGTGGGGGGAACGGAGCCCTACTGTGCGGCACCCACTGACACAACCCAGCAGCGCTGGGGCATCGGGCCTGGCGGGTCTGAGTTGCGCACCGAGCTGCTCACCGAGCCACACGCTCACCGCACACTTTCCACGCCTCGCACAGAGCGAAAAGGGCACAACCCGAGGGAACACAGCTAACTGCTTACATCGCCAACACCCAGGCGCCCGGACTCTGCACTCCCATCCACACCCTTCCACCCCGGACCCACAGCCCACGCCTCCCGCCGCCCGGCACACCCACAGCCACCCATTCTGCAAACACTTCTGTACCCACTCACACCCGAACTCCACACCACACGTGTGCCATCCGCGGCCGTGGCCGCGACTCCAGCTCCCCGCCCCACTTCCCACGATCACACGGGAGGCGCTCCGGACCGGCCTTCGGGTCCACACAGCCCCTCGCGGGCGTGCGCGCCCCTGGCCCCCGGCCGACCTCGCGGCCCCGTGCGCTCCCCCACCCTCGCCCCCTCCCCCGGGCCCGCGGCCGCGCGGTCGGGTCAAGGCATCGACCGGCCGGCCCGCGCAGCCGTTGCGCCCCGGCCCGCTGCCTCCGTGCGCGTCCCCTCCCTCCGCCCCGCGAGCTGGCTCGCTCGCTCCCTCCCGATTTGGGAAGGCGGCCGCGGGGCGGGCGGGGGCGGGCGGGGGAGGGGCGGGGCGGGGAGGGTGACATGTGAGCAGCGCGCCCGGGCAGGTGGAAAGGCGAGCGGCATGGAGCGCGTAATAAGAGAGTTGGAGTCGGAAAGAGCCGCCCCAGTCGCCGGGGAAGCGGGCGGTCAGTGCGGGTTCCGGCGGCCCCCAGACTCCGAGCGCCCGCCCCCGGCCCCGGCGAGGCCCCTGCCCGGACCCTAGCCCCCCGCTGCCTGCGCCCTCCCCGGGCCGCCCCCGCTGGCCTCGGGTCCGAGCCATGTGCCGCTAAGCGCCCCGTGCGCGCCCCCGCCCCGACCGGCCCTGGGCCCCCGTCAGGCGCCTTCCATGGCCGAGGCCCCCCCGCGCCGCCTCGGCCTGGCCCCCCCGCCCGGGGACGCCCCCCGCGCCGAGCTGGTAGCTCTCACAGCCGTGCAGAGCGAGCAGGGCGAGGCGGGCGGGGGCGGCTCCCCGCGCCGCCTGGGCCTCCTGGGCAGCCCCCTGCCTCCGGGGGCGCCCCTCCCGGGGCCGGGCTCCGGTTCGGGCTCCGCCTGCGGCCAGCGCTCCTCGGCCTCTCAGAAGCGCTACCGCCGCCTGCAGAACTGGGTCTACAACGTGCTGGAGCGACCCCGCGGCTGGGCCTTCGTCTACCACGTCTTCATGTGAGTTTGCCGACCCGCGCCCCTTGCCTTACCCCGCGCTCTCGCTCCACCCGGCGCCTGCGGGAGCCTGGACTCCCCTGGGTCCGCCGCCGGACCCTGGCTCCGCCTTCTGTCCCCAACCCCCACGGCCGACCCTCATTTTCACCCGTCCCCTAGGCCTGAGCTCGATGACTGACTCCCCCAGCCTGATCCTAACCCCCAATCTCCAAGCCTTGATCCCGACTTCAACCCGCCTCTGACCTCTCCCACCACAACTCCTTATTTCCACCTTGACCTCCACCCCCTGCTCCTCTGTCCCAGGTGCTCCCACATGTCTGTCATCCCCTCTGAAATCTGGAGCCACTACAGCAGGGCTCCCCTTTCCTTGTCCTCACCTCTGTCCCAGCGTCCCAAACACAAAGAGGGCCCTTTGGCCCCCACACACTTTCTGTCACCTTCTCCCCAGCTCTGTCACTACACTGGACTCCTACCTGGGCTCCCCTAGGAGATACCCCTCTCCAGGGAAGGTGTCCACCCTATCTCAGGGCAGGCTCCCGATTTTAGGTGTGAGCCCCCGGGCCCTGACACTCATGTGTGCTGTTTGACTTATCTGAGTCTTCACTCAGTCTCCCCCCCCACCCCCCACCCTCAACTTTCCAGCAGCAGCAGCAGCAGCAGGCTGCCCTGTCTGCCTGCGGCCTGGCTGGCCAGCCTGCCCAGCTCACTGGCCGCTGCACCAGGCCTGGCTCTGGGCACCCCAGGGGAAAAAGAAAGAGGAGAGGGGTAGGTTTGGAAACACTGACGCTGTGCCTCCCTCCTCCCCCCTCACCAGCTCCTACAACTTTCAAAAACACTGACCCCTCTTGGATGTAAAGAGTGAATTTTGGCAGCTCAGAGCACAGTCTTGGGGGACGGCCTGGCTGGCCGGGAACATGAGAGGCCCCACCGATATCAGTTGAAGGGCCAGGCCTGGCTCTGGGACACTGGGAGGTGCCGGATAGAGACCTCCGGTTCCTGGAAAATGTGCTGCTGCTAATCCCTTCTTACTGCCCCCATAGAGGACCCGTGGGTCTTGGGGTCTCCTGAGTGGTCTCCTTGCCTGTCTTCCTGACTTCTGACAGTTCTGCCTGCCTGGCTGTCCCTCTGCCAGACTGAGTTTCCACCTGTGTGCGAATTGGTCTGTCCATTCATCTCTCCACCTAATTGTGTGGCAGTCCTTCTCCTTCTCTCTGTCCCTCCCTCTGTTGACCTGTCCAGTTATCTGTGTGCCGGTCTGCCCATCTGTCTATCTGCTTGTCCTCCTGATTATCTCATTCTTCTACTTGTCTGTTCCCATCATCTCTTTTGATCTGTCTTCCTTCCGGTCCCTGCTTGCTGCCTCTGCCCAATCCTAACTGGGCTCACAGAATTTCAAAGGTGGAGGGGAGAAATGTTGGCAAAGGATGCCCTGTCCGAAGGGAGGGTAGAGGAAGCTTACCCTCAGCCAATAAGCTCCTGGTGTGGCAGCCTTGACTTCATGCGGCGAGCCCTGCTAGGCTAGGCCAGGAGCAGAGAGTTAAGATTGCGGAGGACCTGAGGTTAGACTCAGGGTCAGGGTCACAGTTAGGAGTCGCTTGACCCCCAGTGCCCACTGAGAGGCCTAGGATGAATTTCTTTGCTGCTGAGAGAGCTGTTGGAGTGATGGAGGTTATGTGCTGGGGTACGATAAACGCTGGGGCTGGAGGTGAGGGGCGGGGACTGCTAGTAAGAGTGGCTGCATTCTGGTACCCTTGCCCACACTGCAGCCTGGGATCCCCAAGAAAGGTGAGCTACTCCAAGGGAGCAGTTGCGCCCTCCGTGGGCTTCTCTTGGGAGATGACATTTTTCCAAGCCGTGGCTGGGCCCGGGAAAGCCAATAGGGACTGAGGGGGATGGTCCTTAATCTCCAGGCCTTGTCTCTCAGCCCTCACAAGGATCCCTGACGGTGAAGGAACCGCCTCATGTCCCCCGGCCAGCCACAGTCTTCACCTCCTCTGGAAGGGCTTCTCCTTCCTCTCTAGGAGCTAAATCCACTGGTACCTTTGCCCCACATCCTGCCTTACTGGATGCCAGGAATGCCCTGGCCAGGGGCATGCTTGTTCTGACCACTTGTCTCCAGGAGCCCAGAGCTGAGGCATCTCTTAGGAGTTCTGGGGGAGCAAATGGACTGAGATCTCAGGGGATTGGTCACTTGTCTTAGAGATCAAAGGAGCTGGGGGATCAGGAGCCCCACCTCTTGCGTGCTGTGTGATCTTGGGTTGATCACACTGGGCCTCTCTGAGCTTTAGAACTCTAGGCCATCAAAGCAGGTAGCAACCCCAGCCTGGGGCCTCCCTCTTGGACGAGGTAATGGGTGGGAAAGAGCTGGGTGAGCTGCAAGAGGCTGTTGGAGCCTGAGGGATGGGTGTTCTTCAAGAGCTTCCGAGATGGGGTTTTTTCGACTCCTGGCTGGGTCTTGGGTGAGCCAAGAAGTGCTTCCTGCTTTTGGACGTTAGTCCTACAGGGGCACTTTTGGTCAAATCCTTCCCCCTTCCCCAGTGACCCTCAGAGGCAGCCCTAGTGAGGGGAGTTCAGTGAGCACAGCTAGCTGACCCCTCCCAGAGCCTCTGGCCCTGGTAGGAGGGGCCCAACAGAAAAGCCTGGAAGAGAAGGGCAGAGGAAGGAGGGAACTGGGATGAGCTGGGTATAGTCACCCCAGGAGACATCTCCCTCACACCTGCTAGCCAGGTCCCCTGGGCCCCCACAGACCTGCAGCTTTTCTGGCACTGAAGTGTGGGAGATTGCCCAGAGGACAAGTCCCGAGTCCACATCTCCTCCCAGCAGCGGGGGCTCCGGGAAGTGGGAACCGCTGACTCCTGTCTTCTCCATCGTGAGGTCTAGAATGAGGGATTGCTGGCCCCTCTCCGAGCTCCTCCTCCTCTCCCTAGGCCCTTAGTCTTGTCACCAAGCCCCTGCCTCCTCCCTGTACCCTGACCCCTAATTTGAGCCCCGAGCCCTCTTTCTCTCTGAATTTGAGCAATAGCACATCGCTGCCCACGATGCTTTCCAAGCCTTCGGAAGAATGCTCATCTTGCTGCACCCTGTCGGGGGCCACCCTGGCTTCCCTTCGGAAGTCAGAGGCTGAAAGGGGCTGGGATGGAGCACAGCCCCATGCGCCCCATCTTCCTGGAGCCCCTGTGAGACTCTGCTGCTCCCAGCCCCCAGCGGCCCAGCAGCCTTTCTCTATGTGAAGGTTTACACTCTGTAAACATCCTCCGTCAGCCTTGTCCCTGGGGTCAAAAGCTGTGGGAATGGGGAGGAGAGGAGGTGGTGGCTGCTCCCGGGCCCTCAGGCTCCTAATCCCAGCCCACCCAAGCTCCCCCTGACCATCTGTAGAGGCACATGGTACCCACAGCTCTCAGGCATCCCTGCCAGGTGGGTCCTCACATGTGACAGCCCCATTTTGCTTCTGAGAAAACTGAAGCTCTGGAGATCAGAGTCGCACAGTAAGTCAGTGGCAGATACCGGACCAGACCCGAAAACTCTGACTGAGGTCCGGGACCGGCCCTCTCCCTGCCGCCACCTGTGTTGGCTCTTGAAGTTTGGAATGCAATCTCTGATGGCGTGTGGAGCATCAGCCTTGTGCTGGGCCCCAGGCTAAGTGTTTTCTATAGACCACTCAGGCGTCCTTCAGCAGGGCTGCGGTGGGCTCGGTCATCCTCCTCATTTGCAGGAGGGGAAACTGAGGCTCAGGAGAAGTCTCCCAGTGCACTTGGCGGAGCCCAGCACAGAGCTGGGTCTGACTGGGAGCTGTCTTTCTCCTGTACCTCAACTTCAACAGCAGCCCACCTCCAGGCTCCTCAGGAGCAGCACTCCTGTGCCATCCGTCCTTCTGTCCCCAGCACCCAGTACACAGGAGACCGGTAGTGGCAAGATTTTGTGGAATTGAGTGGAAACTGCCGAGTCTCACCCGATGCAATTACACTTTTGCTGCGCAAGGCTTTGCACACACACATATTCCTCCGACACACCCGTCTGTCTGTCTCATGCACTGCAACTTGAACACGCATATCCGTGACTATCCCAAAGGCCCAGAAACCTAATGCACGGCTGCTCCCACGTTTTCACAGACTTCACACACATATTTGGGTCTGTGGCCCTAGCCTAGACTTTTAGGACAGAACAGAGTGGGCCCGTTCCTTGGGTGTGTTGCCTTCAGCTGTCCACGCTGCAGGGTTGCCCTGTAGCCACCTGGGTTGGCTCTTGAAGTTCAAACTGCAATCTCTGATGGAGTGTGGAGCATCAGTTCTGTGCTGGGCAGCATGCTAAGTGCTCTGTGTCAACCACTTCCTGCATCCTTCAGCAGGGCTGGGGTGGGTCGGTGTATGCATCCACTTCAGGCGTGTGGGAGCAGGGGGGCTGGCTTCCTAGACCTTTGCTGGTCTTTGCTCCTCCTGAAGGCCCTCTGAGCGCCCTCTGTCCAGCCCTGTGGTGGACTGGTGGCTGTGTCCAGGCACAGAAAGGGGCAAATCCTTAGCTAAGGTCATACTTGGTGGTCAGGGTAGAACTGTGCGAGTAACCCAGGCTTTCTGCCTCTCAGATCAGGACTTTTGATAATAGGTTTTCTCACCCCAATCTATGGAGAAGACTGATGCTCCAAGAGCTCAGCCTTGTGATGGGGAAAGTCTCAGAGTGTGACCCGGACTCCAGTTTCGTGCTGCTCTTTTTCAGCCCCTGACCTTTTGTTTGGTCTTTGTCAGAAAGCATGAGTGAAGAGACTGTCCTGCCAGCCTTCTAGCCCTTGCCCTCTCCCTTACACCTCTTTGCTCCCCGCTTCTTGAGTTCTACTTTGGGGATCACTGGAGCAGGTTAGACTTCTCTTTGTGGGTCACCCCACCCCAGCTCCATCATACGTTCGTTCTTCCCATTGAGGAAGCCCTGTTGGTGTTTGACTCCAATCCCTATTGCTGCAGGAGCCTCTGTTCTCAGAAGGTTGGAGCCAAGAATGTTTCAAGACGTGATTATTCTTGGGCTGTGGCAGCACCTGGAGTGGGTGATTAATTGAAGGTTCTCTGAGCCAGTCAAGGGAGCAGAAAACGCAGGGAGCAGGGAGAGAGGAACGCTCTGCAGGTCCCTAAGGCCCTGCTCCGGTCCCCACCCCCAGAGGGAGGCCGAGCCGGGAATGTTCCTGGTTGGACACTTTCTCATCCCCCTTCCTCCCCTACACACATGTGGGTGGGACGTTGGCCCTCTGTGGGGTGGGCTAGGGGACCCAGCAGGGAATCCTGTGTGTCTGACCTGGGGGCAGCCCCTCATTACGCCCCCAGCTGTGGGATTTGTGGGGCTGGAGTGGAGGAAGAGGAGGGACTTACCATTTCTCCAGACACTGTCCTGCAGGGGGTTAAGCGCATGGGGTCTGACAGATTCGGGTTCATTTCTGGTTCTACCCTTAGTAGTTATGTATCCTCGGGCAAGTTCCTTAACCTCTCTGAGCTCCCGTTTTCGCATCTGAAAAGAGGGAGTAATAATAGCTGCCTCTAAGATTGTCAGAGCTAACTGAGTTAAAGCACCTGACACAAATGCTCGCCATCATCATCACCACCATTGTTATCGTAGTTGTGATTGTCATTCCCTTCCCAGGCCGAGGTCTGCCCGTGTCCTTGGCTCCGGACAATGAGGCGAGTGTCTGGGTGTGCGGGAGAGAGGAGGAGCTGTGCGCTGGGTGAGCAGCTCCCCGTGGGAAGCCTGGGGATGCGGCTTGTGGACTTCTGAGGAGCATCTAGAATGTGCCGCCCCCGATATCAGGGGGCATGGTAATTACCCTGAGGTCACACTTGACTAAAGCGAGAGTGGTCCTCAGCCACCCGCCAGAGGTCACACAGCTAGGGCATGGTGGCACCAGGACTCCAACCTGGGTCCTTAGGACTTGATTCATTTGCTCCTTCCTTTATGTGACAAATACAGTCAAAGAGCGTTCACTGTGTACCAGGCCTGGGGAGGCAGAGGGAGGTAGACCGTGCGTGGGCCCTGCCTGGGAAGGGGAGGCGTGGGCTCTGCCTGGGAGGGGGGAGGGGCACAGCGAGGAGCCGGCTGAACCTCTCCTGCCTTCCCTCCCAGGCACTTGCAGAGAGGTCCGGGCGTGGGCGAGCATGCCTGTGTGTACGGGGAGCGTGTCTGTGAGAGTGTCACTGAGAGGCCAAGGTGTGGGCCTCATTGTCAGATTGTGCAGCTAGCGCGGCCCCAGGGAGATGGAAGTAGAGTCTTGGTGCTCAGGGACAGCCAGGGACCCCTGGGAGAAGAGGGCAATCCCCACTCACTCTTGAGCATACCATCCTGGGGAATGGGGTCAGGGAACCCCAAAGGAGATTTAGAGATCTCAGTCCCAACACTTCCTGAAAAGGTGCCCCATCTGCCCCAAACCCAGCCTCACTCTCCCCTCTGTCAGGTGGGACAAACCAGGGCGTGGACACTCAGTGCTGTGGGGCACAGAGGGACTCAGGATGAATGGGAACAGATGCCGCCCCCCTATTGTAGGATTGGGGGTAGGGAGTTCTTTCACCACTTTCTTCCTGGCTTTCTCAGAGACCAGGCAATACCCAGAGGGCTGACTACTCCCCACCCCCCACTCTGAGAGTTTGGGGAGATAATGCAGGTCAGACCTCTGAAGCCCCCCAGAAAGTCCCCCACCCCCCAAGACTCCAGGCTTTCTGGGCAACTCTGCCCCTAGGGCAGGATCTGTGTGCCCGGGGGGTTGGCACCTGGGAGGTGAGGAAGGAGGGGCAGCCCCAGGCAGCAGACTAATTGGGCTGGGAATCCGTGGGCAGTGCCTGAGGGAGGGAAGAAGGCAAAGGGAGCAGGGAGCTCAGCGATTCCTTTTCTCTTCCCTCCCTTCTGGAGATTTGGGTGACAGTGGGTGGAGTGGGGTCAACCCCAATCCCTGCAGGAATATCTGGGGCAACTTATTCTGAGACTCCTTGGCCATCTAGGGCAGGGTGGTAGGACAGAGGGGAAGCTTGCTGGCAATAAATGGATTGAAGTTCCCACTGAAGCAAAAGGGATAGAGGTCCGACAGCAGGAGGGACTGCTCAAGAACCAGGAGGTAGAGTGAGAGTCTCTGGGGTACTCTTTCCAAAACGTGGGGGCTCATGTCCAGTAGGAATGGAAAAGAGTTCCTCTGATAACTGTCCCTGTGAGGTAAGTGGCACCCTGCCCTTACACTAGGAAGGATGGAGAGCAGATAGAGCCTCCTGGGAAGAGGAACGGGTCAGATCAAGCACTTGGCTTTGGCGGGTAGGTGGGCACAGGCTGCTTCCCCTCCACCTTCCTTCCCTGTCCTCCTCCCTGGGAGCCTCAGCCCGGCCAGGTCATCGACTTTGGGTTTATTTTTTGCTGGGCTTGGCTGTCCCCAGGGAGGGGAGGGGGTGGGGAGAAAAGGAGGGGAGAAGGAACAGCTTTGTCAGCACAATCCCCAGCGCCTCTGCTCTTGCCCTCCTTGGCCTGGCTGCCACCCTCTTCCGGAGGGATCATTCCCTGGGCACAACGGGGACCAAGACCCCTGTGTGACCTCCCTCCTTCAGGCAGGGCCAGCAGGTCGGGAGTACCCTCACCCCTTTTCCATTCGTACTGCTACAGAGCACAGAGCCAGAGGGGCCTCAGAGCCAAAGCAGAGCCACAGCTTCATTTCACAGATGGGGAAACTGAGGCCAGAAGAAAGGACATGGTTGCCCAAGGACACAGCATACATGGGGCTTCTCTACCTCCCCTTCTCATGCTGGAGTAGCCCAGAGCCCAGGAAAGCTGCCTCCCACTTCCGCCCTGATCTCAGAGGGAAGCAGCAGCCCCCTGATTTCATTCACTCATCCAGTTCTGGTCCTCTGGGGATTGGTGGCAGTCTGCTGGAAAGACAAAAGATGGGGGAGGAGAGTGTGGCCCAGGGATTGGCAGAGGGAGGGAGGCTCAGCCTAGGATGCTGTCAACGCCCTTGGAGGGTGCCAGCCCCTCCCCCTAGGCCCTTCAGTGTCCCTTTTTGTTAGAAAAATATTAGCCCTGCCCTAGCTCAGTGGATAGAGTGATGGCCTGTGGACTGAAGGGTCCCAGGTTCAATTCCAGCCAGAGTCACGTACCTGGGTTGTGGGCTCCATCCCCAATAGGGGGCGTGCAGGAAGCAGCCAATCAGTGATTCTCTCTCTTCATTGATGTTTCTATCTCTCTCTCCCTTTCTGAAATCAATAAATATATCCTAAAAAATATTAGCCCTATTTTACAGAAAGACAAATTAGGGCCTGTGGTTAACATAGTAATAGTTGTATAGAAGGGATTCAAAACCAGAGTCTTGAACATGCTCTTCCCTTGACTCTAGTCAATTTGTCTCTTTGGCTGTTTCCATTCAGTTCTGTCGGCAACTCTGCCTGCTTTTTCTGCCCCATGAATGCTGGGGCTCCTCAGGCCTCTGTCCTGGGCTCTCCTCTCTCTGAAGTTTCCATGGAGGGGGGTTCTCATACACTCTTGTGACATCCGGGGTCACCTATCACCTCTGCAGTTTCTTCCCTGAGCTTTACTGTGTGGACACCTCACCTCCCCACTCCCTGCCCCCCGCCCAGTGACTCCTCCACCCCCAGTGCCCACATCAGGAACACCCTCCCTCAAGTACGCTTTGCTCTTTACCTAAGAAACAACTGTGGTGTCCCCAAATGTGCTATTGAATGCTCCAGGTACTTTTCCTTCTGCCTTAAACTCCTGCCCCTCTCACCCACCCCATCATCCAGCAAATCTAGCCAACTCCTATTTATCCTCCAAATCCCAGTTTGAGCACCACTTCTTCTTGGGTTTGCTCCCTGCCCATGCCCGTTCGGGGCTGGATTGGGAGCCTTTGGAGTCCCCAGAGCTCTGCCCAGCCACCCCTGTGTGCTCCTCTGCGCTCTCTCCCATCAGGTGATGAGGTCTGAGTGGTGGGGGTGGAGCACGGTGCTTGGCACATGGCTGGTCATTAGTGAGTGTTTGCTGAGCCAGGAAATAAAGGTGGCATTGAAGCTGGCTGTTAGGATGAGAAGGGTTTTGCCAACTAGAGAGAAATCGGATAAAGGACCCTTAGGTCCTCCGTGTGCAGGCACTGAGCTGGCAGCTCTCGTGGTTTTTAGTCCTGAGTGCACTCCAGGGGGAGGCAGCAGCTAGAACAACGGCTTGGGGGTGGGCCTCTCTTCCCCCGTCCTCTTCGCTTCAGGATCTGCAGAGTCAGAACAGGGAAGTGCCACTGGCTGGGAAGCAGAGCCTGACTGATCTCTTCCCATGAGCTCATGCTCCACAAACACGAGGCCATTTAGTTCTCCTGCCCCCTCTGTGTGGCAGGCCCTGTTATCGCCCCCATTTCACAGACAGGAAACCGGGGCTCCGAGGAGAAATAATGTGTACCACATGGCAGCTTGTCCAAGGTGGAGCTGGGAGTGGAATCCATGCCATTGTGACTCCCGGGCCCAAGCTCCAAGTGGTTCTCGTCAGCAGACCCGTGACAGTTTTCAGCGGCCTAAGGCGCAACCGAGGGAAATAAGGACAACAGGATGACTCTCATAAAGCTAAATTTATTCCATTTAAAGGACTGTCTTTTTGTCTGAGATTATGCCCTTTCTTTTATGAAACGATGGGGCTGGGAATTTTTTTAAATGTCCTTACTTGGCAAAATAAAACGTTGACAACCTTACGCAGTCCCCAAAGTGTTTTTGAAAATTTTACCGGTGCGTGAAATCCCTGGGCTTGGGCGCCTTCCCGCCTCTTCCTCCAGAGCGCTGGGCCAGCGAGGGAGGAGTCTGGCGGGGAATGGGAGGATTAAAGGCACGGAGCCTCAGTCTCCACTGGATACTCCTGAGCCTTGGGGCCTGCCCGCCCCGGAGTGCACTGAGGACCAGCCTAGGCCGGACTCTTGTCAAGGGGGTAAAGTCAGCCAGAATCAATGCTCGCCCTTCAGGTAAAGGAGCATTGGACGGGGAGTCAGCAGGCTGGGGTTTGGTTCCCGCCTCTGCTTCCTCAAAGCTGTGTGACCCCAGGCAGGGGACTGAACCTTTCTGTGGCTCCAGCTTCTGTCCATGTAGAATGACAGTTATCATCTCTGCCTGCCCACCTCACCAGGCTGCCTCCTGCCTCAAGTGCTTCCTGCACTACAGGAGCTGTAAAGAACAGAGGGCTCATTGTGCTGTTCGGATCGTCCGCTTCTCCTGGTTCTGGCCTGAGGTTTGAGCCCCGAGGAAGGGACTTTGTGGGCGTGGGTGGCGGTACAAGGCCCTGTAAGAGCACATCGATCAGACCGGCGATGCTTTCCTCAGAAGTCCCAGACAGGCTGGAGGCCTGGGGACCGCCAGGGCAACACAGTGCTCCTGCCGGGAGCCGGGCTCTGTTCTAACGGAGCTCGCGCGATAATAGGATTCACGGTCCAATCTATACCAGGTATTGTGCCAAGTGCTCTCCACAGGCCACTTCATTTAATTCTTGCAAGAGCCCTAGGAGGTAGGCACTGTCGTTACTCCATTGTACAGAAGGGGACACTGATGCCTAAAGGTTCAGCCTGTATGTTGCCACGCAGCCAGGAGGCGGTGAATAAGCCCCAGTGTTCAGGGAATCAGTGGTGTGAGGGGGCCCGAGTGTGCAGAGAGTCAGTGGTGTGAGAGGGCCCGAGTGTGCAGGGAGTCAGTGGTGTGAGAGGGCCCGAGTGTGCAGGGAATCAGTGGTGTGAGGGGGCCCGAGTGTGCAGGGAGTCTGTGGTGTGAGAGGGCCCGAGTGTGCAGGGAGTCAGTGGTGTGAGAGGGCCCGAGTGTGCAGGGAGTCTGTGGTGTGAGAGGGCCCGAGTGTGCAGGGAGTCTGTGGTGTGAGAGGGCCCGAGTGTGCAGGGAGTCTGTGGTGTGAGAGGGCCCGAGTGTGCAGGGAGTCTGTGGTGTGAGAGGGCCCGAGTGTGCAGGGAGTCTGTGGTGTGAGAGGGCCCGAGTGTGCAGGGAGTCTGTGGTGTGAGAGGGCCCGAGTGTGCAGGGAATCAGTGGTGTGAGAGGGCCCGAGTGTGCAGAGAGTCAGTGGTGTGAGAGGGCCCGAGTGTGCAGGGAGTCTGTGGTGTGAGAGGGCCCGAGTGTGCAGGGAGTCAGTGGTGTGAGAGGGCCCGAGTGTGCAGGGAGTCAGTGGTGTGAGAGGGCCCGAGTGTGCAGGGAGTCGGTGGTGTGAGAGGGCCCGAGTGTGCAGGGAGTCTGTGGTGTGAGAGGGCCCGAGTGTGCAGGGAGTCTGTGGTGTGAGAGGGCCCGAGTGTGCAGGGAGTCAGTGGTGTGAGAGGGCCCGAGTGTGCAGGGAGTCTGTGGTGTGAGAGGGCCCGAGTGTGCAGGGAGTCAGTGGTGTGAAGGGGCCCGAGTGTGCAGGGAGTCAGTGGTGTGAGAGGGCCCGAGTGTGCAGGGAGTCGGTGGTGTGAAGGGGCCCGAGTGTGCATGGAGTCAGTGGTGTGAGAGGGCCCGAGTGTGCAGGGAGTCGGTGGTGTGAGAGGGCCCGAGTGTGCAGGGAGTCTGTGGTGTGAAGGGGCCCGAGTGTGCAGGGAATCAGTGGTGTGAGAGGGCCCGAGTGTGCAGGGAGTCAGTGGTGTGAAGGGGCCCGAGTGTGCAGGGAGTCTGTGGTGTGAGAGGGCCCGAGTGTGCAGGGAGTCGGTGGTGTGAGCGGGCCCGAGTGTGCAGGGAGTCTGTGGTGTGAAGGGGCCCGAGTGTGGAGGGAGTCTGTGGTGTGAGAGGGCCCGAGTGTGCAGGGAGTCGGTGGTGTGAGCGGGCCCGAGTGTGCAGGGAGTCTGTGGTGTGAAGGGGCCCGAGTGTGCAGGAGTCGGTGGTGTGAAGGGGCCCGAGTGTGCAGGGAGTCGGTGGTGTGAGAGGGCCCGAGTGTGCAGGGAGTCGGTGGTGTGAGAGGGCCCGAGTGTGCAGGGAGTCTGTGGTGTGAGAGGGCCCGAGTGTGCAGAGAGTCTGTGGTGCAAGATGGTGGGAGCAGATTTGCAGGGCTGCAGTAGCTGGGGTAGCTAAGGGCACCCATAGTATACATGGGGGGTGTGGGTGGGGTGGGAAGGCAAAAGACACCTTCCTGCTGGGTGGCTTCCAGTGTTACCTCCTTCTCTCCCTCTCTGAGTCTCCCCTTCCCCTCTTGCTGTGACTTTCAATAATAACAAAGATAATAGTGAATGCTTATTAAGCCCTCACAGTGTGCCAAACACTGATCTGAGAACGTGCCATGCCTTCTCTCACCTTTCCCTCTCATCAACCCAGTGAGGTGGGTACTAGTGTTATGCCCATTTTTCAGTTGAGGAGACCGAGGCAGAGAGGTTGAGTAACTTGTCTGGGTTTAGATAGCGCGGCCAGGGTTTCGACTCCAGAAGTCCAGCCCTAGGGGCTATGATCTTACTGGCTATCCGGCACCATACTGCACCCAATTGGCCCTGATGGGCCTGCCTACTGGGCGGGCTGATAGGAGGACCCAGTTGAGGCTTAAAGTTTAAGGTCCTGTCCCGTACCCCAATTTTACTCATTTTCCCCCCTTCTTTTTTAAAAAATATTGTTTTTATTGATTTCAGAGGGAGAGGGAGAGGGAGAGAGATAGATAGAAAGATCAATGATGAAAGAGAATCATTGATTGGCTGCTTCCTGCACTGGAGATGGAGCCCGCAAGTAACAGCAACTCAGGCATGAGCCTTGACCAGGAATTGAACCATGACCTCCTGATTCATAGGTCAGCACTCAACACTGGGCCACGCCGGCCGGCCGTTTTTTTCGTTCTTGCGCTCTCTCATTTGGGAAGCCTTCCCTCCAGTCCATGCTCTTTCCCAGATGCTGGGGACAGAGCAGTGAATCAGACGCTCCCCTGCTCCCTGCGGGAGATGGGCTGGGAGGTCGGCAGTATCAGGGCACCGTGGAGTCTGGCAGGAACCCAGCACAGAGGGGTCAGGACCAGCCCACAAATGGGCAAGGTTGGGAAGGTTTCCCTGAGAAGGTGGTTTAGATTGAGCCCCGAAAAATACGAAGGAGTAGGAGTCGACCCTGCAAAAAGGAGCAGGGAACAGCATTCCAGGAAGAGGGACCAGCATGGGCAAGCCCAGAGGTGCGGCTGAATGTAACACTTGCAAAGATTTTCAAGAAGTCGGAGATGGGGAGCCGAGAGGGGCAAGAGGTATGTCAGGAAGAGGCTGGGACATGAACAAGGCCAGGCTGAGAAGGCCAGGCTGAGGAGCAGTGACTTCCTGGGAGACCCCGAGTTCAGGAAAAGGAACTGAAGATGCGAGTGCCGTGGGCATTTTAATGTTTTGGAAACAACGCTCTGGGTCTGGCAAGGAGACAGCGGAGGGGACTCTGGCAGGGAGCTCTTGCCATCCACTCGGCCTCTTCTTCCCTCTGCCTTCCCCTCCTGGCCCCGCCCTCTGATCGGCTCCTCCAGAGCTGCCCACTAACCCTGCCAGGCCTGGCTGGACCTGGCCTGGAACCCTAGGACTTTGCCTATAGGGAAAGTACAGCTGCCTATGCAAAGCCTGGCTGGGGAAGGTGTGTATGGCTGAGCTGAGGGGGCCTTGGAGGCAGAGGGGGTAGGTACAGGCACAGAAGCTGCCTGCCTAGGAACTCCAGAGGATATAGGCCTGGGGCCTATGGGGATCGCCAGAATAGCGGCCTTAGAACTGCCCCATGAGGGCACCCAGGGATTTGGCTCAGCTATTGGTGGGATGCCCCATGGACAGTGGCCGGGTGGCTCAGCCTACTTCAGTTTCCCCCTCTCTTCCTCTCTCACAGCTCAACAGGGAATAGAAGTCACTGGTCTCACCCAGCCCCTTCATTCTACTGATGGGGAAACTGAGGCCCAGAACAGGGCATGGACTAAGGTCCGGTGACAGAGCCCAGACTGGAACCCAAGCCTAAGAATCTCAGTTGTACCCAACCACAGTGAACAGCAGTGAAAACCCTGCCACTGGCCCCTCTGGGTGGTGTTAGGCAGTCTCTCCACCACTCTGAGCATCAGCCTCTGGATCCAAAATGCTGCCTCCTACAGGGAAGGATGTCCCCTCTCCCACCTGGTGGCTCACAAAGCACTTTAAGGCATGACTGGCCCAGGCTGGGGCTTAGTTGTTTGCTCAGTGAATCTCACTGAATTCTCATAACTAGTATGACACTATTTTACATTGAGGATCAGAAAAGAGGAAGGACTTGCCCAAGGTCATTCAGCTGAGAAATGACCAGTATGGGGCTGAGCTCAGGTGTCTATTCACCTAAGACCCTTGACCAACATAGCCCCACATATCAGCCTCTGCTCTCAGTGAAAATCAGCTGATGTCCCAAGCAAAACCCACTAGTTGGCTGGACAGAGGATGTTCATGTGTGTGAGCAACCTGCAGTTCACATCAACCCCTGTGCCTCAGTGCTCCCGAGGCCGCAGCTGCTGCCCCAGGGGAAGGGGATCTTCCCACTTGCCGTCCCGCTTTGAGGGTTTTTTCTCTTGGCTTGGCTGGCTGGGAGAGAAGCTGGCTGTGGTGTGACCAAGGATAGGGTCTGGCCATCTAATACCCTGCACATGACAGGCACGGGGTGGGCACCAGGCTGGGAGAGGGATTTGCACACTCCTAATCCGGGGGCTGCAGCCCTCCTCTGTCTTGGCCAGGGCCGTGGGAGAGGTTCGTCCCTGCCCCCATGCCCAGCAGCCCCAGCTCAGATCCCTGGCACACACCCAGCTCCTCTACTTGGGGCCTTCTCCTGCCCTGCTCATGCTCCTCACCCTCCCACAATGTGAGCAGCATTGGGACTTGTGGGGGCAACACTGGGCCATTTGGATCTGATGAAATGCAATGCTGTGCAGCATTTGGGCTGAAAAATGAGGGCAATGTCAGGCAGGTTTAGAGCCCATGCTGGAACAGAGTTAGGGGGAAGACCTGGTAGGGAGGGGTGCAGAGCTGGAGTATTTGGGGTTTATCCTGGGCCACCCCTTCTGGGAGAAATTTGGCTACAAGTCAGGGAGGCAAATGTGTGGGCCATGCCCCCCTTCGCTGGGCAGTAAACACACAGCCGTCTCCCAGGAGACAGCCCAAACATCCCGGCCCCCCACAGTTATTTATACCAGGACTCCCTCTCCTTCTGGGCCTGGTCTGGGCCTCTTAGTCCACTCCTCAGCTGGGCGACCTGAGTTGAGGACGCAACCCTGTCAAGGCTGGAGGCCTCAGCAGCAGGCCTGCTCTGGACTGGGCACTCCCTCCCTCCCCATGGCCTGTCCATTGGAGGCACTGCATCAGAAATGTGCTCATGGAGGCCAAGGCCTGGGCAGCAGGCAGGAGTCAGAGGCTTGAGCCCTGGACATGCTGTCATCGGCTACAGGACTGTGGTTCTTGGCACCCCTGTGTTCAGTAGGAGGGAAAGGTCTAGACGAGTGCTTTGCGAACTGTTTTACGCAGTAGATCTGATTCTTTTAATGAAAAGTGACACGGGAGCACAATGTATAAAACAAACCAAAACACTCCGGCTGGTGTTGCTCAGTAGTTAGAGTCTCGGCATATGCACCAAAGGGTCACAGAGTTAATTTCCGGTCAGGGGCACATACCTGGGTTGCAGGCTTGATCCACCGCCCGGGTCAGGGTGTGTGCAGGAGGCAACTGCTCCATATGTCTTTCTCACATCGACGTTTCTCTCTCTTTCCCCTGCCCTCCCTCCCTTCCACTCTCTCTAAAAATCAATGGGAAAAATATCCTTGGGTGAGGATTAACAAACAAAACAAAACTAAACTAAACTAAGCAGGGCTGCTCTGGGTGGAGTCCAGAGTGAGAGCCCAGAATTCTGTCCACTCCGCCTGTGCGGCCCCGTATACCACCAACCTGGAGCCTGTACACGACCCTTCTTCGTCTAGAACACATTCCAGGTAACCCTGGAGTTCCCCAGCCAAATCCCATGCCTGTGTCCAGGCCTTTCACAGGCCTCTTTCCTGCCTCATCGCCCCAAGGGTCACTGTCGTGCGCAAGCAGTCATAGGCTCAAATGGAGACAAAGCCTGGAAAAGCAGGCTGGCAGAGTGTACCCAAGGCCCCTCCTGGTGAGGATGAGCCCAGTGTGGGAACAGAAGAGGGACGCCATGCAGTTGACTGCAGCTTCCAGCATGGGACTCCAGGGTATCCAAGGTTTTAAATTCAAACTTGGCCTTCTGGATCCTCCAAAGATACATGTGTCAGGGAGGATAGGACACATTTTATTTAACAGCTTGTTAGCATGATTTAAACTTTTGAATATTTAGACTTCTAGTATACTAGAGGCCTAGTGAACGAAATTCATGCATGGGGGGGGGGTCCCCTCAGCCCAGGCTACACCCTCTCTAATCCAGGACTCCTGCGAGGATGTCCGACTGCCGGTTTGGGTCTGATCCCTGGGAATAGGCCTAAACCTGCAGTCAGACATCCTTTTCACAAACCTGGGCTTCTGACTCCTCATGGCTCACCTGCCTGCCTGCCTGGTGGCCCTTAACTGCCACCCCCTGCTGGCCTTATCACCCCTAACTGCCTGTGCATGCCAGCTGATTGGCCTAACTGTCCCCTGCTGCCAGTCAGGTTGCCCCCAACTGCCCCCTGCCAACCTAGTCACCCTACTGCCCCCCCCGGTGGCCTGGTCGCCCTCAACTGCCCCCCTCTGCCCATCTGGTCACCCTTCCTGGCTCCCCCTCCTGGTCACCCCATGCAGCTTGCTGTTCAATTGTTTGGTCATCCCTCACTAACCACCCTGCCTGCCTGGTGGTAGGCAGCCATCTTCTGAGGGTGTGAGGGTTAATTTGTATATTACCTCTTTATTATATAGTATGGGTCTACATTTATATTCTTTCCTAGCTCTGCTAGTGTTTGAGGTGGGCTCACATCAGCCCTCCGTTCACTCACCCACTTATGTAGCCAAGACGTTCTTTCTCAGAACTCTTGGGGTTCACAGGACAGTGGGAGAAACCCAACTCACTAGTACTCAAGGCCCTCGCAACTTGGGTCTTTCTGTTTCCTCCCAGATACTGTCTGAATATCCACCAGGCCAGCCTGAGGGGTAGGAGGGGTTCAGAGTTGGCCTTGCCCTTGGTGGATGAACCCTAATGAGATGGTGGTCGGTGGCAGACGGAATTAAAAACAGCCTCAGCATAAGGAGGGCCTGGGGTGCCCAGAGAGGGCCAGGAATCTCAACCAGACTAAGAGCATACTTCTCTCCAAAGCAGATCAGAGATTGGGGCGGGGCCGAGCAGGAGGGGGGCTGTCCAAGGAGAGGAGAGAACAGGAGAGTCACCAAGGTGGAAATGCACAAGGTATGGAGGGGTGCGGTGTGGCTGAGGCTTAGTGTGAGTGCACCTCACGCTGAGCTGAGGAACTTGGTTTTTAGGCTGTAAACAGCAAGGGTCCACTGTAGGATTGTTAATGAGGAGAGGGGCACTCTCCTCATTAACTGCTGCAAGGTAAATGGACTGGGGGTGGGGATGGGGGTGGAGCTGGAATCTGGTGGTCAGTGAAGAGGTGGCTGGAGGAAGGGGGAATGGAATGAGTCCATGGCTGGACAGGAGTGGGGAGTAAGGGTCTAGGAAGAAAGAAGTGATCTCAACTCTGCCTTCCAGAACATCTTCTATCTCCTCCCTTATCTGTCTTGGTTCTTGTCTCCTATCGACATTCCATTGTCTGGGTCTCCAGGCTGGGGAGAGGGGCACCCCACCCCAACAAAGCAGTCCATTTTACATAGGTGGTGGAGTGGGAGACCACAGCTGTATAAAAGTATCTACTCATTCATTCACTCATTCATTCACTCACTCACTCAACAAATATTTATTGAGGACCTCAATGCACCAAGCCCTATTCCAGGTGTGGGAGAGATAGTGGTCCCTGCCCCTGGGTGCCTGAGGGTGGAGACTCCCTGTTACTCACTCATTTGTTCTAGCTGCCTGGGTGTTAGCGCTCACCTCCCAGAGCACTAGGGACAGGGGTCCAAGGCCCGGGGCCTCAACCCCAGCGACCACCTGTCTCCATAAGAAGAGGCCTGGGGTCAGGGCCTGGCTCAAGCCCTGGTTCTTTCACTCACATGTACTTGAAGTCCCTTACTTACCTTCCTGGCCTCAGTTTCTCTGCCAAGCGGGACTCTGGGGGGCCCTAAGGAAGTGAGGGAAAGGCAGTCAGCTCCAGTATTGCCCACTGGTGGACAGCTCCTCTGATTTCGTGGAGATGCTAGGGACATGGTATCGTCATCATTATAAGATAATAATAAGATAATAATGGCAGCTGCCTATTGTGTCCACTGTGGGTCAGCTCGCGCACCTTCTCATTTAATTTATTCCTCACAAGCAGCTCATTATGGCCAGCTACCTCCCCTCCCCGCTCTCCGGACGAGGAAATTGAGTCTCAGGGAGGTAAAATGACTGGCTCGGTAAGGTGAAATGACACGCGAACCTACCCGACTGTGGGAGCCCTTAAGGACGGTGCTGTGAGGGTGCTGTCTGGCACCTGCCCCTCCTGGGCACGCAGCCTCCAGAGTGGTAATCCAGCCTCTGTGCCTCCCGGACCCCTTCGGGGGCTGGCACCATCCTGAGCCTGGGCACTGGGTGCTGCGACACTGGCCAGGGCAGTACCGGGGGCCGGGTCCGGCCAGGACCCGACTTAGAGCCTCGGCGCCCCTGACCCCGGGGGCACTCCGTCCTGCACCCAGCGTGAGTGGGTGGGTGGACGAGCCCCGGGCAGAAGCGCATGGCGCCCCCGCCCCCGCCCCCCGTCCTCGGGACGCGGCGGCACCTTCACACTTTCCGCTTGGCCCGCTGCTCGCCTTTCAGGCCGCCGCGTTTTCAATTGTTAATTTGGAAACGGAAAAAGAAGCCGGCGGGCTGGGGCGGCCGCGGGAGGTAACCGGAGCCGCAGCGCCGCCCGCCCCTCCAGCGTGCCGAGCCGGGTGTCGCCGAATCTCCGCCCGTCCCGGGCCCGGAGCCCCGCCCACCGCGGTGTCCCGCCCCCGTCGTGCCCCGCCCCTTCCAGTGTGCCCCGCCCCGCGCGGAAACTTGGGGCCAGCCTGGCAGACCCGGGGGCGCAGGCCGCCGCCCCTCTGCGGGAGAAAAGGGGCCCCTGCCGGGAAGGCGGCCGAGGGCCCTGCCGGGGGAGGAGTCCCCAGGAGCCCTCCTCTCCAGGATCCCCTCCCTCTCCGAGGGGCCCCGCCTGGTGTCAGCCTCCTCTGCGTCCCCAAGTGAACCCAAGCCTTTCCTCAACTCCTCGTGGCGCGGGAGCTTTTCCGGGCCAGGCCCCTGCTGCAGACTGCTGTCCCAGGGCTCATCGGCATCCTTGACAGAGACACTGAGGCCCAAGGAGGGACAGTTCACTTGCTTAGGGTCAGGCAGCCTAGGCTGAATTCTTGAGCCTGGCAGGGGTCAGGGTCAGAGCTGAATTCAAGCCAGTTCTTTTGGCTCTGAAACATGTAGGGGTCTGTCCTTCTCAGAGGAGGTGGGGGCATCAGGACCAGAGGTGCAACCGGTCCCCTTCCCCTGACCCCCAGCCTTTCTGTGGTCAATGAGCTATTGGACGTTCTGCTTTGGTCTACCCTGTCTCCTCCTTGCTATCATTTATATATTCAATTATAGGGGAGTTTTGGGGGTAGAAGGGCTCTCTAGACTTTGCGGGCACACAAGGAGCACCATGCAAATGAAACGTAAAGACCCTCCTCTGGAGACTCGAGAAGTCCCTGGACTAGCAGCTTCAGGAGCTGCCCAGGGCATCGTCCCATTTGGGAAGCTGAAATCACCAGTCCCAGAGGGATCCGCGAAAAATAGGGCCCTCTTTTCTCCTCCTTTCCTTAGGCTGAGGAATTAACTGAGACACCAGTGTCGTTTCCCAGCTCCTCAGCTGAGTGCTGACAGTCAGGCTAGAGAGCCCATTGATGCAGAGTCCTGGCTCTGCCCACATCCTGTGCCTCCCCTTCTGCTGTCGCCAACTCTGACACCTCTTCCAGAGCCACCAGACAGGCTGCTGCCTTTTAGAGGACTGAATCAGCTGCTGGAGCCTCACGCTGGGCAGCCTCTCCCCTAAAGGCCAAAGAAATGGAGAGGGCCTGCGCATGTGCTTCCAGCGTCCAGCCTCGGACCCTCTTGACCACCCTTCCCCCTTGGCTGTGAAACAGGCCCAGAGAAGTTGCTCTCCTGGCCCAAGGTCACACAACAAGCCTTTCCCAGCTGAAAGCGTGCATTGCAGTCAGTCTTGCTGGTTTCAGTCTGGCTGGTCCTGGACTTGGGTTGCCAATGAGAAGCAAGGCTCTCAGGGCAGCGCTAACCAACTGCCCCAGGTGTGCCCTGTGAATTTGCATGCTGCTTTGCTTATTTCTTAGCAAAGGCATCGAAATGCCCCTTTCCCATGATGCCCCCTAAACCTCCCACTGGGGGCGATCCTCAATGGCTGAGTCTGCAGGACTCCCAAGCTGAGCTGTCTCAGGGCCTGCACTCTCCTGGGGGCTCAGCCCTCCCTGCAGATCCTGTTCCACCTTGTCAGCTCTCGGTGTGCCCTCTCTGCTCCTGGAGTGCCGAGAACCAAGGTGGGGGCTAAGCTCTTTCCCTGTTTTAGACTCTTTCCTCCCTCCTCCCTCCTGCCTTTGCACAGGTTCTGCTGATTCAGAGCATGGAAGGCTCCTTAGAGGTGACCCTGACCCCTGCCAGGCTCAAGTAGCTGGAGGCTTGGTCAATCCTTGAACCCAGTGCCCCCCTGTCACATGCAGCCGGGAGGGCAGCAAGAGGAGGGAATTTTTGAGGTGGGGGTGAGGGGCAGGTGCCTGGGTCCTTCTACAGAAAGAGGGGGAAAAAATCAAAAGAAATTACTATAGGAATTGGGAAACCCGGGCCCAGGCCCAGCTCTGTGTCTGATCACCAGTAGGTCATGTCCCTGTTTGGGACTCAGTGTCCCACCTATACAGTAAACAAGCTGGTTGATTGACTAAGGGATTTTTCAGTGCCAAAGTATAGTCAGTATTTGATAACCTCTTGCCACCTCCATTTCCCCCTTGGACAAGTCACCATCATCTCTTAATTGATTTATACTATTAGCTTCCTAGCAAATATCATTGCCCCCTCCCATCCCCTCCTTGCCCCACTCAACAGCATGTGCGATCTTTTGCAAACGTAAGTCAGATCATGTTTCCCCTCTGCACAGAACTCCCCATGTGACCTGGAGTAAAAGCCCAAATCCTCACAACAGCCGGTGGATGACCTGCTTCACACCTCCACTGCCTCTCTGCCCTCACAGCCTCCCACTCCCCCTTGCTGACGCGCTCTGGAGCTCTATGGTTCTGGAACACACGAGGCACCCTCTGGCTCAGGTCTCTTCTACTTGCTTCTCCTTCTTCTCCCAGATACCCGCATGGCTCACACCCTCATTTCCTTCAGATCTCTGCTCAAATGTCACCTTCTCAAACCTGTTTTCCCTGGCCACTCTCTGTACAGTGACCTTCCTTGACTCCCATACCAATGCTCCTCAATCCTTTCTTCCCACCTAATTGTTCTCCATCATCATCTGACATTTTTGTCGATGTAAGAAACGTCCAAACCTAGAGAATTTTATTTGTTTATTTGATCCACACTGATGACACGTGCTAAGCTCTTCGTCCAAAAGAAATCTTACACCCAGCTCAGCACATAAAACTGAGTCACCCAAATCCATATGAAGCTGGTCAAGGTGGAACTGGGGGGACGGTTTCCATTGGCCATCGTGTTTAAGTTTCTAAAACCCGGGCTGCCCATATTCCACCCCTTAGTTCACTCTTACTTTGCTGGCCTCCTTTTTGGGTTTCCCACGCTCTGTTTATTTGAGGAGTCAGCACTGTCTGAGCAGCCCTGAGCAGATGGAGGGCCCCTGCTCCCCCTTGTTCCCACCCTTGGCTCCTATTGAGGTGTTGCTCAGCCCACTTACCTGATACACCAGGTAGTCTGGCTGGTATGGCAGAGGGAAGCAGTGAGAACAAGTAGGAGGGGTTGGAGCAGGTCCCGGTGAGCAAGGACCAGACTCTGGCTCATTAAACACCTGCTCCAGAAGACACTGCCTTCCATATCTAGTGGGCCCCAGACCATTCGTACCCAAGGAAAATGGGCATGTGGTGGCAAGGCTGCCGCTGCGAGGAAGGGGCAGGCTTTCCGAGCATCCAGGCAGGAGCACATGGAGAGGAGGAGGGGGTGAGGGTTAGGGTTAGGGTTAAGGTTCTGGAGCATCAGTCTCCGCTCCACTTCTCTGCACCCTGCCAATTTTCCTCTGTGGTTCTCAAAAAGGCAATACGATTCGCTGAGCCTGACTGAGGGGGGCACCTCTCTTGGGTCAGTGTCCAGTTCCAGATGAGCCAATGGCAGCAGGAGAGGAGCCTGGAGCCATGTGGTACCACATGAAGTTGGCCCTTTCCATGGCTGTGGCGGCTGTCAGGGCTGTGCCAGGGTTATCCTGAGGCTGCCCTGGTCTCCGGATCCTGTACCTGCCAAGGGCCTGGCCGAGAGGATGCCAGTGGTGCTGAAACCGAGACCGTGCCCAGGGCTGGGTCAGCCCCCAAGGAAGGGCCATTTCTAACGGGGCCATCTAGAGGAGTCAACTTTGTATAATTTTTCAGGCGAGAGAGGATGCCTTTTTCCAGTTGGTCTTCCAAGAGGGGCATTTTTTTCATAGTTTGTACTATGTGCTGGTGGCTGCTGTCCCTCCAGGGACATCCTCAGAGAATCTGGAACTGAGCTGCGGGACAGTCCTCTCCTCTCCACCCCACACGGGAGGGTCATAAGGCTGAAGGGACTTCATCCCGCATTGAGTTGTCCCTCACCTTCATGTTTCAGCCTGGGAAACTGAGGCTCCTGGGAGACCTCATCTGAGGTCTGAGCCCCCACGCTGGCCCCTGGCCCAGAGGAGCTGCGGCCCCACAGCAGCCCTGGTGTGGGGCCTGGGTCACATGCTTTTGCTCCCTTGGCCATATTTAGAATTGCTGGATCAGGGGAAACTTCTGGTCCCAGCCCCTGAGGATTCTTGGAAAGAGCCTTGTTCTGAGGCCTGGCTGACTGCCCCTCCTCTTGGCCCCCCTGAAAGAGAAAGTAAAGCTTCCCAGAGGAGCCCGGGCCCTCCAGCCCCCTGCACCCATCAGGAAGTGCCTCTTAGATCTAGCTGAGGTCCTTTCTGTCATATCAGCTCTGGTGTGGGGCTTTTCCACCGGAAGGCGGTGAAGGCATGGCCTCTGCCCTCCAGGAACCTTGGCTGAATGGAACAGATTGGACCCACCTTCTCCAGGAGGGAAGACAGCACCTGCCTTTGGGGTCCTGGCCTGGGGGCTGAGGAAGGGGCCGCCTCCTCCCAAGACTAGATGAGGGTGGCGGGTGGCAGACACGGGCAGGGCTATCTGGGAGGAGGGGCACTGGAGAGAGGGGAGGAAGGAAGGAGCAAGGTCTGGTTCTGCATTCACTTTAGCCTGATTTTGGGGGTGGGGGGATCCCATCATCCTACACAGTCTGGTTCCCCCTCGAGATCATCAAGGCTTAAAACAAAAACCCAAATCCTCTAACCAAACAAAACCAAAAATGCATGTGAGGAGCACCTACAATATTCTAGATCTTTCCTCCCCCTTCACTATGGGGATAATGGTCCTGTGTTCCCAAGGGACCCCCTCCAGGGTCTGGTCAGTTCTTTTCTCATCCTCGACACAGGCTGACTCGAACCTCTTTAGAGCCTCCCACACACCCTGCTCTGCACCTCTGACAAGTGGACCTGACTTCCTCTTCACAGAAAAAGTTGAACCCCCTTGGGAGCTCTCTGAGCACCCCCTATCCCCCACCCTCCTCTCTGACCTCGTCTCTCCCCCTTCCTGCCTGTCCCAGGGAAGCTGGCTAGGTCCTTTCTGCTCAGCACTAGCCCTTGTCTCTCTGCTGCCTTGGGGGCAACATCCACTGCCACTCCCGCTCTCTCTCACCTCTCAACTTCTCCCTCTCTCCTTGCATCTGCCTCTCTCATGTTAAAAAAAAAAAAAAATTCCCTGTGCTCTGTATCCTTCTCCAGCTCACCGATCTCAGCCACTACTCTTTGCATCAAACTTCTTAAAATAGCTATACCTACATTCTCTGTCTCCAGGTCCCACGGCCCTCTCCCGTTCCCACCCCGATGGGCCTGCTCTGGTCCCTTCCTCCTCCGGGGCTGCCCTTGCCAAGGCACCCAGTGACCAACTTCCATGAACGTTTTTCAAGCTTATCTCGCTTGACCTCTTGGCCGCATTTGAGACTGTCGTCCATGCCTTCTCCTGGAAACACTTTATCCTCTTGGCCTGGCACCTCTCTCTCCTGCTTCCCTCCCATCTTGTTGGCTGTTCCTTCCCAGTCTGTGGGGACGGTCTCTCCTCCCATCTGGAGTTCCACTGGGTCCTCCTGTGAATTCACACATGCTCGCCGGGCTGTCCCAGCTGCTCCCGTGGCCTGTTACCACCTGTACCCTGATGTCCCCCAAGTCTGCATTTCCGGCCCAGGTCTCTCTCTTAGTGCCTCCTGAGTGTGTGCTTAGTGTCCCATGGTCCTTTCTGTCTCAGCATGTCTACCGTGGAACTCGTCACCCCCATGCCACTCCTCTCCTGGGGTCTCCCATCGTAGTTTGCTCATGGTGTCTTCACCATCCTGGTGCCCACTCAAATATGAGTCCTTCTCCTAATTAATCACCCAAAAGTTCTACTTCCTAAAACATTCTCCAGACCACCCACTTCTCTCTAGCGCTCTCACCATCATCTCTATATAATCTGAATTATTGTAGAGCCTTCTACTTGCCTTTCCTCTAATCCACACTCCGCACTGTCCTGAGTGGTGATCCCAAAACACAAATCAGACCTTGTCCTTCTGTCTCTTAAAATCTTTCAATTGTTCCTCATCGCCTTCAGGATAATATAATGCCTAAGGGGGCCACTCAAGGCCCCTGGGTCTGGCCCTGTCTGGTTTCCCCAGAGACCCTTTATTTGGGGCCATCCCCATCCAGAACTGCTGACTGCTGGCTGCCCTGGGCTTGCACTGCTTCATCTGCTTGAGGCACCCTCACTCCTGAACTCGTCACCTCCACCAACAAGTCTTCACTGATCCCCCCACTTTGTCTCTGCTAAAGCTGCCTTGGGTTCCCCCACCTCCTGGGCACACTGTCATCACCTTGTCCATCATGTCACTGCTGTGTAAGACTTGGTTAATTTTTGAGAGGCCTGGATTATTCATTTCTAGCTTCACAATAAACCTGGCTGTGTATAGATAATGATTAAAGTTTCTTAAGTGAATGTGGCTCTGAGAGGCTAGGCGATAACCTCTTTTCTGCTGTGTAACCCACCCCCCCGTCCCCCAACACACACACACACACACACACACACACACACACACCATATCCCCAAGTGTCTGGCCTCCAGGCATCTGTTTCTTCAGGGAACATCTCAGAGAATCTGGAACTGAGCTCAGGGCTGGCCTGCTCCCTTGAACCCATTGCTGGAGAGTCATAAGGCTGACACCTCCCCCCACCTCATGTTGCAGACAGGGAACTGAGGCCTAGAGAGGTAGTATGGCTTGGTGGTCCTGGTGGACTTTGGTTCAAGTTCCAGCCTTATGACTTTTTGGACAACTTAATATAACTTTCTTCCCATCTTTTCTCCTTTGAAATAACCTACCATAACCCCCGTTTTAAAATGTATAATTCAATGGCTTTTGTGTCTTCATAGAGCTGTACAGCCATCAGAGCATACCATTCTGAACTTCCAGGTCCTCGTGGGTCTGCCTTGGGTGGTTACAAGACTACCTTTGTGGGGTGGTGAGGAGTGATGAAGAATATGCACGCAGAGGGCCTGGCACAGCGCCTGGGCAACAGGAACCCTGGGCCAACGGGAGCGGTTACAGGGTCACAGAGGGATCCGGGAAAAACCAATGTTGGCATGATACCTGCCTCCCCAGCACAGCTTCCCTCACTCCCCTGCTCTGTGGCTGCTTCTGGACAATGATTTGAGCTGGGAGTGTTGGGGGAAGAGAGGCAGATAAGGCAATGAATACAGTTGTTTAAAAAGCCTTGAGGTAGCTAATAATTGGTCAACCACAACCACTCCCATTAGCCAAGTCAGTGATTTTTCAAAGTGCGGTTCCCAGAGGAGCAATATTAGCATCACCAGGGAACTTTGTAGAAAAGTAAATTCTCAGGCCCCACTTCACACTCACTGAAGCAGACACTCTAGGAGTGCGGCCCACACATCTGCATTTTAACAAGCCCTCCAGGTGATCCTGATGCCTGCTCTAGTTCGAGAACAACAGTTCTAAGCAGACCATTCACTTGTTCCTTTCTGCCATCCTGAATGACTAGGATAGTCACAGAATGGTGGGGGTTTGGGGATAGGAAGGAGGGGCTGTGATCAGTCTCACTATAAGCCCCAGCCAGGGAGAGCCAGGCTGGCAACACCCACCTGTCCCAGCTCTGCCTCGTGGGCTGGGCAAGGGCTCCACATTGCCAGACATGATGAGCAAAGATGCTCCAGAAAGTGGCTGCCAATTTGGCCTCTCTGCTGGGGCGGTTATAGAGGCCCAAGTCAGCCAGCTCCTGTGTGTTATCTACACTTGTATAGATGGAGAAACTGAGGCACCAAATGGGGCCAGAGACGATCCTTGCAGACCTTATTTATTGCATGGATGAAGTCATACTCTGGCTCCGGCAGACAATATCACACCCCAGCTCAGGGTTCCTTCTCTCCATCTCTCCCTCCCTAAACTCCAGACATTGATCTTTCTCCTGCTGTCCGAAGAGAGGGTGCCTGTGTGAGGACACCCTCAAGAAGGCCAAGGCAGCTTGGAGGTCAACCTGAGCTGGGCTTCTAGCCTCAGCTTGGTCACTGATTGATTCACTGTGCGATCTTGAGCAGGTGTGTCCCTTCCTGGGCCCTGTTTTCTCATCTGGAAGGTGGGAAGAGTTATTCAAATGCCTGGAACATAGGATGTTCTCTCTTAGGCCAAATGCATCTGCTTGGCTGTATTGAGCATTGAGGTTGAGGAAGCTCCGACCCAGTACATAAAGGCAGAGGGAGGTGAAGTTCAGGGCTATTTATTTAGTTATTTTAGTTATTTATTTATTTTTAATATGTTTATTTATTTCAGAGAGGAAGGGAGAGGGAGAGAGAGACAGGAACATCAATGATAAGAGAGAATCATTGATCCGCTGCCTTTTGCATGCCCCCTACTGAGGATTGAACCCGCAACCCAGGCATTGAGCCCCTGACTGGAATCGAACCTGGAACCCTTCAGGCCACAGGCTCTATCTACTGAGCCAAACCAGCCAGCAGGGGCTTTTTAAACAGCATCTATCAAATGGAGCTAGTCAGGGTCAGAGGACTGCCTTCTCTTCCCTTCTCATGAAGATGTCGGGGAGACTGTCAGTTCAGAGATGGATGTTCTAAAAGCCTATTGGGTATCTCTTCAGTGTGTACAAACTGGGGGCTTTGGTGACATGGTGTCCTGTTTGTTTAACATGCAATTCTGCTATTCATTTACTCTGACTTTCAACAATGCTGTGAAAAATAAATAAAGCACGGTAAAGGGAGAGAGAGTGCAGATAAATTGCTATTTTGGAGAGGGGGAGGTGTGGGGACTCGGAGGAAGTGATGTTTGAACAGAGAGCTGGATGAGTAAAGGAGCAATAAATAGGCAGAGAAAACAGCTAAGTAAGTGCAAAGCCTGAAGGTGGAAATACTTTCGGTGTGTTCCCGGAAGGGCAAGGACAGCGGAATGCTGGAGCCCAGTGATTCAGGGTTGAAAGGGGAGATCAAGTTGAAGAGGTGGGGGTGCATGCCGGATCTCAGAGGGCCTTCCTGGACATGATGAGGGGGTGGACTTCACCCTTGACGTGCCAAGGGAGGTCAGTGGAGAGCTTTGAGGAGAATGCTGGCTTCTGGCTTTGTATGCTAGGAAGATCATTCTGGCTGCTTGGAAGAGAGTGGTGACAATAGGGCCAGTGTGGAGACAGGGAGACCAGTCAGGGGCCAGGAGGTGATGGCTGGTGGTGAGCCGTGGCCTCTATAAGAATATATTCTGAAGGTAGAGCCCATAGAAATTTCTAAAGGACAGAATGTGGAGGGTGAGGAAAAAGAGAATCAAGGCTTAACTCAGATCTGCAGCCTGAGCCCCTGGGTGGTGCCATTATTGAAATGGGGAGACTGGAAAGGAGCAAGATGTGAGGGCAAACTGAGAGTGTGTTTTTGGACACATTTGGTTTGAGAAGCCATTAGACATCCGAGGAAAAACGTTGAGTAGGCAATTGGACATGTGAGCTGGATTCTGGGGAGAGGCTGCCTCCCCGCCCCCCCTCCCCATCCTCCCACCTTACATACACATACACCTGCTTGATGATGAAGACTATTGTGTAAAGGGCTGGGGCAGGATTCACAATGGGTTTTCCCCCATTTGTATTTTTAAGGAAATGCATTTTAAATTTTATATTAGATTGTGATTACCTCTTTCTTTCTATCTATCCCTCCCTTCCTTCCTTTCTTCCTCCCTTCCTTCCTTCCTTCCTTCCTTCCTTCCTTCCTTCCTTCCTTCCTTCCTTCCTTCTTCTCCTTCTCTCCCTCCTTCCCTTCCTCCTTCTCCCTCCCTCCCTCTCTCTCTCTCTCTCTCTCTCTCTCTCTCTCTCTCTCTCTCTCTCTCGTATGTGAGGAGCCCCTGTCAGCAAATCTCTGCTAGGATCTTATTTATGAAATTTAGGCCCTCCATTGACCATGAGAAGTCCATTGCAGCAGATAAATTCCTTCTCAGGGTTCACATCAAATGAATGTTTCTTCTCTGTGTCCACAATTTTAATATTTAATGGCTAGAACAGTCAGTTTTTGAATTTACATTAATTCAAAACTTGATAAAGTTGTTTACATTTTAAGTGTAGGGATACAGACAAGTCACCCCAAGATGTGCTTCGCTAGCATGCAGATTCTTTCAAGCTAAAAGCATTAAAAGCCCAGAAGGCTCAGGAAGAACCTTTTGACCTTATTGCCTAAAAGGAATTTAGACAATGGACTTGCTCCAGGAAGGGAGCCATCATCCTAGATGCATGACTGTATTTTAATATCGAAAATATTAGGTGTAATTGACAGGGAAGAACCTAGCAAGACCCTTTGGTCAAAGTACTTTTTGTGACCTATTGTTTTAAGATGGCTCAATGTACTAAACAATAATCCTTTTTGTCTCCCTGTGGGTTACTTCTCCCTCCTTAGTGCTGAATAACATTTACATCTCATTTCCATATGTCTTTGGAATTTTCATGCTTATGTGAATTTCCCATGTGCATGTGTTGGTGGTGAAATGGCACCAGAGTTAAACTGATGGAGTCATACTGGACTTCAGTACTTGAGTTCTGGCTAAGAAATAATTCAGAGCCAAGACTCAAACCATAAGAGAAAGTTTATTTAGAAAATCATAGAGGTAGAGTGAGTTGGAGAAGAAATGGGCTCAGGAGACAAGTTACGGAGGCAAGAGAATACCCATGTTTATTCTGAAAAATATTAGGAAATGAAGAGAAGCAAAACATAAAACAAAAACAAAGTCAGTCTTAACTTTGCCACTCAGGTAACTCCCACTGACTCTTGGTATCTATATATATAAAAGCCAAGCAACTGGAATGACCCATTGCTTTGATGTGCACTGCAGCTGTGATCAAGCCCCAGCCCCCTGATTGGGGGCAGGGCTGGCCATCCAACTACCTGCACCCCCCCCCCCTCCCTGTAGCCAGCTCTGTCCCCAATCAGCCTCCTCACCCTGGTGCAGGGGCAAGGCCAGCTGGTCAACCTCCCGCAGCTCCCCATGCCCCATGCTGGCCAGGCCCCAATCAGCCCCAATTGGCCCCAATCAGGCCGGGCCAGCCAGACCCCATCTGTGCACGAATTCATGCACTAGGCCTCTAGTACAGTATATAAAAGACATCTGCATGTTAAAAATGTTGATCACACTGCCCTTAAGGTTCTATAAGCTACTTTTTAAAATCAACCTGTTGTGAAGTGGACATTTATAGATGTGTACCTATTGGCATTGAAAGAAAAATGTTGAGAAAAAAATTGTTTTGAAACACCCAGTAGGCAGCCCCTAGAGTGGCTGAGCAATGGGACTGAAGGATGACTGTCCAGCAGTGGGGTAAAGGCCCATCAAGATTTGGCTGCAGCCCTCCCTTCCCAGAGGAGGGGGCTGGATGAGAAGATCTCAGGGAGGACCCTCTCCCTGTGTCAGAGACAGTCTCTCTTCCCAGTGGATGTGGCTGCTGTGTTTTCAGTGGTTAATTATTGAACAGGAGGAGCCGGTGCGGGAGAGCACTGTGCCTTATGTCTTCGCTGACTTAGCTCTTGTCTGGACCTGGCTAAGGAGGCCTCCTCCTCCCTCATTCATTCAAAACTCTTTATTGACATCTGCCACCTACCTCCTCCACCCAGGGGCATCTGCTGGGATGCAGCCCTCTACCTGCCCTCCAAGCAGGCCCGGAGCCCTGTCTAAGGAGGTCAGGGTATAGCCATACCCTTTCCATGTTTTTGTCCCGTCAGTCCCTGCTTTGCAGATGAGGAGACTGTCTCGGGAAGGTGGGTGACTTTCCCAGGGCCACACACCTGGCAGGACTGGAATTCGAACCCATCTTTCTCTGATTCCTAGCCCATACCCCTGTCACCATGAAACATGAATACAAAGCTATGTTGAAGGTGATTTGGGCCCCTTACAGGGAGACCAGCATTGGGGTAGGGGGTGCATCCAGAGGGCTCCTGGGAGCAGCGAGAGTTGTATGGGGAAGGGCGCAGTCTCAGCAGGCTACCATGGTGAGGTATTTTAGGCAGAATGCAGCATCAGCAGACCTGGATGGGGAGACTCTGGGAACATGTGGGGGAGGCTTGTGGGTCAATCCACAGGGATGTGTTTCCAGAGAAGTCCATTCCCTCAGGTGTATCTCCCAGGGCACACCCATGTCCTGTAACCACGCCCCTCCTCCCCCCATCCCCAAAAGGAGAGTTCCTAGGAGTCCAGCGTTCCCTGTTGCTGCATCTGCAGCCCTGCCTCCCTCATGTACTCACATCCTCCGGGGCCACCAGCTTCTGTCCTCATGCCCTTTCCCTTCTGCCCATCCACCGAAACATTAGAAACCTGGTTCTAACCTCATCCTGGACACACCGAGCAACCCCTTTGGCTGTGTGCTCTCTGGGCCTTAGTTCCCTGACGTGTGAAGTTGGGGCTGAGGGAGTAGTGGGAGAGTTGGGTTCTAAAGTTTCTTCCTTGTCTAAACATCTGGTTTTGGGCCACTCAGTCGCTCCCCACTTCCTTCAGGGGAGCTCCAGGCCTCCACCTCATGGCTCCTTAATCCTGATTCCCTTCACACTCTCTCCCGCTCTGCACTCTGCATTCTTCTCTCTACCTGTTCTCCCTAGTCCCCTTGTCTTCCACAGCTATCAGATTATTTAATTTCTTAAGCGCTCACAAAGGTAGAGGCAATTGACCCCATTCTTCGGATGAAGCCATGCTTCTGCCACCTCAGGTGTCATTGGGAATGACACCTCCCTCAGCTGCTGACCTTCCCTTTCCCCTCCCCCAATCTCTGGAGCACTCCTCTCACGACAACCTCTGAGCCAGGGGTTGCGGTTGTGAAGGCTGAGCCTGGAGGTGTTCCTGACTGTGGGACCCTGGGCCAGTCCAGATCAACCTGCCTCTCAAAGCTGAGCAACCACCTCTCTGAAGTGCAGCCTGCAACAGGGGCCTGTGACTCTGGAGCCCGGGGGCTTCTCCCTTTGGTGTTCAGCACAAGCCATGATCCCAGGGAACTCTGATTCCGAATCTTCTATCTGCTCTGCAAATAACTCTTCTCAAACAATGCTTCCCTCCTCCTCTGACTCTACAGCCTCTGCTGAGGCTCCTTGGCTGTCCTGCCCACCCAGCAGTCTAACCCTTCCCTTCATGCTGCTGTTGCAGATTTTTGCTGGTGTTCACCTGCCTGGTGTTGTCCGTGCTGTCCACTATCCAGGAGCACCAGGAACTTGCCAATGAGTGTCTCCTCATCTTGGTGAGTGCTGGAGTCCCTGTCTGAGGGGGGGCTGTACCAGAGAGAAGCCTTTTATACCATGGCTCAGAGAGGGGTTTGCTGTGCTGTGTTCCCTGTGCTGGTGGCTGCCCATCTCTGGGTTTCATCTCCTGCTTTATAGCAGGTGTTGGGGACCTCCTGCCTCTATGCCAGGGCTTATGGTGGGCCAAGAGGAGGTGAGTAGGTCCCACTCCTTGTCAGGACCCAAACTGCTAACTCTACCCTCAAACAGAAACATCTTGGAGGGGACAGCTGACAGCCAGCCAGCCTTTATGTCACTTAGTCTGCTTTAGAGTCTGAGATGACTAGGAGTGAGAGGGTAGGGTGAGGAGTAAAACCCTGACAGCTCAGGGGGACAAGGAGGACAGACTTGGATTTTCAGCCTCTTTGGAAGGGGCCACCTGCTTTCAAGAATCCTCTTCGGATCACCCAGGTGTAAGAACCTCCAGGGGAAGTGGGCTGAGGAAATCCTAGTACCCCCAACCCAGAGACTCCAGGCTGTTTCAGGGCTGGAGGCTGGGGAGAGCTCAGGCCGCTGATCCCACAGGAATTTGTGATGATCGTGGTGTTTGGCCTGGAGTACATCATCCGTGTCTGGTCTGCGGGATGCTGCTGCCGCTACCGAGGATGGCAGGGCCGCTTCCGCTTTGCCAGAAAACCCTTCTGTGTCATAGGTAATAAGGCCTGTCCCCCTTCTACCCATTTACCTGACCTGTGACCCCCAAGCCCCAGAGTTGACACCTGACCCCATATCTGACCTGACCCTGGCTGCTGGCACAGACTCAAGGGACCCCCCCCCCCCCCCACACACACACGCACACCCCATGGCCCCACTATCTCAGGAATCTCCAACCTCGGGCTCCTGACGCGGGTGGGTTGGGTTGCTGGCGGTGGCCGTGACCGCTCCATCCCTGCCCCTGCAGACTTCATCGTGTTCGTGGCCTCGGTGGCCGTCATCGCCGCGGGCACGCAGGGCAACATCTTCGCCACATCCGCGCTGCGCAGCATGCGCTTCCTGCAGATCCTGCGCATGGTGCGCATGGACCGCCGCGGCGGCACCTGGAAGCTGCTGGGCTCCGTGGTCATGGCGCACAGCAAGGTGCGGGCCGCGGGGCGCGGCGGGGGCGCGGCCGGGTCTGGCGGGGCAGGGCGCGGGGCCAGAGTGGAGCCGGGAGGGGGCGTGGCGGGCGGGGACCTGGAAGTCCGGACCCACCGCCAATGGGCGGGACCGGGTGGGGCCGTGGCTGAGCCAGGGATGGGTGGAGGAGGCTTGGCCAGGCCAAGAGGCGGGGCCTGAGGGGAAGGGCTTCAGGGTCTCATTTAGAAACTGACGGCCGCAGAGTCTACGTGCGCAGCAAAGTGGGGAGCTGGGGCGAGTCTGAGGGTGGGATGGAGAGAGGGAGGCTAGATGCGGGGCCAGATCGAAGCCTGAAAGTGGGGTTTGGGGGCGGGGCAAGGTGGGTCTGGGCGGAGGTCTGAGTGTGGAACCTGAGGGTCAAGGGCAGGGGCGGACGTGCCCTTCGGTTTTAAGGGCCTGGCCATTTGGGAAGGAGGGGCAGAGCCTCCCTGATGGGAGGAGTAGAGAAAGGCGCCAGGGAACTACGAAGGGTGGGGTACTTGTTAATCCCCTTCCCAACACCTCTCAGGGACCATTCTGGGGCCTCCCCCGACCCCCATCTCCCAGATGGGCTCGGCGCCCCCCACTCCCCACGCCTTTCTGCCTCCGTCCCACTTGTGGTCTCACCTGTGGCTGCTCTCGCAGGAGCTGATCACCGCCTGGTACATCGGGTTCCTGGTGCTCATCTTCGCCTCCTTCCTGGTCTATCTGGCCGAGAAGGACGCCAACTCAGACTTCTCCTCCTACGCCGACTCGCTTTGGTGGGGGACGGTACGTGAGGGTCTGTGTGAGGCCGCCCTTCCCCCGGGGATCCTCTCTGACCATTGTGGCCTCCGATTCAGAGTTGGGGGAGCCTGTCCCTGTTCTCTCTGCTACAGCTGGGACCCCAATGACCAGTCTGTATGCTAGCTCCCCATTTTGCCCCAGTGGACCTTCTAGTGCTCCCATCTAATCCCAGAAGCCAAGTTCTATGTCCTGTGTCCCTGCATGGGGCTGGGGGCTGGGATGGGACAGGATTTGTCGGTGCCCTTAGCCAATCCCCATGGACAAGTCCTTGTGACTAGCCCCTGGTGGCAACCATGGGAGCCCTTCCCTCATGATCAGGCCTTCATCTTGGTGTGCCCCCAACAAGTTCTTGTGGGTGGCCACTGTGACCAGCCCTGTGGGCGACCGACCTCTTTGTTTTCCCAGATTACCCTGACAACCATCGGCTATGGTGACAAGACACCTCACACGTGGCTGGGCAGGGTCCTGGCTGCCGGCTTCGCCTTACTAGGCATCTCCTTCTTTGCCTTGCCTGCCGTGAGTCCCTCTCTGCCTAGGATTGCCCAGGCTGGGGAAGGGGTCCCGGAGGCAAAGCCTATGCTAAGTCCTTATCCCACATGGAGAGCATCTCAGATGAGCAGAGCCTGCCTTTTGTTATCCCCACCACCACACTCCCCAACCATGCCTTTTCCCTAGGGCATCCTGGGCTCTGGCTTTGCCCTGAAGGTGCAGGAGCAGCACCGGCAGAAGCACTTTGAGAAGCGGAGGATGCCAGCAGCCAACCTCATTCAGGTACTTGATGCCCAGGAAGCCCCTGAACTGAACTGGCATGTCAGCGCTGTATGCTGACTCTTGTGTCTCAGCTTCACAACTGTGACTCCACTTTGAAGCTCGGAGAGGAAATGTGACTTTTCTGGGTCACCTGCCAAGTCAGGAACAGAGCTGGGGTGCTGACTCAGATTGTCGAAAATGTCCCTCTGTACCAAGTGCCCGGTTTAGGATTAGCCAGAGCTGCCCCACTGGCCGACTCTAGTCCTAACGCTACACGGCCTGAAGTGGAAGACAGCCTGGCTGAGAGGCCCTAGGTGCTTGGTAGAGACACCCATCGTCTGTGCAGTCAGATTGCGGTTATTCCACTCCAAACACCTTCCTTCCTTCCTTCCTTCCTTCATTCATTCATTTTACAAGCTCTCACATGAATGAATATTGTAACTACAAACTGAGATCAATGTCTTGAGAGAAATAAGTGGTTGTCTGAGAGCTTTTAACAAGGGGACCTTGAAGGGGGATTCAGGGAAGACTACCCTGGGAAAATGATACTTGAGCGGAGAGCTGGCTGATGGGTAGGTGTTAACTGGTGAAGAGGTGAAGGGGGTAGACTCAGGGTAAGGGGACACAGCATGTGCAAAGGTCCTGGTGTGTTTGACGAACTTGAAGAAAGCTAGCCGGGCCAGAACAGAAAGCCGAGGGAAGAGTGGATAGTGGATAGGTGGGCCAGGCCCAGACTCGGGGCCAAAGGGAGGAGGGTAACTTTTTCCTAAGAGCCGTGTGGACAGGTCTGAAGGAGGGGAGTGGGTGACATGATCCCATGATTTGTGTTTTGAAAAGTGGTGAATGGATTGGACGGTGACTCAGGTAAATGTGGGAAACCAGAAAAGAGGCTCTGGCAACAACAGTCTGGGCGAGGCAGGTTGCTGGGTAATGTGAAATAGGTGAAATGGAAAGAAATGGGCAGATTCTGCATATTTAGGAGGTGAAATAGTGACATCAGGAGTGAGGGTGATGGAGATGGCAGGATGACTTCCAGGTGGGGTGACACCTCCAGGTTTGCTCAACTGGATGGTTGATGTCCCTGCTCTCTGGAGTGGGAGCAGATGTGGAGCTTGAAGAATGTGAGTTGGCCTGGAGTAGTGGTCAGCAAACTCACTAGTCAACAGAGCCAAATATCAACAGTACAACGTTTGAAATTTCTTTTGAGAGCCACATTTTTTAAACTTAAACTTCTTCTAACGCCACTTCTTCAAAATAGACTTGCCCAGGCCGTGGTATTTTGTGGAAGAGCCACACACAAGAGGCCAAAGAGCTGCATGCGGCTCTCGAGCCACAGTTTGCCCAACAAGGGCCTGGAGCATGTGAAGCCTGAGGGTCTTCTGAGCCCCTGGAAGGCGATGTTCAGCAGGCAACTGGGTGTGCAGATGTGCCCTGAGAGGAGAGAACTGGGTGGGGCAGAAATGGACAGCGGTTGCATGTAGAGGTAACAAAGCCCTGGGCTAGATACGCTCACCTCGTGGGTAACGAGGGAGCAGAGAAGATGGTCCAGAACTGGGCTTTTTGGAGCCTCAACATTTCGTGGCTGGGCAGGCAAAGTTGAGCCAGCTAAGGAGACAGAAGCAGTGGGGTAAAACTAGCAGTGTATGGCATCAGTTTCCGCACTGCGCTGAGGCATTCTGATGGGGCTCTGGCTGAGACAAGGGCTCTGATTTGGGTGACTCGGTGACTCAGCCTTGGCTTCTCCCTGGTCAAGTGTGTGTGCAGGAGACACCCCTGCGGGGAATGTAGGCACAGCCACGTCGGCGTCCTCTCCAGCATGCCACTCTCTGACCCGCCCACCCCCAACCCAAGTTAGACTCAACCCCTCCTTATCTCTCCTCCCCAGGGTGGAATTCCGCTCCCCATCCCCGCTATCTCCCGGCCACCAGCCTAGCCTTCCCTTTTCTGTGTCCCCTGGGGCACAATGGACACTGTCCCCTGGGAGCTGGCCTTTGGAGGGGCATTATAAGGGGCAGGCAGCTGGCACTTCCAGGCCGAGAGACAGCTGGTCTTGTGGTGCCCATAATTAATGAGACAGTCTGGCAGCTGCTCCCCACCCTACGCCAGGGGCCTAGGCTAGCAGGAAATAAAAATATTCCTGTCCTGGGAGGTTGCCCGGCTGGTGAGTTCATCAGTGGGCAGTCCCTTAAGAACAACAGGCACCCAGAAAGGGGGAGGGGGCATCCAGGGCCAGTTCTACTTTGTCCTGTGTAACAGCTTCCATGCCTCCCTGCCCTCCCTGATCACCCCCCTCAGTCCCTCCCTGGCTCTTCCCCTTCCTCTTGTCTGACCCTCATTCCTCCTGCTGCAAATTCATGAATGCTGAGGGAGGTGATGCTCTCTGTCTTTCCCTCCTCAACTCTTGGGCAGTAACAGGCAGTTGGGAGAGAGGGGGTGAGGTTGTTGTTAGCAATAATGATTCACTCACTCAGCATTCATTCCTTGAACATTTGCAGAATACTCACCATGTGTTAGAGGATGCAGTGGTGATCAAAACACAGCTTACCCTCTAGGAGGAGAGAAAGACATTAATCAAATACACAATGAATAGATATCTATCAGTGATAGTAAGGGAGATAACAGGAGGGTTTAACAGGGGAACTTGGCATTAACTGCCAACTATATGCCAGGTACTACACTTGGTATATCACATACACTCATCTATTTAATCCTCACAAACAGCCAGTTAGGTAAGTAGTATTATACCCATTTTAAAGATGAGGTAACTGAGGCTCTGCAGCTTTACTTAACTTGCCCATAAGGGCCACAGCTAGGATTGGAAACCCATCTATCTGATGACAGAACCCCAGCTCTTAGCTGCTGTACTCCAAGGTCCTTGGCTTTGAGGCTGATCTGCTCATCACCTTGGGAAAGTCATTTCCCTCTAGGCCACCATTTCTTTGGCTGGCCCTGCTGGTGGCTATGGAATTGAAACTGGCTTATGTTCTGCGTGCCCTTTTGCTGGCCCAGGCCTGGGTTGTCTCAGGAGCAGAGGGCTGGTGGGGGGCTGAGAGGTCGCACTGACGCCTTGTCTCCCGTTTCCCTTCCCTCATACCACCAGGCTGCATGGCGCCTATACTCCACCGACAGGAACCGAGCTTACCTGACAGCTACCTGGTACTACTATGACAGTATTCTCCCATCCTTCAGGTAGGCCCTGGTGCAGGGGGAAGGCGGGGAAGGGGGCGGCCAGTAATGACCTGTGAGGACAGATGGCTGGGATTCAGCCCTGGAGGGTGGGAAAGGGATGATGGCTCCCAAGGGAGCCTCTGGGGCTGGCTCTGCAGATCCTGCCTTCCTCAGAGCCCGGAGTGTCTTCTCTCCCACTCTCTATGCCCTGGGAAGACTGTGGACCCTGAGCACAGGGTGTGGAGGGGACCCCTGCCTGCCCCTCTGGATGAACCCTGAGTCCCGGAGTGCTGGCAGTCTGCATGCTTCCCCAGAGTCGATGCCACCAGGGTAGTGGCACAGCCAGCTCATCTCTCCTTGGTCTGAGTTGGGGGCAAGTTAGCCCTTGCCAGCTTGACATAGTGTAATGGATTGAGAAAATATGGGATGGGCCTAAATGGGCATGCTGGAGTTGGGTTCAAGGGCCCACATAAGTACCTTTGTATGCAAATATATATCTACTTTTACTGTACTAGGCAGCAGCTTTAGGGCCCAGAGGTGAGTTCGCCCACTGACCCAGGTTGGAGTAAGATTGCACAGGGGGGCTCCATGCAGGTTTGCATCAACAAGATTTGTGTGGTCAGGTGCCTGGCCAAGCCCTTAGACAGGAATGAAGACTATGGAGCACAGCTTGGTCCTGCGGGCAGGCGGGCATCAAGCAGCGTCAAGGCAGGCCAGGCTGCTGTGCTCAGCGCTTCTGCTGGTGCCTTTTTTTTTTTTTTTTTTTTGGCCTCATTAGTTCTCCAAGAGCAGCTGTTGCATGATCCCACTCATCCCTACACCTGGCTGCCTCCCTCCCTACTTCCTCCCAGCCGCAGGGGGTTCCCAGGGGAGGAGCAGGAGAAAAGGGGCTGGGAAGGAGAGCTCCCAGAATCACACTGGTTTCCCCATCTCTCCTCTTGGCAGAGGCAAGCTCCTGCCTCAGAGACCAGGAGGGTAGTTAGTTTGGGAGGAGCACTAAGGACCCAAGGCCAGGCCTTGGGGGATGGTGCAGGGGTTGGTTTGTTAGAAATATGATGTGTGTGGAGGAGGGTGGGGGAAGATTTGGGTTGGGGTGGTCTTGGGTCCTTTGGGGAGAGGAACAGAGCTTGGGTTGGAGATTCTGGGTCGACAAGGTCTCCTACGCCTTGGACCGCAGTTTCTTCACCTACACAACGGGAAGGCAGAAACGAGGGATGTCTTCCTTGGGTTATGGAAACAGGCAATGCCTGGAGAATTATGAAGAAGCTGAGCCCCAAATCTGGTCTCCAGTAACCCAGAGCTTCAGGGGAAGGAGCTGGCTAGCCACCCTGTCACGTCTCCCTCTTCAGCCTTAGTTTCCCCCTAAAATTCGGAGTCAACTCTGGAGGCTGAGGATTTCAGGGCTGCCGCTGGCCTCCGGATAGGCACAGCTCCAGATCCCTGAGCACAGCTTGATGAGCAGAGTAAGCATTTGAGCTTCCACTTGCCCCCTCGTGAGGGTGCTCTGGAGTGTGCCCAGCGTGTACAACCATACTTGGCATCCCTGAGGACTTCCCAGGAACTGAGTGTAGAAAGAGAGGGAGGGAGGCTGGTCCTGCCCACACCATACCCTGCCTGCTCTGGCCTGGCCTGTTTGCTGAGCCCTGGAGAGAGGCAGGGCCCAGCTGGATGTGAGCTCAGCAGCTCAGTGCCCATCGGGTGAGGGGGTGGTGCCAGGGCCCTGCCTGCCGCTGATGGCACCCTCTCCTGCAGAGAGCTGGCCCTCTTGTTTGAGCACGTGCAACGGGCCCGCAATGGGGGCCTACGGCCCCTGGAGGTGCGGCGGGCGCCAGTACCCGACGGAGCGCCCTCCCGTTACCCGCCCGTTGCCACCTGCCACCGGCCGGGCAGCGCCTCCTTCTGCCCTGGGGAAAGGTAGGGGCCCTCTGGGGCCACCGCCTCCTCTTGCTTTTCCTCCTCTTCCATTCTCTGTCTCATCCTCTCAGACTCTTGTCCAGCACTACATGGCTGTCTGGGCCTGTTCTGGGGACTACCAGGCCTTGTCATGAGGCCTGGGCAGTTGTCGAACAGCCTGACAGATACAGACTGAGAGCATCTCTGGAGGGGTCAGGCTGGACTCACCTTTTTTGTCATGTGGGAGAGTCGGGGATCTGTCCCCACCATCCTTTCCTATCACCTCCTGCATTCATTCTGTTGTACTCTTTCTTTCTCTGTTTCCACGCCCCTCCCCTCACTCTTCCATCCCTGCACCCCCATCCCTCCTGGGAAGCTGGAGAGAGGAGGAGGCCGCTGGCCACAGGTGCTTACGGCTCAGGTAATCGTGGGCACCATCCTGGGGTGTGAGGGCAGGGGCCCCTCCCCCAGCATGTTCCTCTAGAAAGGGCTTGACACTGAACTCGCCTCTCGGGAGCAGACGCCAGCTGGAAAGAGAGCTCTGTGACTAAGAACCTCTGTAGGACCTACGTAAACTCAACCAATGACTAATGTTCTTGTCTTGTGTAACCCTTGTCCACAGCTTTGCTAATCCCAGAGGATCCTCCTGGGATTCTCCCACAATGCCTTTCTTCTTTTCTGAGGGACAGTTTGCTGCTCCCAGCAGTCTTCTACACCTTGACCTGACTTGCCTGGAGGGTTTGCATCTTGAAAGAACAAAGAAATAATGTCCCCCCCCCCATACACACATATACACACACATAAATATTCATAATAGTGGATTTTCAAGCCTATTTGGATAAGGGAAGCCCCCTAACTCACAGTATGGGAAAGTGGCTGCTCCCGTGGAAGTATAGCTGTGAGGTCAAGGATTCAATCCCCCCCCATTTCTCACCTGTCCTCTACCCATCTCTTTATTTTGTCTCATCTTCACACGTCGTCCCTGCGTCAGCCAGCCGGGCATCTGGGCCTTGAGCCTCAGGTGTGGTGCTGAGCCTGTGGCCCAGAACAAGGGAGGGGAGAAGCGGTGAACCACCCTGTGCTCAGGAGGAGGAAGTGTGGTGCAAGCTCACCAATGCCACCTGATGCTGTGTGACCCTGAGAAAGCCGTCAAGTCTCTCTGAGCCTTTGGGTCCTGGGCAGAAAGTCGGTGATGTTTTAGATGATAAGGAGCTCTTGGTTCTCTTGGTTTCTGGGCAGAAAAGCTTGGGGAACCGGGAGGAGATGGTTTTAGTGCAGAGGACGTTAGGAGCAGCATTTCTTCCCTGTACTGAGTAAGGACACTTTTGGGGGCAGGGGAAGGCAGTGCTTAACAAAGAGTGACAGAGAGGCAGAGCCAGCCCTCCAAGTCTGGGGCTGTAGGGAGGGGCCAGGCCAGGCTGGCAGCTCCCTGGAAGAGCATCCGAGGTGCATCACATTCAAATTCTCTGTCCGGGCCTAAAGGTCGTCATTATTTCCCTGGCCTCCAGGCAGAAACACAAAAGATTCTGGCATTGGTGCATCCCTGCCCTAAGGGTTAGCTTTCAGTTCACTCTGGCCCCACCTTATTGAAATTGGAAGCCTCTGGGGATGGAGGTTAGCCTGTGACCAGCACCTGTGCCACTCCTCACAGCTTCTCTGGGTCTCTAGGCCCCCCAGGCCTAGGAACAGATTATTAGTGAGTGCTTGGCTGTCACTAACTCAAAGCCTTAGGTCTGTCTGCCCTGGAGTATCTGCATGGCTGGGACTCATGGTGCTGGTGGTGGAGTGTTTCTTCAACTGAGGGACCCCACAGAGCTGAGCTGTGACTTCTAGATAGTCAGGTACCAGCATCAGGCTAAATGGCCATATCCTTAATCTTGGCTGTCTGGGACCCATGGGGGGGGGGGGGGGCGGGGGGGGGGGAGCAGTGCCCCAGATGGGAGCACACACACATACACATACACATACCTGAATGCTACTTGTGGGTGGACTAGGCCATGCACATCCCCAGAACTACAGGAGCAGGACTTCCTGGGACACCCATTGTTAGGGCCAGAGCCTGATGAGGAGCTAAAGCAGTGTTTCTCAAAGCCTGGTCCACTGACCTCTTGCATCAGCATCTGGTGGGGTATTTGTTGAAAATGCAGACAGCTGGATCTCTGCCCAAGTCCCCAGGAGGAGAACCTCTGGAGAACAGACACAGATTCTGCATATTTAACCTGCTCCCAGGAGATCCTCATGCAAAGTTTGAGAACGTCGGGGAATGTGGGCCAGAGGATGTCTGGGTGGGGGGGCCTTCTCTTACCAGCAACAGGAGGCTGGCCCCATCCTGGCAGTTCCCGTGCTCTGCCCACCTGTCTCCGTCCCACTAACCTTTGTTTGTGTCTTGTTCTCAACTTTCCAGCCAGATGTTTAGTAATAAACGGAGTTTCTTTCGGATCCACGCCAGCTGGAGACCGAGGTACCCCTTACCTGCTCCTCCTGTCCCTACTCCTCCTTGCCCCACCCAGTTTGGGGGCTGAAGAGGGGGACAGGATGGGCCAAGGACAAGGTGCATGTGCCTGCCGCCTGCCATCTGTCTTGGGGCCCTGATGAGCCCCTCGCCTTCCTGGGGATGCCTCTGCCAAGTCTAGGGCATGGGCCTGGTGCCCAGTCCGCCAGGAGGGATACTTACAGGAGGCTTGGGATGAGTGCTGGCTCTGCTGCTGACCCCTTGTGTGATCTTGGCCAAATTGCTTTTCTTCTCTGGACCTCAGTTTTCTATCTGTGAAGTGGGCACATTGAACTAGAGGCTCTATGAGGGTCCCTCCCACTCTGACTTTTGCTGGGCCTTGGGTTTAGCTTCCCCACTGTCCATGTAGGGACCTAGCAGATGCCTGAAGGAGTGGGATTGGCACCTCCCTTGCTAACTTCAGAGCCCAGCTCTTTTAGCCACATCACCACCACATTCCTTGGTAGCTGCCCCACGCCAGGCCTGCACTAGGGACACTGTGATGAATAAAACATGGTGCCTGGAGACTTGCAGAGTAATTGCTATTTGGTGTGATAAGTGTAACAAAAGAGGAAGCAGAGGGCCTGTGGAGCCTGGGTCAGGCACTTCCCCCCCCAGGAGGTCCAAAAAACAGTGGGTGTGAGGGAGGGCATCATAGGCCAAGGAAATGAGGAGGTGAGAGAGAGCACAGCTATGGCAAAGGACCAGATAGTCCAGCGTGGCCAGAACTGAGAGTGGGAGGTCAGGAACTGAGGTTGGAGGCAGGGCGAGGTCATGAAGAACCCTAAAGCCCAGTCTGGGCCTCCTCCTCTTGGCATTGCCTGGCAGCTTGGGCTCATGGAGTCCTGGGTTCCCCAAAAGTGCCTCTGGAGCCTTGTGGACTGGGGGCCCATGAGTAGGAGTGCCAGAGCTAGAGGCAGTGTTTCTTAGAAACATGGATTCTAGGTCTGAACCTGGCTGCCACTCACTCACTCAGGGACCTTGGACATAAGTCCTATGTGCCTCAGTTTCCTCAGATGTAAAATATGGATGATAATAGGATCCACTTCTGCATAAACTTCCTGACTCATAGGAGGTGCTACATGGATATTGGCCTCATTTGATTTGGCATGTTGAGCAGTCAAGACCTTATTTATTTTTAAAAAGAGCTGGGAAACCATGGCTGTAGGAAGTAGGCACACACTGAAGGGTTAAGCTGAGAGTCTCCGGATCTGTCCCTTTTCAAGATGACTTCGGCTCTGTGGGCATGGGAGTCAGGAAGGGCAAGGCCAGGGCAGATGGGCCAGTGGGGAGGCTGTTTCCACAGTCCTGAAAAGAGGTGCTGTTTGCAGCACCAGAAAGAGTAGGCTGCCTCTCTTTCCTTGTGACCTCGGCCTTAGGGAGGCAAATGGTGAGTCCTTAAAGAAATTCCTTGTGGAAGTAAGTACAGGGGTTGGGTCCAAGTCGGTCAGAGGGCAGCCTGTGCTCAGAACTTGCCCCCTTCCCTCCCCCAATAGGACAGCCCTAGTCAAGCCCACCCTGTCCATCTCCCAGGCACCAACAGATCACATAGATCAGAGTTTCTTGATTTTGGCAACATTGGCATTTTGAGTCCAATAATTCTTTGTTATCAGGAGCTGCCACATGCATCGTTGTATATTTAGCAGCATCTCTGTTCTCTGCTCAGTAGGTGCCAGGAGCACACCCCAGTGTGACAACCAGAAATGTCTCGGCATGGCCAAGTGTCCCCTCGCGAGCAAAATTTCCCCAGTGTGGGTGACTGCTTGTCCCAGAGAAAGAACACAGTGTGTATAGCCAGAGAAGACTGGGTTCCAGTCCTTGCTCCATCCACAGGAGCTCTGCCACCTTGGGCAAGTCATTTCACCTCCCTCTGCATCTATAAAACAGGGATGGAAAATACGGAACCCACCACACGAAGTGGCTGAGAGCTGGAGGGCTGAGGCAGTGAGACAGGACCTTGCGTGTTCGAAGGAGCCTGGGAAAGGAAGGCGCTCTTTCCATGTCCACCGTGTGCCAGGTTTCTTTCCATTTTCTTTGAGCTTTTAGGCTCCAGAGAGGCTCACAGGAGCCATTTTCTGGGCCCTGTCCAAGGAGCTGGAATCTAGCCCCCCCCCCCCCCCCCCCCCCGCCCCGGGGAAACAGCCTTCTTACATCAAAGAAGAGCCCAGGCAGGGCCTCTGGCTGGCTGGAAAGTGACCACAGCCCACCAACCATCACAGAATCAGAGCTGGAAAGGGACCTTTCAAGGCCTCTAGTACAAGCCCCCAGACCTTCCCTCGATAAATCCTGCCGAGTGCAAGCTCTTGCTTGTACACTTGTCATGACAGGAAGGTCCCCCCCTCCCCCCAGAATACCACTGGAGTGATGTGTTGGGTGCAGAGATCTGGAGTTCCAGGCCCTTGGCTGAATGTCAGGGTCTTCTCCAGCTCCCTCTCTTCCTCTCCCGGTCGAGGAGTGGAGGACAGGAGGAGGGGTTGCACGGGCCGGGTGGGTGTGGGGGTGCTTGCCAGCATGAGGAGAGCTCGAAGGAATGGCTCTGCAGAGGAAAGTTTGGGAGAGCCAACCTCAAACTTTGGTTGGAATTTTTGGGATGTGTTGAGGAATCCTGGGCCAGAAAACAGCATGCTAGATTGCGTGGGCTACCCCTTCTGTTTTCAGTCCTTCACTTCTGATTTCAGGGCCCAAACCCTTGACCTGTAACCTCTCCCCTCTGGGCAGAGGCCCCCAACCTTTAAGGATAGCTCTGTATCCTGGCTGCCTTCTCGAAGTTGCCTCTGGTTTCAAGATCTCCCTTACCGCAGTACCTTGCCTCTGTACCCTAGACCCCATGTCCTGGGCATGGGGGACCCGGCTTCCACCCAACCTTGAAACCAGAATCTATCCTCTATCATTCCATAGACTGGAAAGTAGGTGATTAAGTCTTGTCCCCCAACTCATGCCCTACCTCACACTCCTCTGAGACTGGCTGATGCTTTTGAGCCAGGGCCCTAGACATTTAGGGCAGAAGGGCCCCCAAACCTATCTGCCAGGGGCCCTCCAAGTGGCAAGCCACAGCAGGGAGGCAGCCACAGGGTATGGGATGGGGGACGTTTGCATTGGTCCTGCTCCAACAGCAATGACATGGTCCTTAAACCTCTTGGGCACAGAGTTACTCTACCAGGTAATGGTTATCCAGGACCTGTTCTGGGGAACCTGAGCCCCCCAACCTGCCTTCCTCCATGGCTTGGGGATGTGGTGAGGAACTGAGATGTGGAAAGGGAAGTTTGAGTACATGCAGACGTGTGTGTGTGTGTGCTCACACGAGCACAGACGTGTGTAGGTGCTATTCTTTGGGGGCTTAGTGAACAGGTGATGGGTAGGGCTCTGGAGGGGGGATCCATGATCACACGGGTAAGTTATCAGCCCGGATGGGCAGAGTTTGAGTAGGGGAGACCTGGGGAGAACAGGTTACAGACCTTCCCCGGGAGGGCAAGGACCCTGTGTGTCCTGGGCATAGTACAGGACAGGCCCAAGGCTCCCAGCAGCCATCACTGCAGGCCTCAGACACACTTACACTGGAGTCTGTGTGGGGGAGATCTCGGGAGTTTTGCAGTGCTACCTGTGAGCTGGACAGGTCCTAAAGCCCTGACTTGACCAGGATGGGATTAGAGAGTCCTACGAGTGGGGAAAGGAGGAAATATAAATGGACACATGTACACACACCAACATACGTGCACATACTGATACATGTGTACTCACTGTCACATGTGTGCAGGCCAATACACACATACCCCCTCAACTCCACCTGCCCCTGGGTACAGCGAGGGGCTGGAGGTTCACCTTGGTGAGCATGGCCAGGCGAGCTTCTCCATCCTTTAACAGCCAGTCTGCCCAGGCTGGTCACCACCTCCACCCACCCACCCATCTGGGCCAGACCAGCTCCCCTGTCCTCCTGTCCGTCTTTGACTTCCTTCTTGGATTCTGTCACTCCCTCCACTCTGACATCTGTCTCCTGTGCACCCCTTATCTGTCTGGGCACTGAGGGGTGGGAGGTGTGTGTGGGGGGTGATCTGCTCAGACTGACCTGGATTAGCTTCTTGTAGGAGTCAGGGCCCCCCTCACCACACCCATGTCCCATCCCAGGAAGTCTCCACTTGGTGGAGAACCATACCCAACAGCCACCCCCGAGTCCGAAGTCAGCTATGTCTCTACTCATGCCCGCCCCAGCTCCAGCTAACTTGGCTCTCTCCCCCACCCAACTTGCCCTGCCAGCAGCCGAATGGGCATCAAAGACCGCATCCGCATAGGCAGCTCCCAGCGGCGGACAGGCCCCTCCAAGCAGCACCTGGCACCGCCGTCAATGGCCACTTCCCCAAGCAGCGAGCAGGTGGGTGAGGCCACCAGCCCCACCAAGGTCCAGAAGAGCTGGAGCTTCAATGACCGCACCCGTTTCCGGGCTTCTCTGAGACTCAAACCCCGCTCTTCTGCTGAGGGTGAGCCCTGGGGGCCTGGCGCCCCGGACCTGCTGAGGGTGGCAGGGTGGGGACAGAGTCCGAGCTGGGGATGGAAAGACTTGGTGCCAGTCCTGGCTCTGCACCTGACTGACTACCTTTGGGCACTTTGTGGTCTGTAAAATGGGTGTCATGATGCCTGCTTTGCAGGGCTCCAGACTGAGGATCAGTTGAGGATGTGGAGGGTGGCATCCGGCAGTGGTTAAAGCACAGGCTTTGAGGCCAGGCAACCTGAGTTTGAATCCCGGCTTTACCGTTTGACTTGAGTAAACTCCTAGAACTGTGATGGCGAACCTATGACATGCGTGTCAGCACTGACACGCGTAGCCATTTTCGATGACACGCGGCCGCATGTAGTCGCATACAGAGAAGTATGGTTTTTTTCCTCAAAATGACACACCACCCGAGTTATGCTTGTTTTTTTGGCGAATTTTGACACACCAAGCTCAAAAGGTTGCCCATCACTGTCCTAGAATGAGTCTCTAGGACTCATTCTCATCTTCTCTAAAATGGGGATGATAATAGTATCTACTTCCTAAGATTACTGTGAGGATTAAAGGAGATTATCCATGGGAGGTGCACAGAAGGTTCTTGGGAATATCGTAAGTGCTCATCAAAAGCTACACTAGCTGCAGTACAAACGTGCATTGGAAGGAGCAGGGGTCCATACTTTGCTGAGCTGGGACTGTGTACAGTCCCACAGTGATTCTCTGCTTTACTTCTCCCAACCACTCTGGGGAATAGGTTCTGCTTGTGTCCCCATTGCACAGACCTGAAGGCTGAGGGCTCTCAGCTAGTCAGTGGCAGAGCTGCTATCCTCCACCAGGTCTGTCCACTCCGTAGCCCAGGCTCCACATCCTGCTCCTCTTCACCCAGCCCAGCCACGAGGCAGTGAGCCTGGTAGGGGTCCCTTTTAACCAGAAAGGTCCCTTTTTTTGAGTTCTAGCTCTGCTCCTGACTTGCACTGTGACTTAGGCAAGACACTGCCCCTTTCTGTGACCCAATGTCCTCTTCTGGACAATGAGAGGGTTGGCCCAAGTTCCCCCGGAAGTTTTCCCAGCTTTGACATGCTTCAGACCCCTGGGTGCGAAAAGGAGGGGGTGGGTGAACAAGGATGGGGGATGGGGACAGGAAGCCCCTTTGACCTTGGAGGGAGAGGACTCAGCTATGCTGCCTCTGTCTGTGCTGGGACAGCCCCTCATGCGCTGCTGGCTGACAACCCATAGAGAGAGCTCTTTCCTGGATCCGCACAAACCAGTCTTTGGGAGGTGCTGCCCCAGTAGAGTGTGGGCAAGGCTGGTGTGTGGGGCCTCTTTCCCAGGCCCAAGAACATACCAGGCCTTCCACCACCTTGTGCCCTGAGGGCCCAGGACAGCATCACCTCTCTGTGCAGTGCAGGGCAGCAGCCTTGGAAAAGCCACTTCTGTCATCCGGAAGGAAATGACTTGATTTAGGGGCCTTTCCTAGTGGCAGTGCTGGGCAGGGGAGCCAGCTCCTTGACTTCCGTCCCTCTTGGCTGAAGGATAAGACCGTGTGCATGATTGTGTGCAACGGCCACAAGCCCCTTTTCTTTGGGACTCCCCATCCTGGGTGATGGAACTAGTGGGGCTTCCTCTAGGGCTCTGTGCCGTTCGCCCCAGGCCAGACCAGATGTGCTTCCACCTGGCCACCGGGTAGGCGTTCACCCTGTCTGGCCACAGGACCATGCCGTGCAACGGCCTGGGGATTTCTACTCTGGGTAGGGCATGGAGGGAGGCTGGTGTCTGGTCTGCCTTGTGCCCCCAGGAAGGTTCTGGGCCCTTTCTGGGCCTTGGTCTCCTTGCCAATACTTCTAAGTATAATTTGGCATGTGGTGGGAGTGGCCCCTTCTGCTGCCACCACCTGGGTCCCCTGACTTTCCAGAGGGCCCCTCCGAGGAAGTGGCGGAGGAGAAGAGCTACCAGTGTGAGCTCACGGTGGATGACGTCATGCCTGCGGTGAAGACGGTCATCCGCTCTGTCAGGTGAGACTTAGGCCTAAGGTGGGTCCTCCCCACATTCACCCGCCACCCGTTGCTGCTCCCCTTCTGGGGCCTGCCCTCATGGCCAGGCCTGCCCTAGGTCCCAGGCACACCAGCTGCTGCCCGCCTGGCACCCTCGTGTGGGTGGGTGGGAAGGGGGCATACGGCTCCCTGCAGGGTTTCCGCATACTCTTGTGATGGGAGGGCTGGCTGGGTGAGGCGGCTGCCTCAGCTGCCCATCATGGTTGTTCTCCTCACGCCCTCAGCATCCTCTTTGCTCCTCTTCCCAGTCTCGCTCGTTTTACGTCAGTCTCTTTTCTCCTTATTTCTCTCTCCCTGGCGTGCATCAGCACCTGCCTGCCTCGCCCTGTGCCTGCCCTACAGGCTCTTTCCCTCCACCTGTGTTTCAGACTGTCTCTCTCCTTGTGTCTTCACTTCACCCTGTTTGTTCTCCCAGGGCTGAGCAATGGTTTTCAAACCACAGGTCACAGCAATTTGAAGTCAATTCAGTGAAATCAATTTAGTGGGCCCTGGGCAGCATTAAAAAAAAAAAGAATAGAAAATATCACTGTGCATCTTAGTAGTGAGGGTAAATAATGTGTATGAAACTTGTGTTTTTAGTTATGTGCCTGTGTGTATGTGTGTACTGGTTTGTGAAGTAAAATATATTTCTTATGGTAGGTGTGAGTTAAAAAGTTTGAAAACCCCTGCCCTACTGATGCTACTGGCTGTCTCCTTGCTTCCACATTTAAGGGGTGACCAGAGTCTCCTGAGCCCGTTAGTCCAGGCCCAGTATGGATCTGGTCCCCCAGCTGCTTGGCGCAGTCTCTGTCTCCAGCCTGAGTTCCAGAGATGCCTTCACTCCCAGGCCTTCCAGACTCACGTCCTCTTCCCTGGTTGATGCACCTGCCCACAAGCCTCTTCCCTTGGTGTTCCTTTAAAAACCAGAGTCAGCTGGATTCTTCCTCAACCCCCGAGAACCTGAGTTCTCTTTTTGCATATCCCATCTCTCCACTCCAAGTGACTAGCTTCCAGAAAACAGTGCCTGAGCTGCCACCTAGCCCAGGTCAACACTCCTTGGCTACCCCACAAACTCCTTACCCCCACCATGCCCCAAACCTGTTCTTCCTCCTGGTCTCCATTTCCAGGCAATGGCACCACCATCCATCCACCCAGTTGTCCCAGCCCTGGGAGCCAACTTGGTTAAATCAACTCAGACTTAGGAGTCTTTCAGTCCTGAATTGCTTACAGCTGTCCCGTATCTCACCCCACTGCCCCCTTCCAGCTCAGGCCTGTCCCTTGGAGCTGGCATTCCTGCCTAAATTTCTTTTGGGGGGAATAAGCCCCAGGTTCCCAGGTTCCCTCCAAGGCTGGCAGAATAGACCCTTCCCCACCACCCAACTTCCCATTGCCCAATCTCTGCCAGGGATTCAGGACTCTGCAGAGTACCCTCCTCAGCCTCTATCTCAAGGCCAATCCTTTTCTGTCTTCGCATACTCTTCCCCCCCCATACACTCCCTTTCCTCCCCAATTTGTTTCAGCTACTTTGACCTGACTCATCACACAGGGCCCTGCCTGCCTATGTCCAGAAAGCCTCCCTCTGTCTCCCTCCCAAGACTTGTCCCATGACGTACCAGCCCATGCCTCCCTCGTCATGGCCCCCAGCCCTCTCTCTGTTCCTTGACATGGCCCCTGTCAGCCCATCATTGTTTATGTCCTCTGGTGCCCCCCTCAGACCAGGGTTCCTGAGGCCAGCAATTGGATCTGACACCCTTTTGGGTGCCCAGGGTCCAGCACAGCTGTGCTAACAAGCATTTGCTGAGGGATGCAAAAAATGTCTTTGTCCAGCCCTAGCTGGTTTGGCTCAGTGGATAGAGTGTCAGCCTGTGGACTAAAGGGTCCCAGGTTCAACTCCAGGCAGGAGCACATGCCAAAGTTGTGGGCTCCATCCCCAGTAGGGAGCATGCAGGAGGCAGCCGATCAATGATTCTCTCTCATCATTGATGTTTCTATCTCTCTCTGTCTCTCCCTCTTTGAAATCAATATATATATATAAAATGTCTTTGTCCAAGCTGTCATCAGCAAAAGTGTCACACCTAGCAAAGAGCAACCAGGTCCAGTCCCTGCCCTCCCAGGCGAATGTGACTGCACATATAGGCACATTCAAGAATACCAAACTATGGGTCCCAGGGCATGGTGGGTAGGGAGGGAGGCTGAGAGACTCAGCAGAGGCTTTTTGCCGGGGTCTAAGCAGGAGGAGCTTTGGCACCGGACACAGAGGCAGCAAAGGGACAGTGACGGGACTGGAAAAGAATTCCCTCTGAGACGCTCCCCCCCCCCCCCCCCCCCCCCCCCGCAGGATCCTGAAGTTCCTGGTGGCCAAAAGGAAATTCAAGGAGACGCTGCGACCGTACGATGTCAAGGACGTCATAGAGCAGTACTCAGCAGGGCACCTGGACATGCTGGGTCGGATCAAGAGCCTGCAGACCCGGTGGGTGCGCCTGCTCCCAACCCAGGAGCCTGGCAGGGAGGCCTTGGCCCCAGATTCCGTGCTGGGTCCCAACTCCAAAGCCAGAATGAAGACCGAGTGCCCCCTAGGGGCTGCTACGGAGGCTGGAGTTTCTGGTGGCTGAGGCCAGACCCCTGGCCTGTCTTGATCCTGAAGGATGAGCAAGCGGCAGGTCCTCTGTGAGAACCCTATTGGCCCGCACAATTCAGGAGGCGTCTTTAGATTATTATTTCCTGGTCATAAAATAATAACCTCCCAAGGGGATTGTCCTCCATACCTTTGGAATTCCCTGGCACTTCTTTCTACCCAGAATATAGGAAGAATTCTCATACTAAGACCCAAAATCACCTACATTTTGCACTTGGGGGCCAGAATCCTCACTGCCTGCTCATTCATTTGTTCTCCCAAGAAATAGTCATGGGTATTTGTTACTTGCCAGGCACTGGGGATATGGTAGAAAGCAAAACAGCGTCCACAGATGGAATATGTCAGACAATACAAAGTGCTAAGGAAAAAAGGGGGGCTAGCGTATTGGGGTTTGCTATTTTAAATAGGAGAGAAGATGATATTTGAGAAAAAAATTGAAGGAGAGGCAAGCAGCCCTGTGGCTATTTAAATGTTTTCCAGAGGGAACAGCAAGTGCAAAGGCTTTGAGATGGGCATGTGGCTGGAGTGTTGTTCTAGGCACAGCAAGGAGCCTGCTGTGCCCGAGGAGTGAAGCAGCAGATGAGGTTAGAAGGCTAATGGCACTTAGACTGTATAAAGCCGTGTAGGCCACAGGGAAGATGTTGGTGTTGATCCAAAGTGAGATGCAAACACTGGAGGGCTTTGAGCAAGGACTGACGAGATCTGAGTTATAATTTAAAAGGGCCATCCTAGGTGGTGTGTGGCCAATGGCTCATAAGGGAACCAGGATGGAAGCAGGGAGACCACTGAGGATGCTACTTCAGACATCCAGGCAAGTGATGGTGGGGACCTGGACCAAGGGTAGACATGGTTAGATTCTAGATATACAGTGTTTTGAAGATAGAGCTGACAGGGTTTTATGATGGTGTGAAAGAAGAGAGAAACGGTGTCCAAGCTGAAGCCAGGGTTTTTGGCTGAAGCAAGGACAAGTTGCTGTCTATTGACATGGGGAAGGCAATGAGTGGAGCAAGTTCTGACCAGAAAAATTGGGCCATGTTGGGTTTGTGAAGCCTATCAGACATCAAATGAAGTGATGACCTGGCAGTTAGCAGGGCGTGGTGTTCAGAGGAGAGGTATGGTGCTGGAGATACAGATGTGGTGCTGACAGTGTGTAGTGAAGTGAACATCTGGAACGGAAGACGTCACAGAATGAGGGAAAATGCATGAGAGAGGTTCCAGGAGTGAACCTTAGGTCCTGCAATGTTTAGAGGTTGTAGAGATATCGGAGCCAGCGAAGGAGACTCAGTGTGGTAGGAGAGCCAGGAGAGGGTGGTGTTTGGGAATCCAGAGCAAGCAAGTACTGGAAGAAGGTGTGCTCAGATGTGCCCAGCGCTGCTAATGGGGCGAGTTGTTGGGCTCCAACGAGGAATGGGAGATGATCGTTGAATCTAGCAACGTGAGGTCATTTGGGATTTTGACAGCCGTAGATTTGATGAAGTAATGGAAATGAAAGCCTGACTGGAGTAGGCTTTAGAACGGAAGGAGCGAAATTGGAGATAGCGGATAGAGAAAACACTTTCGGGGGTTTCGCTGTAAAGGAGAGCAGAAAAATAAGGTGGGGCCAGCTCCAGCCTTGTCTACCTTATCACTCACTCGTGTCTCTTCCTCTCGTCCCAATCCATTTCCCGCCTGTCCTCTCACTGGGTGGCTGTGTTCCTTGTTGTGCTTCTGTGTGCTGCCTTGGCTCAGCTCATTGAAACACCCTCAAAGCAGCGGCCAGTCCCTCCGTTTGGCAAAGCCCCCTCCCTCAGGACACTAGTGCAGGCCCTGTGTCCCCTTTCAGCAGGCGACCTCGAGATCTTGTGGGAAGGAGGGGTGGCGTGTCCCTTTGACGGCCCCTTTTCCCCCACAGGGTGGACCAGATTGTGGGCAGGTGCCCCGGGGACCGAAAGGCCCGGGAGAAGGGCGACAAGGGGCCCTCGGACACGGAGGCGGCGGATGAAATTAGTATGTTGGGCCGCGTGGTCAAGGTGGAGAAGCAGGTGAGTGTGCAGAGGGCGCTTCATCGGTGTGGCAGCACTAGCCCTCCTCCCAGACGCTCTGCAAAGTCGCGGGGAGAAGCGCAAGGGGAGGGTGCGCTTCTCAAGAGCCGCCACCCTAACCACTCACCAGCCCGGGAGACCCATGCGGGACCCTCGCGTCTGGGCCCAGCAGATCCGCCCCACAGACAAGCCCTGCCCCCCTGGAAGCCCGCCCCCGAGAAACCCGCCCTCCCCTGCCAAGCCCCGCCCTCCCTTACCAAGCCCCGCCCTCCCATGCCAAGCCCTCCCTCCCCTGCCAAGCCCCGCCCTTCCCAGCCAAGCCCCGCCCCAGGTGGCTATAGTCTCAAATCCAACCACGACCCACCCACGTAATTTAACCCCGCCTGGTTGTCTCTCGATCGTCCGGAGGATTCCAACCAGACCCAACTGAATCTTGTTCGGAGGAATAAGCCCCCGGTTCCCAGCTTCACCCGCCCTCCGAGCTCCCCCTTTCCAGACGCGCCCCTCCCGGCCCGGCCCGGCCCTCCGCGGGGTCGCGCTCCTCCCAAGCCCCACCTGTCGCGTTGCCCGGTCCCGGCCCCAAGCCCCGCCTCCAGGCCCGGCCCAGACCCGCCTCCACCCGCGCCCCGCCCCCAGGTGCAGTCCATCGAGCACAAGCTGGACTTGCTTTTGGGCTTCTACTCGCGGTGCCTGCGCTCCGGCACCTCGGCCAGCCTGGGCACCGTGCAAGCGCCGCTGCTAGACCCCGACATCACCTCGGATTACCACAGCCCCGTGGACCACGAGGACCTCTCCGTCTCCGCACAGACGCTCAGCATCTCCCGCTCGGTCAGCACCAACATGGACTGAGGGGCTTCTCCGCGTCGGGACGCACTCGGCCAGCCCCTCTCGGCCTGGCGCTCGGGCCCGGCCCCGGAGGCCTGGGGACTCTGCTCTGACTTGAACTCGCCCCTCGCGGGGAGAGGGGCCATGCGCAGTATTGAGCTGCCTGGGTAGGCGAGATGCGGGCTGCGGGCCCCACCTCAGGAGCGTGAGATGCCAGGCCGCAGAGAGGGCAGCAGCAGCGCTGCCCCGCGACCCTCTGGGCCCCCGATGCCCTGCCCGTTCCATCAAGGCCCAATCCGCCCGCGGCAGGGGCACTGCTGCTGGACCTGCTTTGGGGCTTCTAAAAGCAGGAGAGTGGGAGCGGGTCGCTGGGGCTCTGGGTCTTGAACCAGCTTCCAGCTATGCAAGGTGAGGTCTCTTGGGCCCGCCCTTCGGACAGAGCAGGGAAGCCCTCCCGCCAAGTCCCCACCCCCTTGGGGGTGGGCCTAAGGTGCCCTCACAGGTACCCACAAGCACAGGACCCTGCCATAAGGCAGGTGGGCACCATATATGCAAACTATGTTAAATATGCAACTTTGGGGACCCCCATGGGGTCCCTTTGCCCATCTCTCATTGGGAGATGGGCCCCAGCAGTAGCTGGTCTCAGGCTGCTTGGCCATGGTCCCCATTTCCACTCTTTGGCTTATCACCCCTCCTCACCCAGCATGGGGCCTGTTTCTCCCTTACCTCCTCCAACAGCAGCATCTGGGTCTCTCTTCCCTTTTCAGTGTCCCCTCCCAGGAGCACCCTCCTCCTGCCCGGTGTCCACTTCTCTCTCTGGCCCTCCACTCACATTCGACAGCACACGTTTCTGTGTTCTCCACCAAATCTCCCACAGACAATGCTCCCACATCACACGAACATGTCTCTTTCATTTCCCCAGACATGCAGAAAGCCTCTCACACTCACACTGACACACAATGACACACATGGAGACATTAGCACAGAGCCACTTAGCCTTCCCGGGGCCTCTGCGGCTGATGCCAGTGGGCTGTCCTTGCAGGATGATGTCCACTAAGTGGTGCCCCCCACTCCATTCAGGGAGCACTGAAGTGACCCCAGTTCTCTCTAGGCCCCACCCCAGAGCTTTAGCAGCTCTCCTTTCTCAAGAAGATCTACTCCTCACTGGTCCAGCAGCCCTAACTTCTGCCTCTGCCTGTCCCCAAGGGCCCTCCTTGATGTCCCCACAACACAACTCAGGCCTAGGCCTGTGGGGCCTGGATAGCACTGGAAAGACCCCAGGCCCCTCCCCAGATGGTTATCAGGCCCGCTTCTATCTAGGCTTGCTGCCTTCCTAGTCACTAACTCCCAGAGAGAAAAATGTACCTAGCAACCACCATTGTCCAGGCACCAACTGTGCATCCAGCACTCACACGCACTGTTTCCCCTCTTTCCATACCCCACTGTTCACTTTAATTGGCAGCCCCTATACTGGCATAAACCCCCATCCACTCCAGGCCCCCTTTGGTATCCCTATTCTTTGTCCCTCTTCTGCAAAGCTATTGTAGGTGGCAGGAGAATGATGTGTAGGGGGACCCTCTATGGGGTACCAGTGAACAAGGGGCTCAGGCCCAGCCACCTGCATCTCATGAATGGGGACCTGCATGCACCAGCGCCAGGGCTGGGGTTGGATCTTGCTCAGCCCCATGGTGCCCAGCCTCTGCCCAACATGCCCTCTGCATGTCACCATCATGCCCTGGATGGAGCCTATCCTGGCTAACGTCACCTGCGCTGCACTGTCCCCAGAGAGCCACCCTTGGCCCCTCAGAGACAGAGCTGTGGAGATGGGCCAGAGAATGGGATTACCCTCTGACTAAGGAGCCTGGGGAAGAAGCCCTCGCTCCTTCCGCAATCAAGGTTCTCCACCAAACCAGTTCTCAGATATGCAAGTACCTCACTTTGTTAACTTATTAACTTATTGGTTTCATTAAAGTTTTCTGTAGGATGTGGTTGGCCTTGGCTGCTTGGTGGCTGTGGTGCGGGGCACCTGGCCTGGGGGTGGGAGGAGATAATTTGGATTAGTCAGGACTCTCAACTGTAACAACAAAAATTCAATCCATTATAGCTTATGCAAAAATGAAACTTATTGGCCCAGATAATGAAAAGTCCAAGGGCTGGATTTGGTCCAATGCATAGTTAGATCCAGGTAATAAAACACGTCAGCATTCTGTCTTCTGTCTCAGCCTTCCTCTCAGGCAAGCTGACCGCTCATGATGAGCCCCTGCACCTCCAAGTTAGCTTTCTTTTGGTTCAGTGCTCCAGGGAAGAGTGGTGCCGCTTTCCTAATGGCATACACCGGGCAGGCCCAGTCAGGGAAACAGAAACTGTACTGGGTTTTTCAGCAAAGAGGATTTTCCATAGGAAATGGGTTACGCTGATGTAGAGAATGGGCTGCACTTGTGTTACTCTTAAACACAAGAGAACACTGAGATAACCTGGAGAAAAATCACTGCAGAAAGCAGCTACTGCCCCTAAAGCAGTTGCACAAGGGAAGAGGGTGGGGTTAGCAGAAACCACAAGCTTAATTGGAGATGCGCCCTAAAATGCTGGGCTCAGAGGTCTGAAGAGGGGTTGCTGCCTGGTTGGTGATAGTCCCTCTTAGGGGATGCAGTGAAGATTGGGAGTGCAGAAAAATGCCGGAGGCTGCAATCAACTGTTGGTACCAGGCTGTGGCTGACAAGGTTGGTAAGCAAAGGAAGAAGGAGGTCTGCACTCCTCCTGCCTTCCAGTGTTTCCGTAGTGTCCCTTGTTGTCAAAGGCAGCTGACAAAGGAGTAATGTGGTTTGAGGAGTCCCAGTCCTCATATGACAGACTACAGAGCCTGCATTTGGCACTAAAAGACAATCCTAATACATAAAAAGCCAGGGCCCGTCATGACCTAAATGACCAGACAGATGATCCTGGCTAGTTCGGCAGGAGTGAGTCCTGGGTCCTAGCCGCCCGTGGCAGGGCGAGAGGGAGCTGTGGGAATGGAGTCATGCTGCCATCAGACTGAATTCTGGGTCCCTCCTCCCACCTGCAGGCTCCAGGAACCAGAGCCATGCTTTAATTGGACTGGCCTCTTGGTCTCTTCCCCCCAACCCCTTGCCCACAGGCCCAGGAAACCAGAGCCATGTGCGGTGGGACTGGATCCTACCCGAGGGATCCTGGATTGTGAGAGCATGCAGGCTGGGCTGAGAGACACCGCTCCCCACCCCCCAAGTGCAAGAATTTTTGTGCACTGGGCCTCTAGTAGCTTAATAACTGCTACAGTCCACCCCTTTGGACACTCAGTGTCCAAACACATCAATCCACACATATTTGAATCTGCATATAGCAACAATTTCCACCTAGTAAGATGAAACTATCTTGCATACAAATGAAGACATTCTAACTCTCTCCCCCCAAAATGGGAAAAACACAAAGTCCCCCCATCCAAATAGATGTATCCATCTCTAGGAGTTAGTTGTTGAATCCACATTTGGGTAATGTTAATTTCTCCCCTCCTGCAACTGAACAATAAGCTGTTAAGGTAGCCATCATAATCTCTATAAAACAATAGGGGGAAAGAAGGGAGGAAAAATAAATTAATATATAATGCACGTGTACACACGCATACACACAAAGCAAGGAAGAAAATATGCATGCAGGCCTTCTGGTAACTCATCCAATGCCATGGTTGATCTATACTCTATATCTGTTGATCATATATATATTTTTCTTCTTCTACTGCCCTTTGCCCTCAGCCAGGACCTCAACTGCTTAGGGTTTTTTACATAATAGAGTGACTCAAATAGTCATTCTTGAAGGTTCTGAATCCCCAATGGCCCTGCATGGTTTGGGGTGCCATAGCTTTCATTAACTTCTATTACATGGAAGCACAAAGAGGAAATTCCCCTGGGTTGTAGACCTCGTCCTCCTCATCCTTATCCTCCTGCAGCAAGATTCCCCTTGGTAATGAAGATCAGTAAGGCAGCTAACACATTCATTTGTTCTTTACCTGCTGGTTTAGTAGCATGAGGAGCCCAAAATGGACAGTTAGAAGTTTCAACTTCCCATTCAATGAAAACTGTGTTGCTTCCCTTCCCTTGAGAACTAAAACCTCCAACCTAGCAGAGCCCAGCATTGTGGGCACAAGAAGCAATGTTTTGTGAGTGGGTGCAGTAGCCTGAATAATAGCCACCCAAGGTATCAGGTCCCAATCTCTGGAATTTATAAAATGTTACCTTATAAGGAAAAAAGATCTGTGCAAATGCAATTAAGTTAATGATCTTGACATGAGGAGGTTATCCTGGATTAACCAGTAAATCCAAAATCCAATTGCAAGTGTCCTCTTAAGAGAGAGACCGAGGGAAATTTCATACACAGAAGAGGAGGAGGCAATCTGAAGACAGAAGCAGAGACAGGAATCATGTGTCCACGGCCAGGGGATGCCAGCAGCCACCAGAAGCTGGGAGAGTCAGGGTACAGGGATTCTCTCCCAGAGTCTAGGAAGGGCAGTCCTATTGACACCCTGATTTAGGCCCGAGAAACAACGGATACAGTTCGGGCCTCCAGAACGGTGAGAGAACATATTCTGTTGGGTTAAGTCACCAAGTAATTTGTCCCAGTTCCCACAGGAAACTCATACTGTGGGGCTCTGTGTGTGAGAAATAACAGTGAGAAAACTACTCTCACTACCGCCCATTGGTTCCTGGAAACTTATATTCTGGCTGTGTTAATAAAGACAAATCACTGCTCTCCCCATGTTGGAAAGAGTCCAGTGGAATCAAACTGCACCAGGTAGTCAAAGGAACCCTTCTAAATGGTGGTATATTGGATATTCAACATTGTCTCTGTGGATGGTAAGTTGGGCACACAGTAGTGGCATTCGCCTGATCGGCCTTGGTGAGGCAAGTCCATATGGTTGAACCCAGAAGTAGTGTCCATTCTTCCCACCATCACCACATTGCTCAAGAGTGTGTTGATCAAGCCCTGGGGGGACTGCAGACCGAGGCCGAGTGATGCCGCCGGGGTGTGCCTTCCGGCTGCCCGATTATGCAGAGCCTCCCCTGCCCTGATGCCCTTTGATGAGACTTCCCTGGGGTCAGAAATATCTTCACTCTCTGTGCCCGTTTCTGAAAGTCCATGTAAATACCTCTTCCTAAGTCTTCCTTATCACAAATCCTCCAACCTGTACTTTCTGAGTCCCTGAACTTCTAGCCAAACCATTAGCCACTGCCCAGGAACCAATGTAGATCCATAGCTCTTGTCATTGTTCAATCCAGGCAAAATGGACAACTGAAGCATGAGTAGGATTTAACCACATGTGAATATTCGGGTTTGGGGTTTAGGGGGTGGGGATAGATGTTCCAGCTAGAGGGCATAGTGTGTGTAAAGGTCCAGAGGCACCAGAAAGTGTGGTACATGAAAGGAACAGAAAGAAATCCCTGTGGCTGGGCCTAGACAGAGGAAGAGAGTGGTACAAAATGCGACTTGACAATGCAATGGGGGTCAAGGTGTGCTGGATGTCATAACTCATGCCAAAGAGATAGGGCTTAACTGTGAGGGAACCAGTGGGGAACCAGTAAGAGATTTTGATCAGGGATCAAACCAGGGTAGATCTGTATTTTAGAAACTTTTCTTCCCAGGACGGAAGATGGATTTGAGGGAGCAAGTCTGGGGTGAAGGGAGACGTTGGTAACCAAGTCCCATGGCATTTCACTAATTGAGTAAATGTCTGTAGAACCCCTGCTGTAAATCAGACACTGACACAGCATAATACACTGGAACAACACAGGAGACCCAGTATGGCCCTGAGGTCATCCAGCCCCTGGGGAAAACAGATGCGCAATTAACCAATGCGCATACCACTCTGCGTCTTCTAATTTTGTCTGGCTCAGCAAGGAGGGTTTGCAGGTGGCTCTGGGAGTCCCCAAACTGTCATCAAATGTGGTCTCAAGAGCAGATATTATTTTAGCTTAGTGTACCATTTATCTATTGCTAAATACAAATTGCCTTAAAATTTAATAGCTTAAAAAAACCGTCTTATTTACTCTTAGTTCTGTAGGTCAGCAATTTGGGCTGGACTCAGCTGAGCAGTTTCTGCTGTTCTCACCTGGGGTCACAAATGAGGGTGCAATCATCTGGCATCTTGGCTGAGGTTGGAGGGTCTAAGACGGCCTCATTTACATGTCTGGTGTTGGTGCTGGCTGTCAGCACCCTGGTTGGTTCCCATGTGGGATGGATGGCTCATCTTTGCTGCATGTGCCTTCTCACACTCCAAAGACAAAAGGACAAAAGCAGAAGCTCCATGGCTTCTTGAGGCCCTGGCTCAGTGCTTGCTGTAGGGGCTCAGTTTGCCTTGGAGTGGGGGGCTCTGAATCTTTCAATGATTACACTCTTCCAGGTCAAAGAAAACCATGCTCCATATCTCCTAATTTAGTGAACTTGTTTCATGTACTTTGGAACGTTGCTGTTGCTCAGACAACTTCTTTGTTTCCCCCCTGAGAGGCCGAGTGGCACACCTTCCTTCTGTACCCACTTCTTGTGTGAACAGGATTGTGAAGGCTGCCGCCCTGGTGTAGAAGCTGGCTGGGGCCCTCACAACAAATTCTACCTACTGGGTGCCTGAAACCACAGCATGTCATTTCCTCACATTCTGGAGGCTGGAAGTCCAAGGTCAAGGTGTCAGCAGGGCTGGCTTCATTCTGATGCCTTTCTTCTTGACTCGTAGGTGGCCATCTCCTTTTCAGGTCTTCCCACGATAGTTTGTCTGTGTGTAAACATGTCTGTTCTCTCCTAATCACCTCTTCTCATAAGGACACCACTCATATTAGATTAGGGCTTGTCCTGAGGCAGGTTAGAAAGAAGCTAGGAAAATTCCATGGCAAGTGGAATGGGGCAACTAAGGCAAAAAGCTGAACAAACTGGTGAGCAATTTACAGCAGGCTAATAAACCCAAGGGCTTATCTTCCCTAAACAAGAAGGACACTCAGGAGCAAATAGTTCACACATTCTAGACTGTGTTGGGACAGACCTGCCTGGTCCCCGTCCCTCTTCAGTGACAGAAAATGACCCAGTCCCTTTGTGAGCTCATTTTGGTACATCAACATATTGAAAAACTCACCTGGAAAACTGATTAATATTCTGCTGAGACCCTCCCCCGAAACCTCCCTAGAATTCCTTCCTACAGAAGACATACACCCCCTCTCCCAAACAAAGGATTCTGGCACATCTCTAGGAGCTCCTTTTGGACTTGCAACCAGGAGAACAGTGGGCAGCGAAACCCCTGGACCTGCCTCCAAGGCCCTCTTTTCTCTGACTCTTCAGGAAGCTGACAGCAGCCTCACCGTGGCTCACTCCTTTCCTCTAACATTCCTAGGGAACCAAAGCCACCCACCTAGTCTCCTGTTGCTTCTTCTATCCTAGGCTCTCCCTTGTTTCACGTCCCCAGCGTTAATAAACATCCCCTCAGAATCACCTGGACTCCTGTTGTGAAATCTTTCCTGCCTGAGGTCAAGAACCCACGCACCACTGGCCAGCCTGAGGCAGACCCGCTCCGGGCCAGTCCCTTGCCTGTCAGGTAACAGCCCTAAGAACCCCATTTTAATGTAATCACTTCTTTAAAGGCCATTTCTCTAAAGGGTCATATTTTGAAATACTGGGGGTTAGGACTTCAACAGATGAATTTTGGGAGTCACAGTTCAGCCCGTAGCACCTGGAGTGGAGTTTGACCCTCTGTCCTGGCCCCCTTTCTACTGTAGACACTCAGGCCTTGTTCATTCTCAGCTGGACAGGCCTAAACACGTGTCTAGATATAACGGAATCAGGTGGTTTGGAAACCTTTCTCTAGTCCCACAGCCTTTGCTACAACATAGGAAAAGATAAAATCATCCCAACCAAAAACGGGTGGACTAATTCTCACCCTGCATACATGTTGAGCACGTGTCTAGCATGTCGTTGCAGCCAAAATAAGTCAGATCTGTCTCCACAATACATTCTTCAATGATGGTATTAGATTGTATTATTCCTCTGAAAGCCTTCCGTCCCCATCGTTACCATGGCTACCTTTGGGCAGAGAGAGTGTCTTACAATGGGTTTCCTACCGACAGATTCGGAGACAGAGATTGGCGTGCAGGTTTATTGGGGAGTGCTCTCAAGAAGGCAAGACCCAGCAGAGGGAGATGGGGATCTGTAATGTGATTTCAACCTAGGTATCTGCTGACCTTCGGAGCTCTGGAGCTCAAATAGCCTTTCCCAGTTGTACCAAAGCCAGGGAAGGAGGCGGGTCTTCGCATCAGCTAATCACTGGCCCCTGGAGGGCCCTGACTTTGGCAGTTCCCTAAGGCCAAGCTTGATTCCCAGACTGTGGCGAGTCAGCAGCTGAGATCCCCAGGATGTGGAGAATGGGTGCACTGGCCCTGAAGGGGGATCTGAGAACCACAGCATCTATTCCCCACTGACTGTGGGGCTGGCCATGGGATTTACCCTAGCCCACAGAACGTGTGCGGAAAAACAGTGTGCTTATTCTACGGTAAGGTCATTAGGGGCATGGCAGGTTCTGCCAGGCCTCCTGGTGCTTCCTTCCTCCTACATGAGAATACTCAGCTGTTGTTCCTTCATCCTGGGCCCAGAAGGTAGTCATGTGAAGTAGGCTGGAGCCAGACTGGAAGTCAGGAGGCCAGCCTGGCCCAGCCAGTATCAACTGAACTGCAGTTGTCTTGGAGACTTAGCAGTGTGCAATAATATTTTATTTTCTTGGCCACTTTGACTTGGGGCTTGCTTGTTTCACAGCATTATCACAGCAAGACCTGACTAACGCAGCTAGTCAGGTGGATTTTATTTGGAACAGTGAAGTAGAAGGTTTCATTATACATTACAAAGAAGAACATTCTTTATACTTTCCTGAAACATCTTTGTTTTGTCCCAAGTGGCTTTTCTGGCACCAGATACCTTCTCTTCTCTTTTTGTTTTCTTCCTCCCATCCCACCCCTTTGACTTTCCAACAGCCTCTGAAGTTGGTGGGAGGTGTGAACGATTTCTAGGAGGGAACAAAAATTGCTTTGGGGAGGATCCCAGGTGTCACTTCAGCTCCTTGAGGGGCATGAAGCGCCATCCTCTGCACATGGCTGGGCACAAATGGGACTAACAACTGCTGGTTGGCAGGACAAGAGGAAAGCGGGGCCACCTGGGATCTCACCTCCCACCTGGGAATCCTCCTGGCACCTGTTATGTGAGCCCACAGCCACAAGGCGTCAGTAAAGACCTTGGCTTGGTGTTGTGGGGCCAGCCTGCAGCCAAGATAGCAGCCTCTCAAACTCACAAAGTCCCTGTTCACAATGCATTACTGTCTAGACAGAAAATAAACAAAAAACAAGTTAATTTCAGAGCGAGATACATGCTGTGAAGAAAACAGAATGGAAATGGGATAGTGACAGCATTGGGAGGCAACTTTACTGGGAAGCTCAAGGGAAGCAAAAGCCCTTATAATGGTCTGAGCTGCCAGGCTCTCAGGGGCTGGCTGTTCAAACTGCCACATTTTGCAGATGGGGAAACTGAGGCCCAGTAAGCCAGGCCAGAGCCTAGAGCTGAGCCCACGTCTCTTGGATGACCTTCCTCCTCTCAGCTTCTTAACTTGCTTCTTGTGAGCTCCGGGGGAAAGGAGAGGATTTGGGGGCACTCTCAGAATGTGTGGGCTAAGTAGGGACCCGAGGAGAGGGACACCTTCATAAGTCTTACATGGAGACCACACAGAAACCACAGCGTAGTGGCAAAGAAGTCCCACGAGTTCTGTTTTTCCCGCGATGCAACCTCAATGCTTAAAAAATAAATTAAAAAAATTAAGCATCAAATTCTTTTTGAAATTTTGGTTTTGATGCCTTTGTCTGTTTGAGGGTGTGACCCTGGGGAAGCCATTCCCCCTCTGTGAGCCTGAATTTCCCTCAGCTGCAAAATCTGAACCCAGCTTTCCTGATTTCAAAACCACTGCTCCATCCAACACCTCCTCCCCTTGGGTGGGCGGGGGGGGGGGAGGGAGAAAAAGAAATAACAAAACTACTGCTCCATTAAAAAAAAAAAAAAGGAAAAGAAAAGCAAGCACTGCTTTGGCCAGTCCTTGTGAGACCACAGGCAGCCCCCTGCCTCCTCGGGTCTGGATCCCCTCCCTCTGCTTCCGAGCCTGTCCCTGTCACCCACCTCTGCCCTAAGTATGCCCACAAGACCACCAGAGATAGCCAGCTCGGTTAGAGTCTCCAGTGACCCGAGAGGTAGGTGAGGGCTTGTTATCCTCAGTTTGCCAACCAGGAAGCAGGACTTGCTCAAGGTCACTCAGCCAGTAGCAACAGAGCCAAGATCTGAATCAAAAGTTACATTTCGCTTCCTCTGCCCAAGGCTCTCATGCAAGAGTGTGACTCCCCCACAGAAAGTTTTTATGTTGGAGAAACTAAGCTTCATTTCCCTAAAATTTATGTTCATTCAGCTGGTCCAGGAGGAGTCACTTGGTATGGTGCTGCCACCTTCTGAGCAAAGGGAGGTATTGCATCCCATCTCTGGCTGGCGCTATCTGAGCCAAACCCAAGAGTAACATCCGGCTGAAAGAAGTCCTAGACATGGGTCACTCCATCCACAAAATTATGGAGGTCCCAAAGGTGACTGAAACAAGCCACTTACTTTTGATGCTCCTTCTTCCTCTTTTCCCACCTTCTGCTGATCCCTGCAGTTGAACCAACACCTGTTCTCCCCAGAACTGCTCTGCACTGCATGGTTGCCACATTGAACAGCCTAATTTTACCTGACTTTTCAGCAGCATTAGGCACTGCTGACCGCCTCTCCTTCAGGAAACACCTCCCGTGGCTTTCACGGCATCTTTTTTTGCTGGTTCGCCTCCTGCCTTCCCAGAGGCTCCTTCTCAGTCTCTGTCCTTCCTCTCTTACATGTCTGTTCCCCCAAGGCACTGTCCTTGCCCACTCTCATCATCCTCATGGCAATCACAGATATGCTAGTAGCTCCACAAGTTTATTCTCAGTCCAGACCTCACTATTGAGTGCTTGGCCCATTTACCTGGACATCAACCCTAGATGACCAACATATTACTTCTGTTTTTATAATCTCTCTCATCCGTCTCTCTGGTCACCACTTATCCTAGGCCCCTCTTTGTTGCTTAAATCAATGTGATAGTATTCTCAGCATTCTCCAGTTCTCCAATGTCTCAAATCCATTCTAGTTACAACAGAGTGATTTTTCCTAAACACAAGTCTAATTCTCTTTCCATCCTACTCATTACTGCATGGTTCTCCATTACCAACAGGATCAAGTTCAAGCTCCTCAATCTGTCACTCCAGGGTCATAATCTTTCAAATATATCCTTTGCCCCTCTGAACATCCGCCCTACATGCTAACCACACTGGACTTGTTGCTTTTCCCAGTCAAGCCTTATTCATTCATGCCACTTGGCCATTCCACATATTGTCACCTCCCCTGGAATTTCCTTCTTTCATGTGCTCAAGTCCAAATTCTAACCCCCTCCATTCCACCATATGAGTACCTAGTATGTGTCACAAACTTTGGTGAGTGCCTTCACAGCAGCAACCCATGGGTAAGTCCCACTGCTATCCCCATTTTACAGGTAAAGAAACTGAGACTCAAATAAGGGAAGTGAATCACTCAAGGTGCGCATTCTGACTCACACCAATTCTAAGTTCCAACTGTTCTCTTTATGTAGGTCTCAGACCTCTAACATCTTTTCCACGGCTACCAAATACCCAGAGGCATAGGAGACTTGAGTTCTAATCTCAAATGAGCTACTTATTACTACCACTCACTGTGGTAGAGATTGCTGGTTGTCCACCAAAACCCCCCTCCCATCTTCCATTGTATCTGTGTTGCTGATAAACACATGGTTGCCAGCTAGAAACCATATTTCCCAGCCTCTCTTGCAGCTAAGTGTGGTCATGGTGATTACATTCTTGTCAAGAGAATCGGAATGAAAGTGATGCACTTAAATATCTCTTGCTATGTGTACTATCCTAAGTACATTAAATATTTTAACTCAGTGGATTACTAGCTTTGTGGTGGTAGGCAAGTCACTTTACCTCTACATAACATGAAATAATAATATATTAAGTCCGATCATTGAGAGTATTAGGCAAGGTATTATAAGTCAGTACTGAATAAGCTACCTAGCAGAGAGCTCAGGTAATTAGGGCTGAAAATTTGAAAAACTTTGAGGTGAAGAAGAGGAAGAGGAGGAAGAGGTAAAGCATCGCTATTTCAAAATACTGATGGAAAACTGAAGATGTGGGGGATTTCTCACATTACCTTTATAGTTTAGTATTATTTTATTTTGAATCACATATAGGGGAACAGGCAAACTTAACCAAATTAAATGAGGGAGAGGTGGTTCCCTAAAGGGAATATAGGGAAACCTTTCACCAGGAGAAGGGCAATTGGATCTTGGATGGCATGAAGAGCAGTTGTCCGCTTCTACTTTTGGGTCTCCCCCTGCAAGCTGAAGAGCCCCAGTCTTTTGTCACTTACAGGGGATGGGCTTTGAAGTCATCTTCCCACTCTGGACCCCTTATCTGGATACTAATAGCTTTCTTGACACCGATAGTATTAACATTGGAAACAACTATCACTTATTGGGAACGTACAGTGTGTCAGGCACTGTACTGAGCTTGTCAGATCATTGATTCCACCAGTTGGGTGTGCATGTGATGGGATGCATTTTAGATTAGAATGAAAAACAAAAACAGAGGCTCAAGGTGTAAAGTGGCTTTGACAGATGTCATATATGTAGTTTGAAGCCAGAATTTAAACCCAGTTCTGTATGATCCCAAGATTTGGACTTTTCCTTCAACCCTTGTGGCCAGTCTATTGACCTTGCTCTGAGTGCAGATCCCAGGTATACGTACACTCTGCGCATGCCTCCAACTAGCTCTGAGGTGAGCCAAACCCAGAAGCCATGAGGGAAAAAAAAATGGAAAGATCTGATGACATAAAAATTGTTAACTTCCAGAAGGCAAAAGATAGCATAAACAACGTAAAATAACCAGCAAGGGTGCGGGAGAGAATATTTGCAACATTTACAAAAAAAAAAAAAAAAAGGTTTACCATTCACAATAGAATATGAACTCTTCATTCACAATAGAATATGAACTCTTATAAATAATAACAACCCAGTAGAAACATGGGCCTGAGCCCGTATATGAACAAGTAATTCTTAGAAGAAATACAAATAGGCAGTTAATGTCTTTATTGATAATCAAAGAAATAGAAATAATCTATTTTCATTCATAGAGGTAAAAATTGAAGACATTGCTGATGTCTAGCGTAGTCAAGGGCAGGAGCCAACAGCGCTGGCAGGAAGGTGAATGAATCAGGGAATCAGAGAACTATCTGGCAGTGACTATCACAATTATATTTGCTCATATCTTCTAATCCAGCAATTCCCCTTCGAGGAATCCTTCTACAGAGCATTACCCGTGACAGTGGAATTTGGGATACAAGCTAAAGTTCAATAGGAGACTGGTTAAGTAGATTATACACAATTCAGTCACTAAAACGATTAAGGCAGAGCCATATTTACTGATGTGGGAAGATTTCCAAAATATATTAAATGAAGTAAGTCCAATTAAATAAAAATAATATAATCTCATTTATGTAAAAAAGAGGTGTATATTATGTATATGCATGTAATGTCTGGTACATAATGTACACATCATATATGTGTGTGTGAAAAAACTTGAGGGGGGCTCTGAAGCAGGTTATTTTATTAGTTTTTAAAAAGGCACTTTTTATTGATTTCACAGAGGAAGAGTGAGGGAGAGAAAAATAGGAACATCAATAATGAGAGCGAACCATTGACCAGCTGTCCCCTACACGCCCCACACACTGGGAGTCAAGCCTGAGAACCAGGCACGTGCCCTGACTGGGGATTGAACCATGATCTCCGGGTTCATAGGTTGATGCTTCATCACTGAGCCATGCCAACCTGCCTCAAGCGTGATTTTTAAAAACAAACAAATAATAATAGGCTCATATTCTCTGTCTGCCAGAGTAGGCTCAGGTGCCAAGGGGGTGGTGTGCCTGGATGTGCCAACTTTATGGCAGAGCCCCCAGCTATAGCTGCCCACTAGGAGGAGGCAAAGGAGAAAGTCCCTCTGCATACCACCTTCTAATGAGCCATGTAGGACTCCCTGACCTGGTTGTACCCCCGTTCTTTGTGGCATATCTGGACCTCTCTTCATCCTGCAAATAAGAACACCCTCTTCCAAAAAGCCATGTGTATGGTTGAGTAGGTTGCTTAGCCTCCATAGAATGAGGCCAAAACCTACACCCAGCTCGCAGAGCCACAGTGAGGACTGAAGGAGAAAGGGCACGTCAGGCCTGCTGTCCTCACAGTGCTGGCCCACCAACATGCTAGGGAAGAGCTGTGTTTCCCTGCCCCCCTCCCTCAGCCCAGCCTCACTGCCCCCCAGCCCCTGTGAAGTGTAAAGGGTAAGAAATGTGGTCCTGTCTACAGAGTTTAGAGAGCTCACAAGTTCATGGTTGAACTGGGACGAGAACTCAGAGCTCCCAACTCCAACTCAGATGCTAGCCCAGGGCCATCTTTCGGCCGTAGCTCCCAGCTCAGGCCTGAGAGCAGGCACTCGGCTCTGGCACTTCCTAAGACACTGAGCCACATGTGGGATGGAAGTGGGCACAAGGAGAAATCAGGTTCTGTCCTCAAAACCTCAGTCTAGGGGTAAAGACTACTCATCAACCCCAATATGTGATGAAATGGGCCTTTTCACAGGTGGAAAAAGACCTGGGGAGGGCAGAGTCCTAGGAGCTGAGGCATAAGGAACGCTGTGTGTCTGGTGGTTGGAGTGAAGGCTGGAAAGGCCCTGGAGGCTGGCGGGGACAAGGCTCACTCCTCGTAGTCCCTGTGGTCATGTTTCCCAACAACAATTCCTATATTTCCTGTATTTCCTCTATCTGCAGGGCACATTTCAGGCCTTGGGCCTTTACCTGGATGTCCTCCCCTACCCTTCATCACCACAAGCACTGGGGCTTCTCAGACCTGAGCTACTTGGCAGCACCTGCCCAGGCCCCCCAACATGTGTCTCTACATTGCACACTCCAGGCAGGCCCAGATCTCAAGTCCCAAAGTAAGTGCCTGTCTCCTCTCTCCAGACCAGTGGCCTAGGGATGGAGAGCATGGCTATTTACCCCAACTCACCCAAACCAAACAGCACTGCTGTTTGTACTGTGCTCTCAGAAACCGGGTCTCATTTGAATCCTTGCGCACACACCTTTGAAGTTGGGAGTATTCTTCCCCATTGTACAGAGGAAGAAACTGAGGCCTAAAGAGGCTCAGTGACTTCCTCTGCATCCATGGCCACAAAGTGGCAAAATCAGGTCTGGGACCCTGCTCTTGTTCCACTCAGATCCTTGGCCAGCCTCAGCTTGGGAAGGGAAGGGTTCTGGATATACTAGAGTGGGCATGCTCACCCCACTTGGAAGAGTAATTCACTGAGCCCCAATTTCCTGACTTCTGGGATGGGGATGAAACTACCTAGCAGTGCTAATTTACAGAGCTGAGTGGCAGTTAAAGGAAAAGTTGCACGAGAAAGAGCACCTACTGGGTGCTGTTAGGCCCCATCAGACCTGCACACAGTAGGACTCAACAAATTCTGACTTAGTCCTGAAATCAGCAGTAATCCTGACCCAGCATTTCTAACAGTAGGGCATCGAATTATGCAAGAATGGATTAAGAAATTCAAGAGGATTATTTAATAATCAGCTAAATGATCTAAGTAGCCTGGGAAAAGACTAGGACCAGACTGTTCGTTTAATTTGTTCAACAAATGTTCTTGCACACTGAGCTGGGCTGGAATGGTGATGGTGATAATGATGAAGATGATTATAGCAGCTTCTCTCAATTATTAAGAATCTACCATGTGCCAGGTACTTTATATGGAATCTTATTATATCAACCTATAAGGGCTGGGTCACTCCCTATTCTCTCTAATAGGGAGGTGCTAGTCAGGACAAGGGAGAGGCAAACGAGGCAGCCACAGCACAAGTTTAAGGAGGCACTTGTTGTTATGACTCTAAAGACATCTGCCTTACCTAGTCCCTACGCCTTGTTTGTGCTGGACACTAATGATGTGCTTCCCAGACCCAAAGACCCAGCCAAGATATGAGAGTGAAATCAACAGGACCAAGGGAGGCAGGCTGCTTTAAGGAGGTAGCCCCAGGGAAGAGGTGAGAAATAGCTATCCATAGGAAGCTGGTGTGAGTACAAGCATACACCGATTTATTACACTTTGCTTTATTGCATTTCATAGATGTTACATTTTTACAGATGGAAGGCAAGCAGAACGATTGCGACTCACTTTATTGCAGAGACCTACTGAACCTGCAGTATGCCCGTACAGTAGGAGAACCCAGACTCAGAAGCTAAGTTGATTTGCTTGAGGTCAGGCTGCTAGTAAGAGCTGCTTCTGGAGCTGGATCCTGAGGCTGTCAGAATAAAGCCTCTAGATCAAGCATGTCAAACTCAAAGGCTAACACGGGCCAAACAAACAAGGTTTAGGGGGGGCCGCAAAAACACAACAGCTTCCATTTTCATGGAAACATAGGTTTATTTCAATAGAGACATGCTGAATACAAAGGGCTGAAATAAGTGGGTAAGCATTAACATAAAATAATAGAACATTTTAATAAAAATTAATCTTTTTTTCTTGAACATTAACTTACCAGACACTGAATAACTGCACAAATTAATAAGCGTGACGCAAATAAACCTATTTTCCTTGTTCTCTGAAAGTGAAATATTTCCTGTTGTGCACACCAAACCAGTCCAAAACCAATGACCAATGACCATCAGGTGCTAAAATATTCGCTGCTGGTATTAGTAGGGAGAAATGGTGTGCCTGCGTGGAACGTGGGTAAGGGAAACGAATGCAACACGATTATAGTAATCAGTCATGAGCAAACATTGTAGTTCGTTATTAATAATTATGTACAACAGGATATTGTAAAAATTAAGTTATGAAATTTTTATTAAAACATTTCTTACATACCGTTATATTGGGCATCAAAAATATTTATTGTGGGCCACATGCTGCCTGCGGGCTGTGAGTTTGACATGCTTGCTCTATATTCTGGCAAGGTCCCTTCATCCTTCCCTCCAGCTGGGAGGATCAGACCCTCCATAGGTCAAGGATTTGGGGATCCAGGTGGTGGGCCACCCCAGCTTTACCTTCTCCTCTGCCCACCTGTCTGTTGTCCAACTTGTCAGCCGCCCTTTTGGGAGGGATGAGGTGGGAAGTCACTCAGCAGCTGGACTCCCTCTTCTACTGCCCCTCTGAACTCCAGAAAGAGGCAGGCGTTGGGTTTCCACAGGAATCCCTTCCATATTGAGAGGACTCGTTCTGCTCAGGCTCAAGTCCAGAGGAGAGAACACGGTTTATCAATTTCTTATCTACCCATCCCCGAATTTGCTGCTCACTTATTGTGAGGCTTAATGCCTTGTGAAATAGCAGATCAGGGATATTAGCCCCATTTTACTAGTGGAGAAACTGAGGCCCAGAGAGAAGAGAATCAGAACAGTGTCTAGTCCAGGGCTAGATCCCGCCCCAAGTCCCCTCCCCCCCCCCCCCCCCCCCAATCCAACCCTCCAGCTTCTGTCTCTGGTCTGGGGTCCTTGCAAAGCCAGGGCATACACTGGCCTTTGTGAGCCCAGAGCTCAGGCCAGTCCCTTTTCAGAGGCCTCTCAACCCTTTCACCCCATCCTGTCCCCGAAAGCCCCATTATTTTAGGGGAGACCTTTATTCATTTGCCAAACACTCCTGTCACCCATACCCGAACTGCTGGCTCCAGAGCTGGCGCTGGCCAGCCTCCTTCCTGCCTCAGTCTCTCTTCCAGCCTTCTCCTACATCTTGGAAACACCTAAGGATCTTTCCAGAGTCAACAGCAGAGGGTGGCCAGGAGCTCACAATGGTGATCAGGATTGAGGCCAAATCCTGCCGGGCCTGAACAAGCTCCGTGTCCCTCATCTGTGAATTGGGGACTGTGCCTATATCACAATGTTGCTGCAAAGCCATTAGGCCTTTTCGCTTCTACACATGGCCTCCTCTGTACTTGGATACCTCCCTGCCTTAGAATGGGCTCTTCCCTTGCACCTCCTCCAACTTCTCAAGATATACTCATCACCACAGCAAATGTCACCGCCTCCCTAAAGCTTGAATTGACCCATCCCCAACCAGCTGAGACCATTCCCTCCTTTGGGTTTACCTGCTGGAATGCACTGTTTTCTAGTCCTTATCACAATCTTGTACCAACATGAGTTGATGTCTAGGCCTATCATTCTTTAGTCCCGTGGTCGGCAAACTGTGGCTCGCGAGCTACATGCGGCTTTTTGGCTCCTTGAGTGTGGCTCTTCCACAAAATACCACGGCCTGGGCGAATCTATTCTGAAGAAGTGGTGTTAGAAAAAGTTGAAGTTTAAAAATTTGGCTCTCCAAAGAAATTTCAATCGTTGTCCTGTTGATATTTGGCTCTGTTGACTAATGAGTTTGCCGACCACTGCCCTAGTCCTACCTGAACTGTGACCCCATAAGGGCATGTCACAGTTGGCCCAGGGCCTGGAATAAAGGTAGCACCAACTTGGAGAATAACCATCACTATCAGTTATTGAGGTCTGCCTAGGTGTCAGGCACTGCGTCCAAGGCCTCACATTGCATTTGATCCTCATATCCACCTGAGACTGGGACCATCTCTCCCTGAGGACACAGCCTCAGAAATCTGAATGGACAAGGGAGAGCACCATGGCTCAAAGCTAGGGTTTTCTGAATCCCCATGTCCCACCCACCTTCCCTCTAACCTTCTCTGCTGTCTTCTTCCAGCAACAGGTGGGGGCAGCACCACCAAGCTCCCCCTCCCAGGAGCTGGGAAATCCAGTGGTGCCCTTGGCTTACCCTGCCCTCTGGCGGTGGCAGCGTCTGCCTTCCAGATTATGACATAACAATTGCACAACTCAGATATTTTGAAAGAAACTGTCAATTTCCTCCCGTGGGCACTGCCAGAGGTTGTGGTCTCCATGCCACCCCGAGTCCCTAACTGCCTCAGGACTCTGGAAGCCAAATATAGCCAAGGGTTGGACTGATAAGGAAATGAAAATGCAAGACTGTAAAGTGACCCAGTTTTATTTTGTGTTTTGGAGGCCAGATGGGGCATTGCTCCACTCTGCAGGGGCTGAATGTACAATCTCCCCCTCCCTCCCCAAGGCGGGAGGCCCAGCGCCCTCAGGGCCCAGGCAGCAGGAGCAGAGGCCCCAGTAAATGCGCAGCTCCAGGGACCCAGGGACCCAAAGGAGAGTGGGGGGACCAGGCAGAGAACCTGGAATGGCTCAGATTGGGGGTGGAGGAGGGCGGGAGAGTCGAGAGGAGAGGGCACAGAATCCAAGAACGTGGAGTCCGAAAGCGGGTCCAGTGCCCTTTTTACTGATGAGGCTCCTGGTCAGAGAAGTGATGCCAAACCCTCATCCAGCAGGAGGCAGGGCCGGGAGTGCCGCCAGGTGCACAGCCGGCGGTAACCCCGCACTAGCCCGCTGCCTCCACCCTCACGGAGGGTGCGTGCGGGCTCAGGCGTTGGGTGAAGCCGTGTGGCCGGCAGACTCCGTTCTCCTCTCCAGCACACCAACGAAGTGGGGGGCCGGGCTCAGCAGCTCACAGAGCCGGCGGGCGGCCCAGACCCCAAGTCCGAGAAGCAGTCGAACTCGCTCTGGCCCAGGAAGAGCTCGGGCAGCTCGCGCACGCGGTGCAGTCCGAGTTCGAGCTCCAGCGACGTCAGCGCCTCCTCGTCGATGAGTTCGGCGTCCATGCCGCCCAGGGCGTGCAGGGGCGGCGGCGGGGCCGGGGATCCCGGCGCCGGCTGCAGACCCGGGGGACCTCCCGGAGCGCCGGAGGGCGCGGCCGCGCGGCCAGGGTACATCGTCGTCACCGGCTGCAGGTGCGCGCTACCAGCGGCCGGCGGCGGTCCAGCCGCAAAGGGCGCAAAGGCAGGCGGCGGCCCGAAGGCCCCGAACGCCAGGGCCCCAGGCTGGGGTGGCGGCGGGCCCAGTGGAGCCCCCCGTGGCCGCAACCCGTTGTCCAAGCCCGGGCCCGCGTAGGGCTGCAGCGTCCGGAGCGCCTGGGGGCCTTGGGCGGGCGCAGCGGGCGGCGGTCGCTGCACCAGGCGGTAACCTTCGGCGAGCATCAGGTGGTCGGTCATGACGGCAGGATGACTGCCTGCGGGGACGACGGGCCGACGGTCAGCGCGGGCGGCTCCCCGACCCGGTCAGCTGTTCTACTGCAACAAGGAATCCGGGTCCCTTGTCCTCCCCGCAATCCACACGGACAAAAGGAAACAGAACCGGACCGCTGCTTCTGCCTCCGCCAGGACGCACGCACTCCGAGCTCTCGTGCGCCCGCGGCCGCAACTCGCGGCGACGAGGAGACCGCACAGCCTGCCGGCTCGGGTTCGGAGACCTCTGCGCCTCGCGGGCTCCTCCGCAATTTATATCCAGGGGCGGGGCCGCCCCGCTCTCGCGCGCTCATTGGCTGGATGAGACGCGCCTGGGAAGACCGCGCCGCGCCTCCGGGAGGTCTCAGCACCGCCCCCGTCCGAGCTCCGCCCTTTGGACCCCCAGCCGCGCTGCCCGCCAGGAGAGCTGCATCGTGCTGGGTGTTCAGCCCCCCTTTCAAGGGTCTTGGCCTGAATGTCCCAGGCTCAGCCTCGGTACTAGCTGGGCCGAAGCTGAACTGATCAGAGGTGTGGACTCCCAGCTCCAGGATTACAAATCCAATCTCCTAATTTTTCAGGTGGAAGCCCAGGCCCAGGAGAAGAAGGGGTTTCTTTGGGAACACACAGCAAAGCCTTGACAGAAGCGACACTTGCACCCAGGCCTTGTGATGGCCATCAGGCTCCTTAGCCGTGCAGGGTCCTGGGGTAGGTCAGCTGCCCCTCCCCAGAACCCAAGGGAACCAGTTGCCCCTTCTCTGGCTCTCACTTGTCTGTGGAGGCATGTACTGAGTTGTTATTAAAGTAATTTATGGGCATGTCTCCTTGAAGGACTAGTTCATCTTCGTGACCTCAGCACTTGGCCCAGAGCCTGGCCCAGAGCAGGCTTTTGTAAAAGTTACGTGAATAAACAAAACGATGGAATGAATTGCAACTCATTCTCCCGAACTTCCGTTTCTTCATCTGTAAAATGGGGACAACCCCGCAGGGTTGTTGGAGGGTTAAATGAGGCCATGTATGTCCAGTGCCCAGCACAGTGCCTAATATCTAGTATCTCAAATGAATGAAAGGCCGGATGTAGTTCTGTCCCTGGAGATCTGAGTGGGGGATGTTGCACCTTTCCTACATAATATAATAATAACTGAAATGTTTAGAGTGCTTTACATTCTACAAGCTTCTTGTGGGGGGGGCAGGGCATGGATTATCAACCCCATTTTGCAGATAAGGAGACAGAATTGGCATGTGAATGCCTGTGTTCTTAGAGCAGCTGGAGTCTCTCCCAGTGGCCAGGAGAGAGCCTCCCTGAACCTTGCTCTCCAGTTTGCCACTCTACCCCTCCCTAAGTTGCTCCCCTGCCCTGGTAGTGGCCTTGAACTTCCTGGAACTTGGGTTTATCCAGTTGGTGCAGAGGGGAGAGCCCTAGAGTGAGAGTCCAGAGGCCCTAATTCGAATCAGATATCTCCACCACCTGCAGACAGTGTGACCTTTGTGTGTTGGGAGGAGGGTGTCATGCGGTTGCCAGGGCCTCAACTTTCTGTTCAGGGAAAGGGAGACTGTAGTTTCTGCCCCGTCACCCTGAGAGTTTGTGGGAAGGTCACAAGTGACCATAGGTGTGCTCACATTTTTTGCAAAGTGTAAAAGCAGCACACCAGAATTGATTGTCCTGAGTCGCTCTCCAGTTAAGGCCTCATACAGAAATTCCTAAACCTAGCCACACCTCAGACTCACTTGGGATGTATGAGGATGGAGGAGAGAGGGCTTTGAAAAGTACCGAATTGCCCTAAACAGTTTGGCTCAGTGGATAGAGCATCGCTCTGCAGACTTCAGGGTCCCAGGTTTGATTCTGGTTAAGGGCATGTACCTTGGTTTCGGGCAAATCCCCAGTAGGGGGTGTGTAGGAGGCAGATGATCAATGTTTCTTTCACGTCTGATCTTTCTAACTCTCCCTTCCTCTCTGTAAAATAAAAATAAAAATAAAAAATCAATCAATAAAATATATGTTTAAGAAAAAGAAAAGTACCGAATCTCTGTCCTCACCCCACCCTCCTGACTCAGACTTTCTGAGGGCATTTTGAATAATAAGAATTTATACTTTTCAAAAGTAACCTTGTTATTCTGACATAGTTGGTCCAAGGGCATCACCATTTGGGAGCCATTAAACCACTATCCAGTTTTCCATGTTTAAAAAAAACAGTGTGTGTGAATAATGTTAAAAAGGCTCTTTAGCCAACAAATAGTTTTTTGAACAACTGCTCTATGCCAAGCATTGATCTGTTCGTGGTTTTTAAGGTTTCAGGGTCAAATAATTCTTTGAGAATCCAATGAAAGCTACAGACATCATGGTCACAAACTATTACAAAGAAATTGGACTGGTTAAGCGGCTCTTTGTGGGGTCCATGAGACAGCTCAGGGATTCATGGAGTCTGGGTTAAGAACCCTTTTTAGGTACTTGGGGATATATAGTTAGCAGGGATCTAAGTAAAATAATTATCCACATGTTCGAAAGTGGCAGGTACTATGGAAAAAAGGAGAAGTGGAGTAGGGAAGAGACTAGGGGTTAAGGGGGTGGGTTGCAGTATTGCACAGGATGGTCAGAGTAGGCCTCACTGAGACCGTTTGGTTTGAGCAAAGACTTGAAGGAGGAGGAGGAGGTATTAGTCACATGATGTTTGGGCCAGAGTGGTCCTAGCAGAGGGAACACTGGACTGTGCTCATCAAATTGTAGTACCAAGGGCCTTGTTAGAAATGGACATTCCAGGACCCTACCCCAGACGGAATCAGCTTCTGAAACAGTAGCTGGGCTGAGCAGCTATCTGCACTTCAATAAGCCCTGTAGGTGATTCTGAGCCCCTGAGTTAAAGTAATGTCTCAAGGCAGGTGTAACAGCCATGGGGGAGTGTGGCTGGAGAAGGAGGAGCTTGGAAGGGGTGGAGGTATGAGTGTGTGTGTGTGTGTGTGTGTGTGTGTGTGTGTGTGGTGTGGGGTGTGTGTGTGTGTAGTGAGGAGCATCACAAGGGGCCTTATGGGGCCCTGTAAGGACTTTGGCCGAGGAATAACATGGTCTAAATTATGCTGTAACAGCATTGCTCAGGTTGGGTCCCACCTGTTCCTAGCATTTTCTGAACTGTTTCCTTGCTCAGCCTTGAACTGCCCAGGCCCATTCATTTCTCGGGCTCCTGCTCTTCCCTTGCTTGGAATACTCTTTCCCAAACATCCACATGATTCACCCCTTCCTTTGTTCAGAACTCCATCTAAAAGTCATGCCCTCAAGTGACCTCTCCTGACCAGCCCTCTCTGTCCCCTCACCCTGCTCTGCTTTTCCTCCACCGCTGTTATTTCAAAGAATGTCTCCTCACAGCAGCTCAGCGCCCTGAGAGTGGAGGCCTTGACTGCCTTGTACAAGTGTTTTGCACGGTATTTCTAAGGCATCAGAACAGTGCTGGGCACATAGTAGGGACTTTACGCATCTGTTGATGAATAAATTAGGCAGAGTAGATGTTATAATCCTTTTTGAAGCAACCCAAGGGCCTGAAAACAATTCAGGAACTTGCCTGAGGTCACAAGGTGTGTGGTGGAGCCAGGGTCAAAAGCAACATTTATAGCTCTAGGAGCACAGTGCTCCCCACTGATCCAAGCTGCTTTCGCCTGGACTCGAGTCTTTATGAGCCCATTGGGTTGGGAGGGGGCTTGAGGAGCCCTTGAGTCCACCTGGCATGACTTGACAGCGCCATTCTTTAGCTTGGACTAGTGCTTGACAATGCCTAGGGACAGTTTTGTGCCATCACCTGAGGATGAAGTTCTCCCTGCCCCTTTCTTATGTCCATCCCCTTTCTTGAGGACAAACAGAAGGATCCACCTCAAGTGGCTTCTGCCTCTCCCTCAGGTCTTGGTTGGCAGGATCTCTTGGGTTTCACTCTTGCTGACAGGCCCATTTGCAGTAACCAGTACAAACAAGGCTCACTCAAATACTCATCCATGGATTGACTGAGACTGAGCAGTCAGGAGAGGTACCTGGGAAGACCTTGCTCTAGAAACTCTTAGCTGGATCCCCAGTCCCTGGTTGAGCCTCTCCTAGCCTAGCATCTTGGCAGACTCAGCACTTCAGCCTGGAGACTTAAACCTGAGGTCCATGCTCTGACCGGCAGGCAAAGTTTGTCTCTTTGCAGCTTTTTCTTTAGATTACAGAGGAGGCAAGAAGTTTCTACTAGATCTCTGAAGGGTCTTGTCCTCCAAGAGCCCCCAGCTGATGATTTGCACCAGTGTGTCTGTTGCCCAGATGGCATACATGAGGCTACTATCCAGATGTAACAAGACTAATATTAACTACTTTATTGAATATTTACTATGTACCAGCCATGGGCTGGGTGACTTACATATATTATTTTATTTGATCCCCATAAGAAACCTGTGAATAGTTACTTCTATACTTTGATCATTCCTGTTTCACAGAGAAGATAAACCAGAACTCTGAGAGGGAAGTGACTTGCCCAAGGTCATGCAGCTAGTAATGGAGGAAAGGAGAGTAGCCCCACTAGTTGTTCCCAGTGTTCCCTCTGTCTTTCTTCTTTACCAGCGTGCCAGGTAAGCTTTACTCCAAAGGCTCCAGCTGTTTCTGAAACACTCTCCTCCCCACTACATCTGCTTGGCTGATTTCCTCACCTCCTTCAAGTCTTTGCTTAAGTAGGACTTTCCTTTTATTCCGACTTTCCTTTTATTTCATTGTAGTGGTTTCCAAAAATATCCCCAAATTCTTTAATACTCATTCTTAAAAACTTTCCTCTCCTTAAATGTGGGCTGGACATAGTGACTCACTTTGAACAAATGGAATATAGCAGAAGTGATAGTGTCATTTCTAAGACTAGTTTATAAAAGGTAGTGTGAGTTTCTCCTTGCTCTCTCTCTTGAAGCATTTGCTCTGGTGAAGCAAAGACACTCAAGGATCCCTATGGAGGTGCCCACATAGCAAGAAACCAAGCCTCTTGCCATCAGCCAGTGAGAAACTAAGGCCTTTTGTCAAGAGCCATATGTGTGAGCCATCTCAGAAGCAGACTTTCCAGCCCCAGTCAAGCTTTCAGATGACCATGCACCAGCTGACATCTACTTTGCAACTTTGTGAGTGACCTTGAGCCAGAATGACCTAACTAAGGCATTCTTAGATTCACAGAAACTGAGATACAAGTATTTGTTGTTTTAAGCTGCTAAGTTTTGGAGTGATTTGTTACACAGCAATAGATAACTAATACATTAATACAGCAACTGGTCTCTGTTTCATTCCCCATAGGGGCCTTATTTTGTCCTACTTTTTTTTCTTCTAAACATTTATCGTTTTCTGAGACATTAAGCGATTCACTATGTGTATTTATCTTCCCACCAATACAATCTCAGCTCCACGAGAGCAGGGGCCTATGTCTATTTCATGTATTAATTTATCCCCAGCATCTAGAACAGTGCCTGACACATACCATTTTTCATTAAAAATGAGATAGCATCAATATAAGATGGTTTCTATTTGAAAAATTTAAAATGTAAAAAGGAAGTCATGGGTCTGAGAATCAGTAAATATGGTTGCAGGAGCTCAGGAAGAATTAGAATATAGAATGACAGATGCTGGTTATGTTGAGGACGGCAATGTGCCCAGACAAAAATCAGACACATTCCTCTGGGAGGAGCTTCCTGGAAAGCTCTTTAAAAACAGATGGAATTATGCAGAGTAGGTAAATCCCAGAGACAACACAAAGGTTGGTGGTTTCCAAGTGCTGGGGGAGGGGAGAATGGGAGCAACTGCTTAATGGGTAGGAGTTTCTTTTAGGTAATAAATATGGTTTGGAACAGTTGGTGGTTGCACAACACTGAATGTATTAAGTGCCACTGAATTGTTAATTTCTAAATGGCTAATTTTATGTTATATGAATTTCACCTCTACTAGAAACAAAAACAACAGATGGATTTGGCCAGCACTCACTTTTAGTGCTTTACCTTTTTCCTTTCCTGCCACGGATGAGAATGTGATGCCTAGAGGGATAGCAGCTATTTTTTTCACCATAAGAAAATAATAATAACTAACATTTATAGAGAACAACATGTGCTGATACTGTTTTAAGCTCTTTATATATATCAACTCACTTAACCTTTATTTATTGTGTCTTCCTTATAAGGGAGGTAGTTATTCCCAATTTCTAGATGAGAAAACTGGTACAGAGAACAAAAATAATGGTACATGCTAAGGATGGCCCAGTGGAATCTGGAAGGAACCTTGGCCCTCCATGCATCATGGCAGTCCTAGAAGGCCTACTTTGGTCTTCTTGCTACTTGAAAACACACACACACACACACACACACACACACACACACACACTTGCCTTATTTAGTTAAAATAGTTAGGTTTCTATTCCATGAATCTTGAGATTCAAAGCCAGGTGTGTGTAACTTTAGTGCAAGCACACTTACCCATTGTGCTCTTGGCGCCTGCTAATCAGTTACCAAGTGGTCTTTGATCCCTCTGATCCAGCTAGATAGTGATCATCTGGAGTGTAGATATGGGGTTTTCTTCCACGCTGAAGCCCTGTGGCCAACCTGGGGTCTGGTCTGTACTAAAAAATGCAGTGTGATGTCGGGATTAGCAGTTGGAAGCAGGGAAAGGAGCTTGCACCCAGGGGAGATACCTACATGCCCAGGAGTAACACAGACATCAATGACACAGTGAGCCAAAGGCAGGAGGTAGAGGAAGAGGTCATAGAGGAGTGAGCCTTCTCAAATGGGCAGGATCTGGACAGATGAAGCCAGGGAAACGGGCTTTCTCAACAAAGAACACAGCTTTGACATGAAAGCACCAAGGCATGAATGTACAGGGTGAAGTTCAGGAATTACCAGGTGTCTGGGTGGGGCAGAATAATGACCATTTGTGTCTGGAGAGGGAGAGATCAGGCCTGGGCTAGGAAGGCTCTTGACTGTTAGTCCTCAGAAACACTGAAAAGCATCTGTGCAGAGTTTCTACATCTGCTCATATCGACCCAAGAAAATGAGAAGCCAGGAAGCGTTTCACCCATTTTACAGAAAGCAACTGAGATAGAGGGAGGTGGATCATTTGGCTAATGTTGCATAGCTAGCAAGTGGCAAGGGTGGACTTAAACCTGGGTCTTTTAACTTCATGTCCTACATTTGCCTGCTCAAGCAAGGGATTGCTAGTGACTGTGGGCAGGGGAAGGCCATGGGAGAGAGTGATGGTTCTCTTTTTGGAACTTTCTCCTTTGCCAGTGGAAAGGACAGGATGGATTTGAGAGGTAAACTGCTGAGGCATGGCAACAGACCCATTCATTCTTTCATTTATTCATTCATTCATTCATTCTTCACTCAACATATAATTACTGAGCTCCTACTGTGTGCTAGGCACTTCCTGACATCATTATAATTTATAATTTAGTGGCGACAGAGACAAGAAGCAAGTGAAAAACAATTACAACCCATCAAGCTAGGAAGGAAACAAGCAAGGTGATTGGAACTCACTTTAGCAAGAGGGGTCAGGGCTGGCATCCCAGACAGGTGGCGTTGGGTTGGACCTGATGGAGATGAGGAGCCAATTCTGTAAAGAACAGGGGAAGATGCTCTGGGCAAGAGGCAGCATGAACAAAGACTCGGGTGGGAAAAAGCTGGTGGGTTTGAGGAACTAGCTAAAGGCCCTGAGGCTGCAGGTTGGTGAGCTTCGGGTCAACAGTCAGACAGGTAGGCATGGATCAGGTCATGTGGGCATTGAGGGGCTGAGTCAAGGGGTTGGATGTGTTTCAAGTGGGATGGGAAGCCCCGGGGGCAGGAGGTTCATTCCCCCTGGGGCCCTGGTCAGGATGGGAACCCTGTAACCCTGTGAAAGAGGGAGGTTAGGAGGAATGGAGAAGCTCAACCACTTATAGTGGAGTCATATTTAATAAGGATGAGGGCATCATGTTTTAAAATCAGCTTGGAAGGCAAAAAGCACACATAGTCCTTAAGAATCCCTTATGGGACTCATTACATTACATCTTTATAGCAATAGGTATTTGTATGGACTCTATATGGTGATACACAGTACATGAAAAATATAAATATAAACATCCAATATATAATTTAGTATTACTCTTAAACATGTAAAAGGGAGAGGTAAGGGCAAGAGTCAACTAGTGCCCATATGTGTTTGTGTGAGGCTTCTTATAATGGATGATGTTGGTGTCTCCCCTGAACCCCCTTTTCTGGCTGGCACTCCTGCCTCCCAGCTGCTAACAATCACAGCTGCCCCCTTCTCTCTCTTAAAAAAAATATTTTTATTGATTTCAGAGAGGAAGGGAGAGGGTGATAGAAACATCAATGAGGAGAGAGAATCATCAATCAACTGCCTCCTGCACACCCCCCACTGGGACATGTGACCTTGACCATAATCAAATCCAGGACCCTTCAGTCTGCAGGCAGATGCTCTACCCACTGAGTCAAACAGACTAGGGCTGTGGTCGGCAAAGTGCTGCTCATGAGCCACATGCAGCTCTTTGGCCCCTTGAGTGTGGCTCTTCCACAAAATACCACGGCCTGGGCGAGTCTATTTTGAAGAAGTGGCATTAGAAGAAGTTTAAGTTTAAAAAATTTGGCTCTCAAAAGAAATTTCATTCATTGTATTGTTGTTATTTAGCTCTGTTCACTAATGAGTTTGCCAACCACTGTTCTAGGGCATGACCCCTTCTCTTGAGACTTGCCCTCAGCCAGAGGGAAACCTCCCCTCTCCCCTCGCCAGTCCTGGGGTCAGATTGGTGAGGGCACAATAGACTAGTCGCCTGGCCTCAATGTGAGACTGATTTTTGTGAGGCAAGTGGTGCTCCAGAGCTCCCCGGGGCCGAGGCTGGGACTGCATCCTCTTAACGACCCCCCTTCTCTTCCTCACTTCTCTTCTGAGAGCTCTGCTTCTAGGGAATCTGACCGGAGACCCTCCCTTGGAGGCTTGCCTGTCAGGCGCCAGGTTGTTGGTGTTTGTTGACTTATTAATCCTCACAGTAACTCCTGGGGGGAGGGGGGTTCTGTTTGGCTCATGGTGACATTCCTTCTTTGAGATGTGCTCCCTTCCTCACTTTACTGGTGGGGGCCCCCAGGTGTGCTCTGTGACCACCTTTGCTAGACATAGTCCCCTGTGTCATGGACTACGCTGGGCCAGAAGTTTTTTCTCCTAAGAGTTTGTAATTGAGACAGAAGGACAGTAGCCAGACTGAATGAGGCCGGGACTATTGCACATAAACCTATGTGTGAGCCATGGGACAGCCAGCTTTTCCACAGGTTCTAGATAAATGGAAGAAGCCTGTCTGCAGAGCGAAAAAAAAAAATGAGGTAAGCATGGCAGGCAAAGAAATGAGAGGGGAGATAAAGAGGAGTCCTGACTGAATTTCTGGAGGCTTTTCAAAGTGCAGTGCCAGGCTCACTCGGTCTTCTGCCCTGGAGTTTCAGGTCTCCTCCTGAGACTGCTTTTGCTTCAGTTGGCCTGAGACCCAGTAAGTGTTGGCTAAGAAGGGGAGTTTTGTTCTCATTTTACAGATGATGCGAAGGATGCCCAGGAAGGGTAACCCACCAGCTCATGGGTACACAGCCAGAAACGGATACAGCTGAGCTCCCAGCTCACCCTGCCTTTCCAGTGCTCATGCCTGCGCTTTGGGGCCAGGGCTCTGGGCATGTGGCTGCTGCATCTCGGAGCATCCCAGCTCTGGGCTGGCAGAAATTCCTTCCTTGGACTCAGGAATTCCTCTGAAGATGGCAAGGGTGTCACCTCACCCTGGAGGCTGCTACGTCTGACCTGACATCCACAGATATCCTGCAAACAAGTAACTTATACCCAGCTTTGTAGCCAGGCTCAAAAGATGGCCTGAGAGCCCTTGACCCTCTCCCTGCGGATGGCCTTGACCTTGGATTGCTGTGTAACTGGGACTCTGAGACTCTGCACATCTGAGGGAAGGGGAGGTTAGCTCGAACTGCATTTCCTCACCAGCATCACCCATCCCTTAAGATTCAAGCTGATAAACGAGTCAATGCTGAGCCCAAACCAGGCATGATTAATCGCTTCCTCCTCCACGCTGCTGCTGCATCCTGTGTCTGAGTCATTTCCACAAACACGGTGCCTAGCACAAAATAGGCATTGGGCGATTTGCGAGTGGCTTTGGATCTTACATGGTTCGATGTTGTGCCCACTCAGTCCCATTGCCAGCTCTTAAAGCAGCGTGAGGGTAGGGCCAACCTTTACTCTGTGATGTGGGAAGAGTCAGGATGAGGCAGTGCAAGAGTGGGTTCTGCAGACACACTGAGGAGTCCTTTGCTTGAATTCCAACTCTGTTGCTTTGAGTCTTGAGATCTTCGACAAGTTATCCCTCTTTTCTCAGCCTCAGTTTCCTCATCTGTAAGTTGGAGGTGATGGTAATAACAACTATCTGGCTGCGTCATCAGGAGGGTTAAGTGAGATAATACACCTAAAATCTCTGTCACTGGCCTGACACAAAGTAGGATGTCAGTAAATATTACTTTTCTCCACTCATGTCTTTCCCGCAGTGCCTGGCACCCAGCAGACATTCAGTAAGTGCTAGGTCACCTTCAGGCTACTCTGGACAAAGCAGTCCCAGGCAAGCAACCTGCTGACTGCAACTGCATGGATGGGCCAGCCCAGACCGGCATGATTCCCAAATCAGGAGCTAATAAAGGATTGCTGCTTTAAGCCCAAAGTTCTTTTTATTTTTCATTTTTCATTGCTCTTTGGAGAGAGAGGAAGGAAGAGGGAGAGAGAAACATCAGTGCAAGAGGGAAATATCAATTGACTGCCTCCTGCCTGCTCTCTATTAGGGATCAAGCCTGAAACTCGGGCATGGGCCCTGACCAGGAATTGAACTGGCAACCTTTTGGTGCATGGGATGATGCCCAACCAACTGAGCCACACTGGCCAAGGCTAAGTCCTAAGTTTTGAGGTAGTTGTCACACAGCAGAAGCTTACTGAGACAAACAATGAAGTTATAAGAAGGGCTGGGATGGAGCTGGTCTTTGGGAGAAACGCAAACCAGAACTCCTTCTTGTCTTTGCTCTTTGTCTGAGCAATACTTTTTTCTGTGTCACAGCACACTAATTTTCTTCCTGGAATAGAAAACATGGCTGTGTTTTACACTTTGCACCTTTAGCTAATGTAGAAAAATGAACCCCTTTCTCTACCTCCCAGGTCTAAAAACCCCTGGGAAAAGGCTCATTGGCTCAGCTTGGGTCAGATATGCACCAGCCCCTCCCCCAGCCAACCGGTCATGGGTGGGGGAGGCAGGATCACAAAACACATCCTAGATGACACATGCTGAGCACAGCATTGCCAAGCACTGTTTTAATGCTTAATGTGTTAACTGATGTCATCCCCATAACACAACAATCCTATCTGAGCTGTTATTATCTCTACTTTGAGGTGAGGAAACTGAACACGGAGGCACACAGAGCTGAAGTAACGTGTTAAAGCCAGAAGGCAGTGTGGCCGGGAATCCTATCAAGACTGTCTGCCTCCAGAGCTCTCACCCACACTCTGCTCCTGGAAGGGATCTCAGGACGAAGGGGCAAGCAGGGTGGAGGCCCTCTAAGGAAGGAACTGGATTGTTTAGCCCAGAGAAGGGAAGCCTCTAGGGGCCCTTAAATCATGCTGCCTTCAGATCTCTCAATGCCTGTCCTTGGCAGCCAGAGGGCAAGCTTCTGGGTGACCTCCGAAAATGAATCCAGGGCCGGAGGGGAGTGGGTAGACATCGTCAGGTGGTGGGTTTCAGTTCAATGGAGGGAAGCTCTTCAGAGTCAGGTGTGTGAGGATGGTATGGGAGCCTTGGAAATGTGAGTGCCTTGTTGTCAGGAGTTAGAGGAACCCCCTTGCTAGGGGTGGGAATTCCTGCAGTCCTGCTTCTGAGGGTGCATAAAGCCAGTGCAGGACAGGGAAGGAGCTCAGCGGCTGGAGGGTGGACGGGGGCAGTGGTCCCAGGTCTTTGGATCAGTGAACCATCCCCTTTCAAATTTTAGGAACAGATGTAGGGTGGCCAGTTTCTTATTCTTCTAAACAGCCAGACAAACTAACCTAAAGCAACTACCAGACACTTCACCGCTCCGTAGAAGGGAAGTCCTTTTTAAAAAATCCTCACGAGAATATTTTTCCATTGATTTTGTTTGTTTGTTTTTGTTTTTTTAGAGAGAGGGGGAAAGACAGAAAGAAACATCAGTGTGAAAGCACATTGCCCTAACCAGGGCCCTGGCCAGGGAGGAGCCTGCAACAGAAGTATATGCCCTTGATTGGAATCGAACCCAGAATCCTTCGGTATGCAGGCTGACGCTCTGTCCACTGAGCCAAACCAGCTAGGGCAGGAAAGGCCATTTTTAACATCAAAAAATCCAAATGGACAATAGCTTAGAATAAACTATTGTTTTTTGTCAAGGAAGAGCAGTTGACAAGGGTATATCAACATAACAAAAAAGGTTATATAAAAAGCCAATTTGAAGACATAAAAATTCAGGCATAACATTTTGTCTTACATGATTATGTGCTCATATGAGTAGTTTCCGTGTGTGTGTGTGTTAAATATTTAATAGCACAACTAACCAAGGACCCAGCTGTGAAGTTATGTTCAAGAAACAGGGTGGGTCCAGCCAGCATGGCTCAGTGGTTGAGCATTGGCCTATGAACCAGGAGGTCATAGTTTTATTCCCAGTCAGGGCACATGCCTGGGTTGCAGGTTCAGTTCCCAGTGTGGGGCATGCAGAAGGCAGTCCATCCACTTTGAAATAAATAAAATATATATATATATATATATATATATATATATATATATATATATATATATTTTTTTTTTTTTTTTTTTAAAAAGAAACAGGGTGAGAGAGAACTACTCTATAAACTAATTATATAGTATTAGTGGACCTATGCATGAATGAAGATTCATGCAAGAGTGGCCTTCATTCTCCTGGCTGCCGGCACCACTTTTGCTCTGGCCAAAGCAGCCTTTCTGCCTTCCCAAACTGCCCTGAGGCCCAGAGTGGCTGGGGTGGTGTGGAATGCCTGCATTGTTGCCCCATACCTGGCTGCTCGGAGCCTGTGTATGTAAATTAACCAGCCATATTTGTTGGGATAATTTGCATACTCACTCCTGATTGGCTAGTGAGCGTCATGAAGGTACAGTCAATTAGCATGCTACTCTTTTATTAGGTAGACTAGAGACCTGTTGCAGGAAGATTCCTGCAAGAATAAAGCTTCCTGCAGCCTGAGCAAAGCTCTCTCCCTTCTCTGCTGCCTCGCGCCTTCTCCACTACCTCGCTCTCTCCCGTCTCTGCTGCCTTGCTCGCTCCTGTCTCTGCTGCCTCACTCCCTTCTCTGCTGCCTCCCTTCCTCTTGTCTCCTCTGCTTTGCTCCCTCCCTTCTCCCCCGCCCCTTGCTTATTTCTCCACAGCTTTGCTCCTTTCTGCAGTGCTTGGCTTCCTTCTATGCCATCTTCTGCACATGGATATGCAAGTTAACCACCATCTTGGTTGAGTTAATTTACATACTCACTCTGATTGGCTTGTGGGCATGGCTTGTGGGTATAATGAAGGTATGGTCAGTTTGCATATTACTCTTTTATTAGATAGGATGTGATAAGGAGAATACACACTTATAACACCTGTCTATACATAGTAGTTAGTTGCAAAAAAGCCATTTGGTCTTCTCTTGATTTGTAAGCACAATGTTCCAGATTTCAGTGTATATTAGCAACCTCCAACTCTGTAACCATGGTCTTATTTTCACCTTCCAGTTCTTCCACCCCAGTCTGTCATGAGGTCTGCAATGTGTTTCTCCGGGTCATCAAGGTGACTGTTCACATCTCAATTCTTCCAACGACCTGGTCGGACATGGCCTGACATTGGTCTTGCACCTGCTGCAGAAGTGTCTGCACCACCGAGTGAGATCCTGCTGAGTCTTGTTTAAAATATTGATTTCTTAATTTGGGGTTGGAAAAGTTGGGGGCATCTTATACATGGGAGCATCTTATACAGGAAAAATCCTGTATGTGAATGTATGTGAATGAGGACAGATTCTGTTCTAATGATAGTAACAGTAACTGGTGTTGGTGAGCACTTGCCCTGTCTGGTAGCATACATGCATTATTAGCTCACTGGATTATCACAATAGCCCTGCAAAGAGTGTACTCTGTTGCCATTTTACAGTTGAGGAGAATGAGGATCAGGGAGAATAACCCTCAAGGTCATACAGCAAGCAGCTGGTCAAACTGGGGTTTACACCTATGCCTGAAGCAGTGCTAATCATTCACTATTAACCACTGCGTCCTTTTCTTTACTTGCTTCTCAAAATGTAGAGAGGAATATTGGTGGGGGAGAGGCCCATATCTACTCACATCTCGTTAGAGGTCTGCTGTTTCCCAGCAGATGCAGGCTGCTGTGTGATCATCTCCAGTTACTCTGTGTGTATGACTTGCTTCCTTGGTGTATAAATTCTCTGGGGGAAAGTCACATGTCCCTTGAATGCCCTTCCTGGTGCTGTCCTGGCTGGAGCCTAGGGGATGGGGATGCTCCTTGAGCCTAGCTGAGCATCAGGGAGCAGGTTTGGGCTAGGCAGGAGGAGACAGCCAGGGGTTTCCTCTGGGTGGGCCAACCTGGCTCTTGGAGGGCTAGAAGCCAACCTAGACAGGAATTTCCCAGCCACGTCTTACCTGTGTCTTCTTTGTGGAAGGTGGATAGCATTGGAGGATGGGCGCTGCTCCTCACTCCCCGAGAATCCAGCCAGTCAAGGGGAAAGACGAGACCCTGCAGGGTGCCTTCATTGGGGGGGGGGGAGGAGGCAGCACTTTCTCTTAAAGCATCAGGGCCTGGCTTTTCCCTCTAATGAAAAGAGTAAGGCCCAACCAACACCCACAGAGCTCACTGGTGTCCAGGGAAGAAGGCTTGGCTTAGCTGGGTGACCACCTGTTCTTTAGCCATTGCTGTGTAACAGAAACAGAATGTGAGTCACATGAAATTGTAGATGGTCTAGTAACCATGTTTGTGTTTTTAAAGTAAGAGAAACAAGCAAAATTAATTCTAATAACAAATTTATCTAACCCAATATACATAAAATTGTATCATTGCAACACATAATATAAAAATTAATTAGATATTTCACATTTTTTTGTATTAAGTCTTTGGAATCTGGGCTGTGTTTTATACTTTACAGCTCAATTTGGAGTAGCCACATATCAAGAGCTCCATAGCTACATAGGGCTAATGGCTACCCTATCAGCCAGAGGAGCTTTACACCATGGATGCTGGATACAAGGAACCAAAAGTCTCAGAATTTCTGCAAGGACCTGGAAAGGACTCTGAGGTCATCTGTTCAAGCCCCTCACACGTAAGGAACTGACTTTCCTCCAGGAGATCCACTGCTCCCAACAAAGCGGATGTCTACCTGGGTGTCTAAGTCCCTGCGGCCCCTTACCAGTGGGACGGGTTGCTGACGGCCGCTGTCAAGGTGTATAACAGGGGCAAGAGGAAGACACTGGAAGGAGATGGTATGTACCCTACCCTAATAGACATCTCATCTGTCCCCTTTTCCCTTTCTGGAGGGGAATGTCGCAGCCTGGGCACAGGGTGGGCAGGAATCTGTAATATTTCTCTCTTTTCCACTTCCAGCGCAGCTGGAGAGTGGGTCCAGTTCCTGGGGATTGAGAAATAAAAGAAAAAGACAAGACACAAAATGGAAGGGAAAAGCTGGGACCGGGTGGGACTGCTGTCCTCTTCTGAGGGAGAAACAATGACCCAGAGCCAATGCAGCGTGTTTATTTTATACCCCCAAATACCAGGACGTTTTACCAAAACTTAAGATAAAAGGTACTTGCATGGGCCCGAGTTGTATTTATTCCCTCAATCCCAGTGCTAGACTGGATTTACATATCACCTGGGCAAAGATAAGAGTCAATGCTGAGAACACAGTCGCCTTTTTGGTAAGATGTGTAACCAAGACGTGGCTTTGCCTGTCAACCTTGGGTTCAGCTGACAATTATTAAGGAAGAATGCCCATGTACCTTCCCATGCACTCTCTATAGGAATCTCTATGATAACTTCCCAAAACTGAACAGACGCAGGCCTTCTGATTCTCTTCTCTTCTTTCCATAGTTATTACCGCTTACGATGAGCTTGGGTGCAGATAAAGGCAGGTCAGACTTCCTTGGGGAAAAGCAATTAAATGCTTGGGCAGCCAGGGCAGGCTTCCCTGCTGCATAGAGACAGAAGAGCAGTGGGGCTGGTGGTGTGGCGGTGGGGGGCAGAAGATGAAGGAAAAGGGTGCCCAAGCACAGGGTGCCAGAGAGTGAGAACGAGCAAAGGAACTGGCCTCCTATTTTCCCAGGACCCTCAGCTGCTGCTACTTCCCACATTCTAGGGTCTCCTGAGTTACCATGGCTTCCCACACAAAAAAATTAAAAATATCCCATTTTTTTATATGTCTGCCCCACCTGAGGACCTAAGAAGACCAGCACATGGTGGGTACCCAGTGAGTGGAAAGAAGAGGGGGAAGCAGAGGGCGCATGCAGGCCAGCTGGGCAGGGGAACACAGGAACCAATAAAGGGCCAGGAAGGGAACTGCTGTGTCTTGAGCACCAGCTTGCCCCCTTGTCTCCCGTAGCTCATTCATGACCCCAACAGTGGGAGACGGTATTGCTCCCAAGCTACAGGTGAGGAAAACAAGGCTCAGACAGGTCCAGTCACATGCTGGGGTTAATGTCCATTCTGTCTCGTTCCAAAGGATGATCTTTCTAGGTTCTTTCTGGCACCATTTCACCTGGCTACTGCCAAGAGCCCAGCAGTGACCAAGTTCTTGGCAGGCACCCCTGCCTTTGCCGGGACCTGTTTCATTGGGAGTTCCTGGTGAAGTGGAGGGTTCCTGGGAAGGCCCCTGTGACAGCAGGTACTACTCCACCAGATTTGGAGGTCACCCAGTCAGCATCACACTCCCACCCCCATGCTCCCCTAGGTCAGAGTTGGAGGCAGTTCTGAGAGGTAAGGTGGCTTGCTCAAGGCCATAGAGCAAAGGGGTGGGATTGGCCACGCCTGCCCCTGGGCACTGACTCATGGCAGCTGCTGTGGGAAAGCCACCGGCAGCCTTCCAGCCTCGGCTTTCCCAGCCAGGCAATGGGCAGGCACGCTTTGACATAGATGCCTGGGCCGGGAGCCAGGGAACCGGGGAAAAGCTGAGCGTAGCGCATCACCAGGATGCCTCGCCCTTGCCCTGTTCCAGTGCCAACATTCCCATGGGGCATCCCTCCCTGTGGGCAGGAGTCTTTCCAGTTCTCAGATGGCCCAGGCCAGGCTCTGGTGTGGCTCAGATCCAGCACCCAGCTCAGGTGGGGTGGCCAGCATCCTGGTTTGCTATCTCAGTCTTAGCATCCCAAGTCCTTGTCCTGGGAACCCCTCCGTCCTAGACCAACAATTGGTCACCCTAGTTCTGGCACCAAGTTCCCAGTTGGCGCTCAAGTGAATGAACACAATCAGGGAATGAAGAATAACAGAGCAACGTGCCAGGAGGGAGTCCGATGGGGACTGCTGTCCTCATGTCATAGGTGAACTGAGGCACAGAGAGTGTCAACCTTCAGGTTGCTTGAATTTTTTAAAAACAGATTTTAGAGAGAGCGGCAGGGACAAAGAAAAACTGACTTGCTGTTCCACTAAGTTACGCATTCACTGGTTGATTCTTACGTGTCCCCTGACCAAGGTTGGAACCTGGAACCTTGCAGTATCATCCCGGGTTGTTGCATGCGCGCAGGCCCTTCCGCAGCACCAGGTCTCTGCACTGTCCGCTGAGTGAGGGGGCGAACAAGAGACAGGCGCGGGGACCTCCGCAGCCCCGAGCTTGGCCGCTGGGCTCTGCCTTTTGCCCCTCCTCCCCTCAACCTCCCGCTGCTCCTACCCAGGAGTGGGACTGGGATTGCTGGGCGCGGGACGCTTGGAGAAGGTAGATGAAAGGGGCCACGATCGCGCTGCCCGCCGCCCCGTAATTAGCCAGCGGGCCGGCTTATCATCCATCGCGGGCTCCCCGACTGGCTCCCCACGCGGCCGCCACCGCCTCCCGGGGCGGAGAGCGCGGCGGTTCCCACGCTCTGCTGGGCCGGGGGCGTGCTCCGCTCGCTCGGCGTGGCCTCGCTCGCCACCGCCGCGGAGTCCGGGCTATAATTACAGTAATTGCGCGGCTCCCCGCCCGCCCGCGGCAGCTCAGGACCCCTGCTGTCCCGAGCTGGCCCGGGAGGAGCCGAGGGCGCCCCAGCCTCTGCCCCCCACTTTTCCAGACAAGCGAGTCAGCACTCTGGGCGGCCTGAGTGAAGGGGCTCCTGGAATTGGCTTTGTGGGGACGTGAGGGAAGGCGGGGGGAGCTAACCTTGATGGGGCACCTGCTGAATGCGGGTGGTTGGCAGGCTGTTCCCTTCCTGCTCAACACTAGGGTGGTGTCTGGAGCAGGTGAGAACATCTGGACCAGCCACCCTGCTTGGCCACAGAAGATGCTGACGATATAGAACAGCATCCTATTCCGCCCAGGGAGTTGAACAGGTGGGCTCGGAGGCCCATTCAGGGTTAAGTGGGCGTGCCAACATCACACAGCGAGCACCCCCACGCTTCCTTCCGAGGGGAGGGAAAGGCAGACCTCATGCAGCAAGTACTGGCTTTGCTTCCTCCAGGACTTTGGTTTTACTCGCCTTGAGTCTCAACCATAAAACCCTAACCCAGGTCCTCATCACTGAGACAGGTCACTCGAAATCCTCCTGGAAAAGGCAGGTGAAAACGAAATGATTGGATTTTAAGCTCCCATCTTTCATCCTAAACCCAATCCAAACTTGAATCCTGTTCCACACCGAATTTCTAAATTAATTTTGACTTTGACCCCCCTGCCCACGTCTCTAACTTCTCCCTCGGTGACTCCCCGCCATTCCTCTCGTCCTCTGCAGGTACCATCCATCTGGAAGGTCTGCCTAAGGTCTCCAGCAGCTGGTTGAGCTTCCGGGCCTTTCCACATCCTGCAGTCTCAGGTGCCACATCCTTTTCCTGGGGCCACCTGGCAAACGGCTCTCGCCTCTCAGCAGCTAGGGCCAGGTCTTTGGGTTCCACTCCCAGCCCTGTGCCACCCTGTGTCCTGGCCAGGCTCTCTGGGTTCTCAGAATGTAGGTCTGAGTCTGCTGGGAGTAGAAACTGGAAGTAGAAACAACTGGTTGGTTGTGAATGAATGAGCGAATGAGAGTGAGTCAGAGAATGAGGGAGTAAGTGAAGAATGGGTGAATGAATTGTTGTGTAAACAAGTGAAGACCTATCCTCGGCCTAAACCTTTAACCCTCTCCCTAGCCTGGATGCCTTCCTGAGAAAGGAACAATTGAAAGACCAAGGGACTCCCCCACCTTAGGTGCCCTGAGATTGTGAAGTGTGTGTGTGTGTGTGTGTGTGTGTGTGTGTGAGCATATGCATTTGCACCCAATTACTTTGAATCAGACAAGCCTGAAGTTCACTCCTGGCCCTAGTGATACCAGCTGAGTGACCTAGGTGAGTGACTTCACCCCTCTGGTCCTCTGGATGCTGATCTAAAATATAGTAACAGCAATAAAACTTGTCATAGAGAATCACCTTCCCCCAACCCCTGGCCCATGGCAGGCTTGGTGTTCAGTGGTGCAGGAATAGGAATAGAAGGAACACAATCATTCTTTCTCCCCCTTCCCAATATTTCTCTCGCTCTCAATCTTTATTCTCAGTTTCTTGTTGTTATCCAGATAATTAATAAAAAATCAACCATGAAAAACTGAATCCCACCCTCTCCTTTTGCTCCCAGCCCCTCTCTGTTGTGGGCACAGGTCTGAGATGGGACGTAGGGAGTGGCTAATGCCGCAGGAAGGAAATGTAAACTGGCTCAGAGGGGGGAAACATCAAAAAAAGAGAAATAAATTAAAAGCCAGGGTTCAGAGTTTCCTTCCCCACCCGCACATCCCCCTCCTCCCACCCTCTACACATGCAGGGAGCAGTGAGTGCAACAGCTCAATGAGAAGGTAGGAGGTAGAGCCACAAGAAAGAGGACAGTGGGACAGCCCCCTGGATGGCAGGGGAGCCCTGGGAGGGAGGGAGGCCTTGTGGAGAATGTAAGAATCAGCCGGAGTTTGCTGCTGGACAAGTCGAAGCAGAGGCAGCTGCATGTTCAAAGACACTAAGCTGTCAACAAAGGGTTCCTATTATTGCTTGAGGTGGGTGGTGGAGACAGAACTCAGGCTGGTGAGGGTGGCTGTGGCTGTTGTACTTTATGTTGTAGGTTATAGGGAGCCATTGCAGGTGAAAGCAGGGAGGGATGGCCAAATATGGGCTTTAGAAAGATCGCTGACCAGCTGTGTGGAGGTCGGCATGGAGGTGGCCCTGGGCAGAAGCAGGGAGGCCAGTTGGGAAGCTAGTGGGGGAATTTCTTTTTGAAATTCTACCTATCCCCTAAAGTCTCCCACATGCAACTCCAGCCTGCATCTCCCCTCTCTTGGACCTATATGTCTCAGGCCCGCTGGCTTCTCCACTGGATGGATGTCCAATAGGAATCTTAATCTTCATGTGTCTGGAAACGACTTGTCCCAGACCTGCTCCTCCCTCTGCCTTACCCATGTCGTAAACAGCAATTTCATCCTTGCATTTGCTCAGGCTAAAACCCTAGCAGTCATCCCTGTGTATCCTCTCCCTCTACCACCCACCCCTGCCCTCAGCACCCTTTCTCACTCCCCACATCTAACCTGTCTGTGGATCTTACTGATACTGACTTCAGCGGCATTCTCACCCTGACCTCTTCTCGCCTCCCCACTGTGCCCGGCTGGGCCAGACCCCACTGTGTCTTGCCTGGCTTACTGCAGTGGCACATTTCTGACTGCCGTCCCTGCCGCTATCCTTGCTCCATCCAGTGTGAACTTAAAACATAAAGTCAGATAGAATCTCTTCTCTGCTCAAATCTGCCTCATCTCCTTAGAGTCCAAGTCAAGGTCCTCACAATAGCAGATAGATCCCTACATGATCTACCCAGCTCCTCTCTCCCCAGCTCCTTCTCAGACTTCCATATTTCTCCTCCATCACTCTCCTCCAGCCACACTGACCTTGTCAATCCTTCAAGATTACGGCTCAGAATGTTTGCCCTTGCTGTTCCCTCCACCTGGAATGCCATCCTCCCCCCCCTTTCCCCCCCAGATATCCATATAGTTTGCTCCTTCCATTTTCTGCTCTCTCTATAAAATAAATAAAAACATATATTTAAAAAACGAAGCTGAGCCTTGGCTTTGACTTTCTAAAAAGACCTTTTGAAAGTTAAGCAGTCATAACAGTTTCAGAATCCAGAATTTCAATTTCAAGACCTACACACTCGGGAGGGATAAAGAGTTTTTCTGAACCCCCAAACTTCCTTTTACACCTCAAGACCTGGAGTCTGGCCATGTTGGAGCATGGATTTCTCACTGTGAGCCTTGGTGGGAGGAAAGCTGTGAGGTGGGCAGTGCCTCACATTGGAGTGAGCATCTGAATCACCCAGAGGGCTTGTTCCCTCGGGGATGGCCAGCTGGCCCCAAGCCCAGAGTTGCTGACTCAGTAGCTCTGGGTCAGGCCTGAGAATTTGCATTTCTGACAAGTCCCGAGGTGATATTGACCACACTTTGAATAGCCCTGATGTAGGGGTTTCAGCTACGTAGGACAACCTTGTGGAGCCCACCCCTCCAAGATGGAAAGATGCAGGAGGGAAGGCATCAGAGGACTCCTGGGACCCGGAGAGACAGGGATATGGAAATGCTTAGGAAGATTGTAGACCAGAGGGAGCCGGGGTAGGAAAAGAGGGTGCGGAAGCTGTGGCAGAAGCAGTCATGGGCCAGGAGACCTGCTTAGAGGAAAGGTAGGATGTATGTATCAGAGCAGCTGTAGAGGGTGGACACCCAAGGGAAGAGGCAAAGCTGGAGGCAACACTGGGACCACAGACCGCTCCCTCCCTGGGGTTATCCAAGTCCTCCTTCCATCCTCCCCCACTTCACATAGATGTTGCCCAAGAGAATAAAAGGGAGTGAAAAATCCTGAGAGATTGAGCATTTTACCCCAAAGAACCAGAATGCTCCAGGAGTGGCACAAGTTAGAATTTCTTGACAAAACTGTGTTAATTCCTCAGCTCCTCTGAGAGCATGGGAAAGTGACCCATGGTGGTCACATGACAGTTCAGAACACAGGCTGTGGACTTATTCACTCGCTATGATATTGGAACATTTGAAATATTAATCACCAGCAGTTTGTGTAAATGACTGTGGCATATTCCACAGTGAGTGATTCACCCCAGCTGTGAGAATAGAGGACTCATACAGAGCTCATGACCTAGAATGATAATGCTGAACCAATAAGGCAGAATACCTTCAGTATGATCCCTGTGTACACCCTCTTTGAACCTTAGTCTCCTCTAATGTAAACTGAAGATGAAAATATTCGTCTCGTGGGATTGAGAGGCTTAAGGGAGATGGCGTGTGCATTTGAATTCAGAGCCAGGGCCTGGCACAGGGCAAACATTTAATAAATGGCATTTATTGTATAATTCTTTCCTCCAATTTTTCTTTCTCTCTTCCTCCTTCGTTAACCACTTACTGGCACCTACTAATCCCCTGACATAGATTTTGCCTTCTAAGAGGGAATCAGACAGGTCAATAGGCAATTACAAGTGGTCGGCTGGTGTGGTGTCAGGGTTGGCCCAGGGGCCAGGGAATCAGGGCGGGATTCCTGGGAAGGGGGACAGAATGCTTGTGTCGCTAGCTGGCTTTGTAGAAGCTGGTAACATAGCAAAAAAGGTTTTTAAAAATATATAATAACACCTTGGAAGGAAGGAGCAAAGATTATAAAATTTCTTCCTTAGCCAAGGTTTAGAAATATAATTCTAATGTGCAGCAGTTTAAAATGGAAGACAGAAGAGCATGATGGAATTTGGAAGCAGACAAAGTTGGAATCCAGACTCTGAGGTTTCCTAAACTGTATGACCTTGGGCTCATGACTTAACCTCTCTGTGCCTCCGTTTTCCTTGCCTGTAAAATGAGATTTAAAGGTATCTCACTGAAATATGGGTTTGCCGTGAGAATTAAAGGAGGTAGCCTATGTCGGGCTCCTGGCATGTATGTCATTATGTGCTCATTAATTCCAAGCCCAGGGCTGGAAAGTGGTTCAGAGCTGTTTGCTCTCCATTCGGCACCAAAGCAGGGCTGTTGCTTGGCACTCTGAATCATGATGAACTGATGGTCACCTATCTTCCACACCCACTCTGATGGTCCTTGAGGACAGGGTCTGATTCCGACTCTGTTTAGAGTGTTCTCATTGGGGAATAGTTTGACATTATTAGTAAACCCGAAGGCCACTTGCCTCATCACTCAGCAATTCCCTATTTCGATATTTACTTTAGAGAAACTCTGACACTGAGAGATATGTGCAAAAATGTTCATAGCAGCCTGTTTATAAGAGCAAGAAACTGGAACATTTCAAATATTAATCACCAGCAGACTGTGTAAATGACTGTGGCATATTCTACAGCGAGTGACTCACCCCAGCCGTGAGAATAGAGGACTTATATACAGCTAATGACCTCCAGGGACCCTAGAATGATAATGCTGAACCAATAAGGCCAGCCACAGCAGAATACCTTCAGTGTGATCCCTGTATACACATGGCAAATATACGAAACTAAAAGGTATATTTTTAGGGCTGTACACACATAGGGGATAATCTATATTATAAGAAGCCAGTGGCCAGAATGACCACACGACTGGTCACCAGGAGGTGCACTGATGGGTCCTGCAGTGGCAGCGGGAGGGACTCTGGGTCCCACCAGTGCAGCAGGTTTCTGGGTCTCACGCGATTTCACGTGCTGGGCCTCTAGCATCTATAATAATAAAAGCATAATATGTTAATTAGGCTGGGCAGCTGAACAGTGGAACGACTGTCTGGTTGACCTTCCAGACGAAGCCAGGGCTGCGAGGGTTGAGCCCTTGTACGAATTTCGTGCATTGGGTCTCTAGTTTTTAAATAAGGGACTGACAGACACAATTCAGGATAGTGGTTTCCTTATCCTGAAGGAGGGAGGGCCCAGAGCAGAAGGACCCACAGGTGACAGGAGGGTAGCTGGGCTGGGGGAGGGGTGCAGGAGTCACCCTTCATCTTTATAACACCCACACATATTGTAAAAACATTTTTCCATACTTACCTAATATTTAATGGAACAGGGTGAAATCTTAATTAAGAAGCTTTGCAGTGGGGGTTGGGAGGGTGGCCCTGGGCAAGGGAAGATGCAAGTGGTTCAGAGCAGAGAAGGAGCTGCTTGGTAGGACTTTGGGCCTATAAGACCTGCCTTACAAGGAAGAGGGGGGGATGTTTCTCTAAAGATGACCCTCCCCTTTGCTGTAATTCCATTATCCATTATTGTCATGGAACTCTCAGATTTCCCTCCCCAAGATCCTGGATCCAGAAAAACGGAGGGCCCTAGGTCAGGGAGAGAAAGAAAGGGATATCCTCCCTGATGAAGAGGCTTTTGCGTTTTCCATCGGGGTCCTGCAGCTTTCACTGCTTTCTGGCTGTGACAGGACTGTTGTGAAGAGTTAAGGAGATAAGCCTTGCAGTGCCCCAAGTGGAGTGTCTGGTGCCCAGTGGGTGGGTGCTCAATAAATGTCAGTTCAGAAAAAGGAACTGTGCCTTTGCACGATTCCCTGCTGTCTCTGCTCCCAGCAGCATGAAGGGGAAGTGTTTGCTGCTTTATGAGCCCAGAACCTGGAGGGAGTAGGGTAGGAATATATAAGCAGGGAGCAGCTGAATGTGCTCAGGTTTTTAATTTCGGAAACCCCTGCTTTTGCTGGTTATGGGGCCCAATCAGATCTCCTTTCCACTGAGTCTCAAACTCATCAATGATAAAATGGGGGGAGCAATGCCTGCTCCTCACAGGAAAGCTGTGAGGGATGAAAATGTCCACAAAGTGCTGATGACAGTGCCAGCTCAGGCAGAGGCTCATCAAAGAGTGCCCCACCTCTTTCCTCACTCCAGGCTGGAGAGTTGGAGCCTGGAAGTTTCTCAGTTAGAGTCAATGAGGAGGCTCAAAAATTGACTCTTGAACCTGTAACTGGAGCCCAAGTTTTGCTGCCTGCTGCCACAAAAACCACACTAGTGAGGCAGATGCTGGTGAAAAAGGAAAGTGGTTTATTCAAGTGCCAACACCCTGAGGAGATGGGGGACTCTTTTTGCAAAGCCCATCTCAACATTTCAGTGCAGGACGAGGTTTGATTTTGTTGTTGTTGTTGTTTTTTTTTTTTAATGTGTGTGTGTTGTTGTTTTTTAATTGATTTCAGAGAAGGGAAGGGGAAAGGAGAGAGAGATAAAAACATTGATGAGAGCAAAACATTGATCGACTGCCTTCTGCAGGCCCTCTACTAGGGATGGAGCCTGCAACCTGGGCATGTGCTCTGACCAGCAACCTCCTGGTGCATGGGAGGACACTATACCAACTGAGTCAGACTGGCTAGGTCCAGGCAGAGATTTTTATAAGAAGGGAGATGGCAGAGCACAGTCCATCCCAATAAAGACCACAAAGTCAGTCAAGGGGTGGTCTGTTGTGCATCATTCTGGTCTTTCTCATCCTGGTTCTACATCATCCTGGTTTTTTGGTTGAAGGTCGGCAAATCTCTGGGAACTGGGATGACTGAAGGTCAGAGTCTATATTTTCTGAAGTTAGTGCTTAAGATCCTTATATAAACACTAGTGGCCCGTTGCATGAAGATTCATGCAATAGGCTTTCCTTCCCCTGGCTGCCAGGACAAGTTTTCCTCTGGAACCTGGGACCCAGGCCTTCCCTCTGGCTGTTGCCTTCTGTTTTTGCTTTGGCTGGCTGGAGGCTTCACTCCAGCTGGAGCCTTCAGTCTTCTCTGCTCTGGCTGGAGTGCCACGCTGCCACTGCCACCACAGCTTTGTCTCCGCCCCCAGGGCCTGGCGCTCGCCGCTTGGCCCTGCCTTCTGCTCCTGATTGGCTGGTAGCATAGCCAATCAGGAGCCAAGGTATGGTCACATTTGCATATTACTCTTTTATTAGATAGGACTAGAGTCCCAAAATTTATGGAACAGTAGGCCTTTGCAGTCTGGGCTGCTGGGGCCCTTACAGCCCCAGCTACTTCATGGCCCTGGCTGCCTCATGGCCCCAAGGCTCTGCACCCTGCCCACACCTGCCTTGGCCTGGTGCTGCCTGCATCCATCACCACACACTCCCTGCTCTCCAGTTTTACAGAGCCCCCAGCCCCCCAGTTGATCACCTGCAGAGGCTGGCCTGGGCCTCCCTCTTTGGGGCAATCACAGAGCTCCCTAATTGATTGCCCTGCCAGCTGCCCCCTCATGGTGAGTGGGCATCATAGCGACCAGTCATTCCCAGTCCTTCTGCCATTAGGGTCAATTTGTATATTACCTTTTTATTATATAGGATGCTGTTTAACTACAATCTACATGTTAGTCAGAGTCAGTATTTACAGAAACAATGTCAGAAGAATGACGGAGTGGGTTACAATTCCCACTGTTACAAACCTTCCTCCCTCTTCCTTCAGCACCATTCATTCTCATTTCAGTTGCCCTTTCACCTTCTGTCATTCTCTACCTTGTCCCTCCTCCCTAGCTTCTCCAGTTTGGTGGCTGTGGGGAACATACATTTGTCCTCGGGTAGGTCATGCTGGTCCACCAACTTGATGACATCATGTAAATAAGACTCAGTGGGCAGGAAGTAGCAGACACCTTAAACGCCCCCCCTCCCCCATAAGATACATGCTTGTTGGAGGTAGGAGATCAATGCCACAAAATTTCAGGGACCTGTACCTCCATGATATTTCAGGCGGTCCAGAGGTCTAGGGCATGCCATGTTGTCTCCTCCAAAATAAAAGACAAGTTGCTATATTAATATCCCAGTACTAAAAGAGAAGCATAGATTTGGAGTCATGGTTTTCCATATTTGGGTGTGTTATTCCTACCCATTTACCAAGTGACCCACAAGGCTTCTATTTGGAGAAGGGCCCAAAGAAAGGAGATTCCAGGTGGCATAGGCTGCAGGCAGGCAGCTCAGTCAGTTGGGCCTTTGACTCAGGAGAAGTGATGTGCTCAATTAGATGGGTGTGTTAGGATATTGTATGAAACTTGTGGCAAGCCCTGGATAGATGATTCATGGGGAAGGCCCTTGGTTGTTGTGTGTTGTTTTTTCAAGCAGCTTTACTGAGGTTTAATAAACACATGTAACAAACTGCATGTGTTTAAAGTATAGAAATTTATATTATGATATGTAAATGTGAAGCCATCACCATAATAAACACATTCATTGCTCCCAAAAGATTCCTTGTGGCCTTCTGTAATCCCTCCCTCCAACCATTTTCCCCTGTCCCCAGGCAACCACCAATCTACTTTCCATTTTTGAGACATTTATGTAAATACTAGAAGCCCGATGCATGAAATTTGTGAACTCAGGGGTGGGTGGTCCCTCAGCCTGGCCTATGCCCTCTTTCAGTCTGGGAGCCCTTGGGGAATGGGCTTAGTGCTGCCATGGAGGTGGAAGAGGGTCCCACCACCACTGCTGCGTTCCCCAGTCGTGAGCCCGGCTTCTGGCTGAGCAGTGCTCCTGCTGTGCGAGCACACTGACCATGGAGGGTAGAGGGGAGTAGCTCCTACATTGAACATCTACCCCCTGGTGGTCAGTGCGCATCATAGCAACCAATTGTTCCACCTTTCAGTTGATTTGTGTATTAGTCTTTTATTATATAGGATAATCATGCAATAAATACTTTTATGTGTGGGTTTTTTAATTCAGCATAATTGTGTTGAGATTTATGCATCTTGTTGCATCTATTAATAACTCATTCTTTTTTATTGCTGAGTAGTATGCTCTGTGTGGATATACCACAGTTTGTTTATCCACTTATCTGTTGATGGACAGTTGGGTTTCTAGCCTTTGACTATTACAAATGAAGCTGCTGTGAACATTTATGTACAAGTCATTGCAGGGATATATGCTTTCACTTCTCTCGAGTATATCCCTAGGATGGGAATGACCAAGTCATGTGTATGTTTAAGTTTTTAAGAAACTGCCAAACTGTTTTCCAAAGTGGTTGTACCATTTTATATCCCCACCAGCAATGGATGAGAGTTCTAGTTCCACCACATCCTCACCAACCTTAGTATGGCTAGTTTTTTTCACCTGAGTCAGACATGTAATAGACATGTAATGCCTCTTTTGTGGCTTTATTTTTCATTTTCCTAATGACTAATGATGTTGAGGATCTATTACATGCTTATTTGCAATTCATATATCTCTTTGGTGAAGTGTCTGCTCAAATATTTCCCCCAGTTTTTAATTGGGTTACTTGTTTTCTAATTATTAAGTTTTGAGTTTTTTATATATTTAAGCACAAGTTCTTTATAAAATATATCATTTGCAAATATTTTCCCCAGATTGTCTTTTATTTTTTTAGCAGTATCTTTAAAAAAGCAGATATTTTAAAATTTTTTATGAATTCCAATTAATTCTTTTTTCTTTTATGGAAGATTTTTGTGTATGTGCATTTTTTAACATATGGATGAATAGTTTTCCCAGAACCATTTGTTAAAATGACTATCTTTTCTCTATAGAGATGCCTATGTACCTTTGTAAAAAATCAGTTGTACTTAGGTGCATATTTCTGGACTCTCAGTTCTGCTCTATTGATAAATTTCTCTGTCTTTGCACCAATATCACAAACTTGATTACTATAGCTTACTTTACTCCAAACAAAGCCATAACTGATCAGAACAGAGAAATATTTGTCTAGATATATGTGTGTGTGTTTTTCAAATAAGCGTACTTGCCAAGAAAGAATTTTTATTTTCCTTGGAAAGGAAAAGGTTCATGACCACTTCCTAGGCTCTACTTCTTTTCCATCTCCAGGTGCTCTCTGATTAGAGCTCAGGGCTAAAGCCTGCCATCTTCTAGGGTGAGTCAACCCTCTGCACTGACCAGTGTGCACTTTTTTTTCTTTTAATCTTTATTGTTCAGTTTATTAATTACATTGTTCCCCTTTCCCCCCCCTATAGTTCCCCTCCACCTGGTACCCATCCCACCCTCCGCCCTCACCCCCCTCCACTGTCCTCTCCCATATTTGCATGATTTTTGTCCAGTCTCTTGCTGCACTTCCCACACCCCCTTTCTCCCCAAGAGTTGTCAGTCCATTTCCTCTCTATGTCCAAGATTCTTTTACATTCACCAGTTTATCCTGTTCATCAGCTTATTAATTCACTTGATTTTTAGATTCATTTGTTGATAGATGTGTATTTGTTGTTCCTAATTTACACTTTTATCTTTTTCTTCTTCCTCTTCTTAAAGAATATCTTTCAGCATTTCATATAATATTGGTTTGGTGGTGATGAACTCCTTTAGCTTTTTCTTATCTGCAAAGCACTTCATCTGACCTTCAATTCTGCATGATAGCTTTGCTGGATAGAGTAATCTTGGTTGTAGATTCTTGCTGTTCATCACTTTGAATATTTCTTGCCACTCCCGTCTGGCCTGCATCGTTTCTGTTGAGAAATCCGCTGACAATCGTATGGGTGCTCCCTTATAGGTAACCAGCTGTTTCTCTCTTGCTGCTTTTAATATTCTCTCTTTGTCTTTTGCTCTTGGCATTTTAATTATGATGTGCCTTGGTGTGGTCCTCTTAGGGTTCCTATATATTGGGGTTCGGTGCGCTTCTTGGACTCCTAAGTCAATTTCTTTCACCAGCTGTGGGAAGTTTTCGGTCACTATTTCTTCAAGTAGGTTTTCATTGTCTTGGTCTCTCTCTTTTTCTGGCAACCCTATAATTCGGATGTTGGTATGCTTAAGGTTGTCCCAGAGGCCCCTTACACTATCTTCCATTTTTTGGATTCTTTTGGTTTCTTGCTTTTTCAGCTGAGTGGATTTTCTCTCTTTGTATTTCAAATCTTTAACTTGGTTCTTGGGGTGCTCCAGAGCACTTTTAGGTCTTTGTATAATACTTTTTATTTCAGTCAGTGTATGCTTAATTTCTGGTTGGTCCTTTTTCATATCCTTGAGAGTCTCCTTTATATCCTTGAGGGTCTCCTTCATTTCCACGTTGGTCTTGGTCATTTCCTTGCAGGTCTCGTTCATATCCTTGAGGGTCTCGTTCATTTCCTTGTAGGACTCATTCATTTCCTTTGCGGTCTCGCTTATTTCCTTATAGGCCTCGACCTTTTGTTGGAGCCTCTTGAGAAGCCCTATAGCCATGGTTTTGAATTCCATGTCCAGTCGTTTTTTTTCCTCCATTTCTTTCACATCTGATTTCTTTCCATGTCTCTGCATGGTGGCTGCTTCCCTGAGTTGGTCAGTTAGCTTTGTGTGGTAGACTTCCTACTAGGGACGGTGGCTCAGCCTCCCCAGTTACCTGAGGTGTTTATGGGTTGCACAGTCTTGCTGAAGTTAAGCTCAGGTTAATCATTGTTAGCACTTGGGGGGTTGATCTCCAGGCCAATTGTCTGTGAAGTTCAGCTGTGCTCAGGTTGGATGGGCGGAGTCCCTGGGTCACGCAGACAGCGTTAGCTCCACTCTCTGTGGCCTCAGGGACTCTGTGCCTGGGGCAATGGCCGCCAGCACCTCTGAGAGAGAACTGCTGTGGAGCTCCACCGGCTGCCGGGGAATTCAGACTCTCCCCAAATGAGTCTGCACACCCAATGTCTCACCCAGGGTCATAAAACAAAGCAGACTGACGGTTTTCCGAATGAGAAAGCAAGTTGCAGAGCACTCTGCACGGTCACGCAGCTGAGCTGTTCGCAAAAGCTGCCTTCTCCACAAGCCCGGAGACCCCTGCAGCGCCCGAGTTTCGGCATGCCCTCCCACTGTCCAGTTTTCACCCCGTGTGATAGTGGGTTCCCTGGACTTCACCCAAAGCTGGAGAATCAGTCCAGTGGGAAGTCTTTGTCTCCTCTGTTCGAGAAAACTGGCTGGTTTTCAGCCGCCCGCCCTCTCTGCTGGCGCGCGCTCCAAACCTCTCTCCACGCGAATCTTTCAACGCTGTCCGCCACCGCTCCTCAGAGTCACAGTGTCTTATTTTCACTTTTATTTGTGGAATTTTCACTCGGCGAGCTTTCTGGTGATTCTGGAAGGTGTTTGTTCTTTCGTTAAATTGTAGTATTAAAATTGTTGAGTGTGACAGCAAGATAGGTGTTTTACCTATGCCGCCATCTTGGTTCTCTCCCAGTGTGCACTTTTTAATACATAATTTTGTATTAATAATTATGTGTCAAGGCTCATGCTGGGCACTTAACATAACAAATTGCTATTATGTCTACCATATACTGAACACTTTTTTACCATGTGCCTGATATTGTACGAAACATTTTTTTCAATGTTGTAATTTTTTTATAGGAATTTCTTGGCTTATGTAACTCAATTGTCTAGGGATTATAGAGCTTCTGGCATGGTTTGATCAGGCTATGCACTAAACATTTTGCATCCTTCCTCTGAGCCTTGCAATAATCAGTTGAAACAGGCTTTATTAGCCCCACTTTAGTGTTGAAAGCACTGAGGCTTTTAGAAATCATGTAACGTTCCAAAGGTCATCAGCCAGTAGGTGGAGGAGCCAAGAGAAGTTGGCTCCAGGTCCATACTGTCCTGCTTTCTAGTCTGTGAAAATAAGGAAGTGATGCTCAGGGAAGTTCAATAACCTGTCCAAAGTCATATAGATAGTAAGTGAGTGATCAATGGGGTCAGAACCCAGGCCTGCCTGGCTCCAAAGCTAGGTAATTCCCCTGATGGTCCTGAGAGAGGAGCTTGAGCATGGTAGTTCTGAGGCAAGTTTTCTAAGGCTGGAACTAATGACTCCTATTTAGGGACATTTTTGTTGTTGTTAATCCTCATTGCAGGCTATTTTTTTCCATTGATTTTTTTTAGAGAAAGTGGAAGGGATGGGGAGAGAGAGAGAAACATTGATGTGAGAGAGACACACAAATTGGATGGGCTGGAGATCTAGTCTGCAACCAGGAATTGAACTAGCCTTTGGGAATTGAACTTGAGATTCTTCAGTCCGTGAGCTCTAACCACTGGGAAAACCTGGCCAGGGCATGTTAGAAACTTTTGAAGGAATAAAGCACCAATCACATGTAAAGGGGAGAGGTGTCATTGTTATCCTTATCATTACCCTGGCTTGTAAAGTCTAACTCAGAAGATGAAAGGGTCAGCTTTACTATATGAATAATCAATTTATGTGAAACAGAAGCCCACTCAGTTTAAGCAAAAAATATAAGTCAATATAAAGAGTCAGGGCTATCTCACAGACCTCAGGGGCAGGCAGGTCACAGAAAGACCTTGCTATGGGGACTGACAAGGCATCAGGACAGAAGGCTCTCTGGGGGCTATTGCCAGCTCCCCCTGTGCTTCTCTCAGAACACGGTTTCCTTAATCTGAATATGGGTGTTCCCGGCAGGTCTTCTCAGAGAGTCTGTGTTACCTTACCCGACCTATACCTGTACCTAATTATGATCCTCCTCCTAATGCAAATGTTCAGGAGTGGTTCCCTCTGAGGCTGGTGTCTACCTCTGGCCACTTAGCTGGACAAGAAGGCGCTGCCCAGGATCCCTCTGGGTTGGAGTCAAATATGGACTTTTGGCCTGAGCAGGTGCCCAAAATGGAATCCACTTCCCTCTTGCATACTCTGGGGATTCGGAGGAGGCCATTTGGTTCATCTTTCTGCCCTGCCATTTCTCAGTGCCAGACTTCTTTAGTGTAAACTCCTCCATCCAGGATGCCAGTGCCTCTGGAAACTTCAGAAGATTCTAGAAGAGTCTAGGGAGGAGTGTGTAACTCATGCTTTTGGGGCTGTTTGGCTCCTGGGGACTTGCTTACTTGTTTTTCTTAGGGGCATTTTACAAATCAATTTCAAGGGATTTCCTGACCTGCCTCCTGTGTTACTGCTCAGCCTCAGAAACATGACAGATAAATGTGTTTCTCCAGCTACCTCTCCCACTGATTCCATATGGTCTCCAGGTTTTCCTGTCCTGGCTGTGTGTGACTCTTTGAATCATAGGTGCCCAGAATGTCAGGGGTGGAAAATCATTGTGTCCAAATGCTGTCCACTTCTTTGTTGCAGAAACTGAGATGCACAGAGGAGAGAGGAATGGACACAATTATGGTGCGAGAGAGGGTTTTAGGTGATACACGGGCAACTATATTGTTGTTGTCATTGATATGTTTAATTAAACTATTGCTTAGGCTGAGGCTAAATGAATTTAAGTAAAATAGTCAAATAAAGAAAAAATGAAGTAAATAAGCTTACAGGTTGTATTGGATAAGTGAAACTTAGGAAACAGTACATTAATGGATGAGTGAGTGAGTGCGTGAACAGGGGGGTGAATAAATGAAGAAATAATGGGCAAGTAGACATTTCAGGTTTCATTTTTTATGGATTCAGAATTATTTCCCAGTCTTTGCATTTCAAGTAAGAGACTCGTCAGGGCCTACAGAATGGTCCCAGCCTCCACAAGCACTGCTCCTTAGTGCAAGAACTGTTTACCATGCTGTTCTCATTTTCCAGGCCAGCCAATCCTAGCCTCAGAAGCCACTAAGTCTACCTTTTAAGGCAAATGTATTGAGGTCTGGTTTCCCAGCTTCCTTAGGGCCCTTGTCCCTCATCTTACAGAGGGGAGGGTCTTGAGAGACCAGACCGGGTCTTTGGCTTCCTGTGGAGATCTTCAAACGCAATGCTCCTTCTTGGTGAAACTCTGGACCTAGGCCAAGACTGAGTAATAGAGGGGAAACCACCCTGGGTGGACGTTGTAACCTTGGGCAAGTCCCTTTCCTCCAGCACTGGGTCTCAGATGCTTCCTCTGATAAACGGTTTTAACCCCACCCTATCAATGTGTTCATCCAAAAAACATCTACCGAACTCCCACCACATTCCTGGCATTTGCTTGGCATGCAGGCAGATAAATAGAGGCATTGGACCCAGTGCCTGGAAGAACCCACAGTCAGGTGGAGTGGGGGAGAAGGCACATATGACATAATTACAGATACGTCTGGTCAGTGTAGGTGACATGGACAGTCCCATCAGATACGGGATCCCCAGGGTGTGTCAATCCAGGGAGAGGAATATGTGAATGACTTGTGAGGTCACAGGGCTGCACCCAGAAAGGTGTTGGTCCTTGAAGATAAGTTCAGCCTTTGGCCCAGCTTCAGATCCTTTTTCCATCCCACAGCAAACCCGGTGAACGTGGGTTTCGGAATCAAGCAGGTCCAGGCTTCAATCCTGAGCAGACACCAACTAGAGGAAGTAGCTTCATTCTCTGGGCCTTGGTTTTCTTCTTTATCAAAGGATATTGGTGGCCCCAACCTCCCCAGGACGTATAAGGGCTCCATGAGTAAATACAAGTATAATGTCGAGAGCTTGACACAAGGCCTGGCATGTAGTATGTGGTTCTACCATCCAGGCAGGAGGTGGGGGAGCTGGACATCTGCCCCCTCTGGAAACACACCCACCTCTTGCCTCATTTGCTGAGGGCCTTCTGCTCCAAGAGGTCTTGGCCCAGGCCTTTCTGACCCTATGAATGCTATGGTGGGCTTTCTTCCTCCCAGGCCAGAGCCCTTTCCACTAAGCCTCTCTGCTCTCCTGATCTGATCATGAACTTGGTACATGTCTGAGACAGGGAGGAGACTGGTGGGGCTGCAGCCCTGGGACTCCGAGGATGAAGGCCTGCCAGGGCTGCAGATTCCTTCTCTTCCCAGCACCGGCGCTGCCCTCTCTTGCCCAACAGCATGCCTAGGACAAGGTGATGTCCTTCTTCCCTTCTCGGAGGCAGGACTGAGTGGCTTCCTAGAAGAAGGCAGGTGGGACCAGCCCAGCATCAGAGTCACCCTGGGAAAAAAGAGAAAACCTGGCTGGGGAGAGAGCCCCAGGGCAGCAGTGGAAGAACAGGTTTGCCCGCATTGTTGGCAGGCCCCAGGATTCCAAAGCATGTTCTGTTTTTGTCACTGTCAGCCAATCACGTACTCTGCCAAGGCCACAGTGTACCAGGCTTTTCAGACCGCCAAGCCCTTCCATCTGCAATTCTCATTCTTCCCATGCCGAGAGATGGGTGATTACTGGCTCTGTTTCACAGATGAAGAAATTGAGGTCTCAAGAGAGAGAGAGAGTCACATGCACAAACCAGAAGGGCTAATGGCAAAGAATTAACCTTTCATTGAGGACCTGCTGTGAGCCAGGCCTTTCTGTACAAGCATCCTTCTTCTACTAGTAGCCCTGCAAGGTTCCCTGGTGGTATTGCCCCCACTTACAGAGGAGCAGACCCAAACCCAAGTTGGTGAGCCTAGATCCGTGAGGCTCCACACCTCACTGCGCTGAACTCTCCTCTATGTTAGACAGGGAAGCCGAGACTCAGAGAGGTTCGAGCTGGGTCCATCAGCAAGTGGAAGCTCATTTTCAGCCCAGGTCTCCCTCCGGAGCTCCCGCCTTTCCCACTTAGCTACATTGTCTCAAGAATAATTTCTTTCATGGAGCAGTTGGTTACTCACAGATTACCACAAATCTGTCTCAAAGACATAAAGACCCAGAACAGAAAGGGCCACAAATTATTATTACTGTTATCATGAACACTATTATTAATCACGAACGTTGCAAAGTCAGCATTTACCCTGTATGGCTCAGACATGCAGAAATAAAACTTAATGTCTTCTACAACTCAACCTGATCAGAGCTTCCCTTCCCCCAACTTTATTTCTGGGTGAAAGTTCATTCTCTTCACCACTGGAAGTGCTGATCCTGCATTTCCTTTTGTTGTAAAGGACATTTTGGGGACAATTGGTAAAATCCGACGCAAGTCTATAGCTTAGATAATAGTACTGTATATGAATTCCCCAATTTTAATTTGTACGGTGGTTATGTAGAAAACTGTCCTTGTTTTTAGGAAATCCATGTTGATGTATTTAGGAGTAAAGAGACATCATATCTGCAACTTTGAAGAACTAGTAGTTTGGGAAAAATACACATGGCTTTCAGGAAAACCACACACGTGCAGAAGAAGGAAGCAAATGTAGTTAGCATTTGGAGAATTTAGATGAAGGATATCAGAAGTCTTTGCACTATTCTTTGAAACTTTTCTGAAATGATGTCAAAAGCAAAAACAAAAAATTTAAATAAGAAAATGTACTCTTGTCTAAAAAACAAAATAGCCAAATCAGGGTCCGAACTCTCTGGTAGGATGGCTCTGTCTCTTGGCCGTGCCCACCCCCCCCCCCCTCCCCTCCTTAGGATGACATCTGGTAGCGCAGGAGCCTTCGATGACACCCAAAGCCTTGAGCCTAGGTTTCTGGCCTTGATGGCCTTGTGGGCTGCCTTGGTCTCTTGGGTTTTTGGTATCACTGCCTTCCCCCTTGCTTCTCTGCGGGTGTAACTGGTCCAGCCTGGCTTTGGGCCGAGATTGTGTCACTCCAGAGTGTGACTCTGTAGTCATGGCCTCTGTGTCGAGGCTGTACAATCCCATGACCCTAAGCCTCTTACAATTGATACCTCAGCAGGGCATAGAGGGGCCCCACAGGAACCTTCTGATGCTGACCACGGCCCACAGTGGCCTTGAAAAACCTGGCCCTTATATATACAGGTCAGTCTTGTCAGGAAAATCAAATGCCCCGCAGGTTGTTTTAAGAGAGAAATTTAATATTAGGAATTGGCTGCACAGTATTGAACAAGTGGAAAAGCAAAAGTGAGCTATCAGAGGTACTATCTTCAGGCAACAGAGACCACTTCTGGGGATGGGAGGACAAGGGAAGAAGTGGGGGTTATTAGAACCTAGAAACTGGGACCCAGACCCTCTAGGTGGGCACACCTGTTCCTGGTGCTGGTATAACCGAGAGGCCACCAGGAAGCTGGTCTGGGAATGTGGAAAAAACCTGGAAACTGGACCCAGTTGCTACTGAAAGCAATTGCCCCTGCCAGGGAGAAGGGCTGTTGTGAGGTGATGCTAACAGACAAGAACAGAGTGTCAAGCTCTTTCTTCCTCACTTAGCCTTGGACTTCCTGCGGCCCCTATCCACAGAAACGGCTGTGGAAACAGCTGGCAAAACAGAAACAGCAGACAGAGTGTCAGCCCCAGCATCACCGAACAGAATAGGAAATAGAGTCAATCATATTGTAATAACTATGTACTGTGCCAGGTGAATATTGGAAATATCAGGGGGTCACTTCGTAAAGTATATGGTTGTCTAATCACTATGCTGTCCCCCTGAAACTAATACAAAATAATATTGAATGTCAACTGTCACTGAAAAAAATACACAAAACAGAATATAGCAGGGTGGGTTTGGGGCTGAGAGCTGGCAGTTTAACATCTGGCATTGGGAGAGGGTGGGAAAAGGGGCTGCGCTGAGAGTGAACTCGAGGTTCTCTCCTCCCTGGATACACGTTGCTGCCACTGCAGCTCCATTGTGAGTTGGCATCTGGGTGCCCTCGAAGCAGGCCCAGGCCCCGGTGCTCTGGGGTATCTGCTTCCCTGGGTGCTCACCCCGGGCAGGCCCCGGACGAGAATCCCAAGTTCTCGCCCTCTTTTCTGTGTGTCAGCCCTGGCAGAGTTCCTTGTCTGACACAAGAAACTGCTTACTCTTCGACTTCAGCAAGACTCATTCTCTAGGTCATCAAATTTTATTGCAAGTTTCATATTAAAGTTTATTGAAAGAGAAGATTTTAGAATTCTGGGGAAAAAAATTTTTCTCTCTGATATATGTAGGTTCTTGGAGTTGAATATCTGACTCTTCAAAACAGTCTTGCTTTGGATTCTTTCAAGACTCCGGTCGGACTTCAGTGCTGAACAATGACTTCTTTATCCTCGGCTGTGCTCCACCGCCTCCTTGGACGATGGGTGAAGGGCCACCCAGCAGCGAGAAACGTTCGAGGGAAGAAAAACCCTCAGTTTAAAGCTCCCAATATTATCCCGCACCAAGAACATGAATTGAGCACTGACTCTGTGCTTGGTCTCGTGCTAGGACTGTAGCTCTCACCATATTTGTTCTCACAAGCCTGCGAGGAAAGGACTCAGGTCCCTGCGGAAGAGTCTGGGCCTCTCTGCACGACGCCACCAGTCCCATCCTTTCAGCTTTTGGAAAACTGAGGCCTAAGGGGGCTATGAATACAAGCTGAATAGTCTAGCACTGGGAAGACACTGAACCTCACTTTATTTTTGTTCTTTTTAATATATATATTTTATTGATCCCTTTACAGAGAGAGAGAGAGGGATAGAGAGTCAGAAACATCAATGAGAGAGAAACATCGAACAGCTGCCTCCTGCACACTTCCTACTGGGAATGTGCCCACAACCAAGGTACATGCCCTTGACTGGAGTCGAACCTGGGGCCCCTGAGTCCACAGGCTGACGCTCTAGCCACTGAGCCAAACCAATCAGGGCTATTTTCATTCTTTGCCAGTATGTTTTTGTTCATTTTAGAGAGGAAGGGAGAGGGAAATAGAGAGAAACATGGATGTGAGGAAGAAACATTGGTCAGTTGCCTTCTGCACCCACCCTGACCGGGGATCAAACCCACAATCTGGGTAGGTGCCCTGACTGGGAACAGAACCAACGACTTTTTAGTGCATTGGACAATACCCAAATAACTGAGCACCCTGACCAGAGCTGACCTTCACTTTCTACAAAGTACAATGGCAGATGGATTTGAGATAATAGATAGGAAATTTGGCACACAGTGCCTGGAAAATAATGGGTGTTTGATAAATGTTGATACTATGGATGATGATGATGATGATGATGATGATGATAAACCTATATTGACTGTTACTATGTCAGGCACAGGTCTAAGCACTTTGAGTGTGTGAATTATTCTAATCATCGTAATCAATCTCTATCCACACAGGAGCACTCTCCCTCCTCCCACCCAGCCCCACTGGTCTTTCTCATCAGGCACCCACCCCTGAGGCACAGCTCTGAGTGTGAATAATGCCCACTCAGGGGAGGACGTCCTTGCACTGGGCTGCGTGTTCATTGGGATGGTTGGCAACCGCTCCCCCACTCACAGCTTTTTGTTAGCGTTGTTGTGGTTTCTTTCATTCAGCGCTTTGAGTGTTGCATGAACTTCACCTTCCTAAGAACATTTTTGTTTGCTGCATTGAGAAACAAACAAAAGGCTTTCTGATTTTCTTCTTCTTTTTGCTGTTATTTTTTATACCATTATTTGAAAATTCTTTGAGATTTACAAAAGAGTAATAAAAATGGTACAGAGAGTTCACCCAGCTTCCTTTCGTGTTACACAATGTTTCATAACTGCAGCACTTTCATCAAAATGAAAAATTTGAAGCTGGCACATCACTGTGAACTACAGACTTCATTTGTATCTCACCAGTTGTTATTTCTTTTAAATATGTTTTTATTAATTTCAGAGAGGAGAGGAGAGGGAGAGAGAGAGACAGAAACATACATGATGAGAGAAAATCATTGATCAGCTGCCTCCTGCACGCCCCACACTGGGGATCCAGCCCGAAACCCGGGTACGCCGCGGACGGGGAATTGAACTGTGACCTCCTGGTTCATAGATCTATGCTCAACCACTGAGCCACACCATCCGGGCTGGATCTCACCAGTTTTCCACAAGTGCTCTTTTTCTGTCCCAGGATAAATACCGCATCACATGTCGCTGTCATGTCTCCTCAGTCTCCTTTGTTCTGTGGCAGTTTCATAGTCTCTCCATGGTTTTTCGTGGCTTTTGAAGAGTCCTGATTGGCTACTCTGTAGATTGTTCCTGAGGCTTTGTCTGATGTTGCTCGTGATTAGACTGGGGTTATGGAACGGGGGGCGGGGGGCGGGCTGTCAACGCGTGAGTCTGCCTTCTCCTCTTATCATATCTGGGAGTAGAGGCCACCAACATGCCTTGTTACTGGTGAGTGAGTCCGGCCGGGTGCTCCACTGTAACATGGCTATTTTTCCATGTACTCGAGGAGCAAGTCATAAGTCCAGTCTGAGAAGAAGAGAATTAAGCTTCACTCCCCAGAGCAACGAGTATCAAAGAATTTCTGGACATCTGTTAAAAGCACAATTAATATTCTGAAGAAGATACTTTGAGGCTAGGCAAATATTCTATTTATCCTTAAATTTTCACACACTCTTTTAGCATTCATCAGTGGATCTTGCCTGCAGCAACCATTAATGTGCTATGGAACAATTTTTATTTATTTTATTTGAGGGGGGTGTTTTGTGTGTGTGTGTGTGTGTGTGTGTGTGTGTGTGTTTTGCAAAAAAAAAAAAAAAAACACACAAAAACTTTACTGTTTCCATTTAGTCCAATGCATGGGAGAAGGCTCCAGGGTGGTTAAAAAATGACTAGTGGTTCCAGGGAGAGACTCAGGCAAAAGCCAGACCAGGGGAACACAGAGGGGCCCCTCAAAGGCTTCTGGGCTCCAAAGGTTCCCAGTCGAGCTTAAAGGTGAGTCTTTCGAAGAGATACTTGCCCAGCCCAGCCTGGGGACCGGCCAGCCAGTGGAGATGTAACCCATCTTCCTCATCAGTTTCACCTGCTGATTCAGGAGGTGGTTCTCCAGGAAGTCACAGAGCTGAGGGTCTGTGTGGGTAGAACCCAGAGCCTGCAGCTCCAAAGGGCTTGGTTCAGGTTCCTCTTCAAGGCCAGGGCAGCTTCCATGACATCTTGAGTTTTGTCCACTCACCTTGGGGAGGCTTCAGCACGTCCTGGAAGACATTGTGGCCCACGGGCTGGTTTTGCATCTTTAAGCGCCCTCATGCTTCTTCTCCACCAACTTGTGAAGAAGTGGCCCTGGGACAGGTAGGTGTGGGAGGCTTGAGGATGCAGGTAGCCAGGCGGTTGACGGCAGCCTCCACCTAGGTGGAAGTGTTCTGATGGATTTGGGAGCTTGTGGTTGTTTGGCAGGAAGGAGTTAAAGGTAGAGAAAGCACAGTGTGTTGGCTGGTCTGAAGTGGTGACTGGAAAAGATGGTGGTCGGAGGCTGGAAGAAATGGCGTCCTTGGGTCTGTTCCATCCACACACTGTTGAAGCAAGACCAGAATTGGGACCACTAAGAGCACTGTCTAGAATACTTCTTAACATAAAAGATACCATGGTGTTCATTGTTTGAGAACATCTATGTGTCAATAAGCTATTGTGAAATCAGTGTTTGTATAGTCTGAACCACAGTAAAATTGACAGGATCTCAATGGATTTTAAATCTATTGTATTCAGGGCTGATTCAGAACTGGACACCTCCCATCCTCACATTGGCTCTGATTTTTTTATTGAAATACTGGTGCCCTCATTAGTAAATAGTTCTTGCCAGCACCCTCTTCAAATTCCTTCCCTCCCCAAGCCTTTGGAAACCTCTCCTGCTGTCTCCACAGTTGAAAACAAGACAAAATTCTCCAGGCAGTTAAGTTATGAGCACATAGCAAAGGGTTGTCACAATCTTGCTGCAAGGGAAAAGTCTCCAGCAGGCCAATTCCAAAATTTGACCCTAGGAGCAACACTTTCTGGGGAAAGGGAATGTCTACAATGACTACTGTTAGATTAGCAAGAAGAAGAGAATAGTGTGCTTGTACCAGTCAGGTGAGAGCATTGGCTCCAGAAATTGGTTTGGGGACAGTTTGCTTATCTAACACTATTCAGCTGCTAAAGAGTTAACATTTGGCTCAGGACTGGAGCCTCCTGTGTCCCTCCACCCCAGTGTGGAGTTAGATGCCTTCCATTCTGATGGTCAGCCCTGTGCTCAGCAGATAGTTAAGTATTGTGAATAGTATCCAAGTTTTGTGTATAACACAAGGCAGCCTATATTATAAAAGGCTTATATGCAAATTGTCCCCTCGACCTGGAGTTCAATCAGGGGCAGGGCAGGCCGGCCAACCTCCCATGTTTCCTCCCCCGGGGCCAGCCCTGATCAAGCTGGCCATACCCCACCTGTACATGAATTTGTGCACCGGGCCTCTAGTATTAAATAATCAGTCTACAGTTTGGTTCAGGTACAATTCAATTCATCTCAGAGAAAGCAGGCGTTGGAGCCAGAAAAAGCTGGTTTTGACAACCAGTATCCAGTACAAGTTCTGGAACAATCTGTTTTGGGGCAAGTCACTGAACCTGACTTTACATAAAGTAGGTAGGGACACTGTGAGGACTTGAGGAGGGGAAGTTTATAGCACAGTGTCTGGAAAATAATTGGTATTGGATCAATGACACTGCTATTAATACTGATGATAAATATTGATTGATCTATACTACATCAGGCACGGACCTCAACATATTACCTACATTATTAATTCTAACCTTCACAGTAACTCTGTGAGTTAGATGCCGTTAGTATCACTTCCAGTTTACAGATGATGAAATAGAGGCTCAGAGAATTCAAGTAATGCAGTTTAAGTTCACAGAATGTTGGTGGAGCTGAGGTTCAAATCCAAGCAGCCTGACTTGAATGTATCTATGATAAGCATAAAATACACATGGGTGCCCAATAATTCTTTGCAACAACCATAAAGCCTTCTAGAATTCCAAAATTCTGCAGCCCACAGGTTGGAAGCTCTTGCCCTAGACCAAACAGACCTTTGGCTTCTTACGAAACATTTCTGATATCAGCAGGGTTTGGTACTTATTTTTTATAACTTTATAGCAAGAGGAAGACAGATAAAAAGGAAGAGATTCACACAGTTATCCAGAAACAAGCATCATTGAAAGTCATAAGTAACTCGGGCAGAGCAGCAGTTCAGAAGCAGTCACTGGATATTACACTCCCCCCCCCCCCCAAATACTCTCAGGTTCCCCCTTTCGAGAATCACTGCCCCGTCACCCACTTTCCTAGATTTCACAAAACTTTCCCAAATTCTGAAGGTGACAAATCGAGTGCAGAAAGAGAGAACAGGGCTTCTCTTTAACAGAAGATGGCCATGGGCATGGCCTACAGGAAACTTCTCTGCTTTTGGAGAGAAGCTGCCCCAATCCTCCAGTCTCTCCTCTGAAGGTTAGGGGAAAGGAGTCTCCTCCACAGCCCACCTTGCGCCACCTCAGCCAGTGAACGGCTGGGATTCTGAGCTCTGCCCCGCTGAGGGGCAGCCCAAGTCCTGTTGTTTAGCAGGAGCTGCCCACATGTTAGGGGTCCGGGATTGAGAACCAAGTGAGTGCCACACGGGGAAGAGGTGCCTCGCGGCAGTGACAGTGACCACCTATGACCTCTTGTCCCCATCTCAGGAGTGGAAGCAAAGCAGGCCCACTTTTCTTGGATTTTAGAAGTCCTGGCTGTTCTCGGATGACCCAAAGTGCTTAGAGCAGGGGGGGGAGGCGAGGCTTTGCCCACAAGACGTCTGGACTTTCTGTTGTGGGTGTTTAAGACGGTTTAAATTCAATTTGGATTTTAAAAAAATGTAAAACACCTCATGAGTCATTTCCCAGTTACAAAAATGTAACCATAGCCTTCTGTCGAACTTCCCTCCATGGGACAGTGACTGCTGGAATGGGGATTTGGCAAGACTCCTGATCACCCCAGTTTTCTCATCCTCATCACCCATCCAAGCTCACTTCCCCAGGAACCCACAAAGCCCCTTTGTGTATGGTGAGCTGCAGGCTAGGCGGTTGGTTGGAAGGGCCTGGCTGGTGCTGTGATAGGAGGTAAGGGAGAGAAGAGGAGAGGGGAGGGGAGGGGAGGAGAGAGAGAGAGGGAGAGGGCACACTGTCACTCCGCTGCCTGCAGAGGCTGGGGCAGGGAAAACAGGCCTGGGAGGGAGAGCAGCCTGCCGTCCAACGCTCCAGTCTCAGGGAAGAGCGGTATCACACTGGAGGATCGCTGAGGAGACTCAACAGACTTTCATTATTCATTGTGTTTCGAGACAAAAGATCTTTCTGTTTCTGCTTTATGCCGAACCATTTTTTAAATTACCTGGGGATGGAAACTAGTTTTGAGAGCCCGAAGAACAGTCTCTGTTGGCAACTTGCACCCACCCTTAAGGAGGACATAGCGCTTTAGCCAAGACCCCAAAAGCTGATCCAAGTATACCACGAAGCCTTAGAGAGTAAAGCTGCTTTTACGGAAGAATTCACTGGGAGATGGGAGACGGGGTCGTGTTGCACACCACAGAGCGAAAAGCTAACAAACGTGCTGCTCGGACTCTTCTGCTCTCTCAGCCCCAGAATTTCCTTCTTGGCTGCCAGCCTCTCACCTCCTATTGGCCCCTTGCCCCAGGCGTCCCCCAACTCCCTGTTCAGCCCTTCCCACCACCCTCCTCCACCTCCTGGACAGAGCAGTGTAGAAGCCACTTGACTCATCCCACCTTGCAAGCACCCCTCCCTCTGAACAGAATAGCTCTTGGGAGGCTTAGCGTCTGCTCTCCTTGGTTTTGGCGGTGGGAGATGTAAAGAAATAACTTTTCCCTTTCATGGAGTTTTTTTCTCTAACTCGCATCTCCTTTTGACATTATAAACATCACTTTCCTCTCCCAAATCACCATATATGAACTCAGATTCTCTAGAGGTTATGGGAGGAAGACCTTGGAGAAAGAGGCAAGACTGAAGAATTAATTGATAACCTCTTGCCTAGTGACACCCCTCTCCCTTCCCACAACATGCAGCAGGGTCCTCAAATGGGCGGGCTTTGACCCGGTGACCTGGGCTCAGCATTGGACTCATTCAGCTGTGACCCAGGACTGACTTCTGTCAAGTGTCAACAAATGCACGCCACCTTGCTTCTCTGCCTCAGTTTCCTCATTTGTAAAAAGGAGGCAGTAATCCCCTTCCTGTCTACTTCTCAAGGTTGCCGTGAGGATCAGAAGAGTTAATGGATGAGAAGGCACCAAGGAAGCATAAAGAAATAAAATCCTTCCCTGAGCTCTTAGTACTATAGCTTTTGGCAAAATTGCAGGAAGGTAAATGAGCCTGGATGTTACCACCTTTTCTCCCCTCCTTCCCTCCTTGAGTCATTTTCCCTTTGTTTGCTCAGGGCCTGCCTTCTCTTCCCCACACATCAGGATCCTTTCTGGGTAAAGAAAGGGTCAGCTGCTATTTACAGCGGAATAGAAATCTCAGCCCACATTCCCTCTGCCAGCCTCTGGCACTAACTCTGGCCTCTGCTGGTGGTGTGAAGGGTTTGAGTGCGCCAGTGCTCCTGGGTCATGGTCTGGAGTTTGGGTTCTATGCGTTGGGGTCAGAGCCTAGCAATCTGCCTCACATATGAGTGATCCCGGAGATTCCGGTTCAGGTGCTGTGCTTGTGGAACACGGAAGAACACTGATTCCTAGGGTTAGGGACTTTAGGAAGAGTCAGGGGACGTGTTTCAGGGTGGGAGGGGATCCCACTGATCTCACACCAAGGCAGAGGCCCCAAGGCCTCCCAGGGCAGTCTCCCGCAGTCATCACAGAAAGGCATCACTTTTTCAAGAAGAACAACAATCATTGCCATTGTCACAAAGCCTTTTAATCGCAGCCAACCCTCCCTAGACCTTGGGAAGTCAGGTAGTACAGTTCTTAGTTCTCGGGGACAAAGCTGAGGCCTCCACAGGCTGGGTGATTGGTCTCACCACCCCATGATGATAGCTGATGAGAACTCGGGGGGACTGCGCCCTGGCCTGTGCATGTGCCTGTATACTGCATCACTGCCTGTTAACTCCTCCTGGGCCCCTCCTTCACCTCAGCCTCGTGGCAGGAAGTGGTGGTGGTGGGGTCTTCCCTGAACCTCACTCCCTTTCCCCAGTTGTCACTGAGTAATGTCATGTCTGCTTCCTCAATATCTGTAGATCCCACCACCTTCTCCATCCCCATCCACCACCCAAGTCCTGGCCCAGAGGCCGGCTCCACTCCTCTGGGCCCACTTCAGTGGTGTGGCAGGCACCAAACAGGATGTCTTCCTGGCTATAGTCACCGCTTCTTGGGCAGCGTGGCTAACAGTGTCTAGTCTAATTGTCCCAGTCCTCTAGCATAATGGTTAGTACAGAAATGGGTTCCTGGCCTGGAAGGACCAAGTGGTTGTTGGCCATACTCCCCACGGATGTGGAGAGGAGGAAAACCAGACAGGGGCTGAGAGGAGCAGAAGCAGGAGAGACAGAGAGTGCAGGTACATCCAGGAGGCACTGAGGACTGAGACTTGACCAGTGCACTTGGCAATGTGGAGGTCAGTGCTAACCTGACCAGGACAGCGTCAGAGGCATGGTGGATGCGGAGGCCTGTTGGGAGGGAATGGACTAGTGACAGCCAGGGCGTCTCACTTTGTGGTCCCTGGCCAGTGCGTCTCACTTTGTGGAAGGGCAGGAGAACAGCACAAACAATGGGACTCCAAAAGTAGTAGTTTGTTTGTTTGTTTGTTGAAGATGAGGGAATTAATAGTTTGTCTATATGCTTATGAGAATGAGCCGGTCGAAGGGGAAGAATTGATGTCTCTGGAGGCGGGCGTAGGGGGTTAGGGGGAAGAATGGCTGCTGGAGAAGTGTCCCGGTGGAGGTGGGGTCAGAAGTCCACATGGTAGAGGCTGGGTTTTGTAGGAGCTCAGATGTTTCATCTCCAGAAAGGGGAGGGCAAGCAAAGCACATGAGTGCAGTTGTAGGAGGGTGATGTGTGGGTGTGGCTGGCTCTTCTGTTACCTTCTGTGCCCACAGGGTTCTTGCTAGGAGACAAGTGAGGTAGAGAAGAGGGCTGAGATTGGAGGATCTAGAAAAAGGTAGAAAATAGTCAGCTGGAGGAGTGGCCACACCAGGGATGCACTGAAGCAGGGCTAGGCACACCCGGCCCATTTGGTGTGAGAAAACGTGAATTCAAGTGAGGCCTGTCAGCAGGGGTGAGCCACCTACAGGTAATTGTGTCTTCTCTTGGCCTTCCCCAGAAGGGCCCCATCCTGTGGGGAGGCAGAGGAGGAAACCACCTGGGCAGGTGCATCTGTAGTAGGTTGAAACCCAGGTAAAGGTCACCTTGGCCACTTTCAGCTACCTTCCCAGAACTCTTAATGGGCCCCACTGGCCTGTACCATTGGCCGCCCTACTCCTATCCCCTCATCCATCCTCAGTCACACTCCTAGTGTGAGCCAAATCTGCTCTCTGGGAGTGGATTTTGGCTGGTGCCAAAATCCTCTCCCTGGACGTGGCAGTTTGGAGGGTGCACAGCAAAGGGCAAATTTGGGATTGGGGAGGAGCTGCATTAGTTGACCTTGTAATCTGAGGATCTATGTTTCACTCTTGGCTCAGACAATCTGTGGCTGGATGACATCAGCCAAGTTCATTCATGACTCTGAGCCTCCATTTCCTCATCTGTAAAATGGGGGCGGTGACCAGACGGAACTTATAAAGCAGCCGCAGGTATTCGGTGAGTTCACTCCTCAAGTGCCGGGCACTGTGAGGTCTCCACAGCGGCGACTGAGTTTCCTCCCAAGCCTGTGAGATTCCCATCCAAAATGAATGGCAGGTGTAGGAAAGAAGGGGCATTGCTCAGATATGGGGAATGTTTGGGTGGAGCAAGGAGAGAAGATGAGGCTGTCGAGGAGGCTGTCTGCTTACTGAGCAGATAAAGGCGAGAAGCCTTTTCTGCAGCAGCGGGCTTTTAGCGGGGCGCATGTCCATGTGCACCCCACTCTGCCACTTGGCCAAGGCTCATCCTCTGCACACTCCTCAGTGACAGTCATCTTCTGGGATGGAGCCCACAGACAGGCATGTTCCCTGACCGAGAACCCAACGGGCAACCTTTTGGTGCACAGGATGGTGCCCAACCTACTGAGCCAGGCAGGCCCAGGCTCAGGTCTCCTGCTCTTGATCCAATCAACATTCTTGCCACAGAACCTGCTGGGGAAGGTGGGCCTGGATGTTCTCTGAAGTAGCACCCCCCTTTTTATTTTAAGATACCAAGAGGCTTGGGTGTGGCTACCCCAGGGCAGGACAACGTCCAGGTAGCCCAGCTCGGGACTCGGTGTTCCCACCTTGCTTGCCCAGGTCCCTGGCCAGTGCGTCTGGCTGCGCTCCACAGGCAGCAGGCAAACAAGCCTCTATTGATTCTGGGTCTCGGCAGAAGAATGCTCCTTTGTTGAGCTCAATGCCCTCCTCCTCCCTGTGTCCTTGCCCACAGGAGAGGCATTCAGGTAGGAAGCAGCGTCACCGTGGCTCCTTCCCCAGGACCTCAGAGGGCAACGGGAGGCGGGGGGAAGGGCAGAAACAGCACCCCAGCCCCTGGGGGAGGCCTCCAAGTCCTCCCTCTCCTGTCTCTTCTTCCTCTCTCCCAAGCTTTCGCCACCTTTCCCATCCTCCTCTCATTGCTCAGGGATGCTCCACTTTCAGGTCTCTCAGTGAAAAAATCCTCTCTACCTTTTTTTAATGTAGATTTTTATTGATTTCAGAGAGGAAGGGAGAGGGAGAGGGGGATAGACACATCAGTGATGAGGGAGAATTATTGATTAGCTGCCTCCTGCACGCCCTGTTTGGAATCCAGCGTATGTCCCGACCGGAATCAAACTGTGACCTTCTGGTTCACAGGTAGATGCTCAATCACTGACCACACCAGCCAGGCCTCTCTGCTTTTTAAGGTCCCGCTCGAATGACTGCCACTCCACAAGTGCCCACAAGAGTGTGGGCTCGTTGAGAGGGAGAAATGGGACTTGTTCATATCCGGACCCTTCTGTTTAACTTGAAACTTGGTCCAGAAGAGACATATCAGAATCTTGAGAAACCAATTACCTGATTTCTACCGATAGCACTACCCCTCTCCCCATCACTCAGACCTGAAATTTGACCAACCCATTATGTGGTTGGTCACAAGTCTTGATTCTTCTTGAAAAAGTTCCTTAAACTCCTTAGCCTGGGTAATAGCTCTCCCCAGTTTAGCATCAACCTACCCAACCACCTCCTTCTGCTGGCCTGGACTCGCCACTGTTGAGTCATCCACTTACTTTATCCCTATTTATTGAGCAAATACTATATGTATTATGTGCTGCATATAATACATATACTATATGTATTATGTATTAGGAACTATTGTTGTTCCAGCGAATGAGACAGAGTCTTCTCCCTTACAGTCTCTTTGGGGTAGACAGACAATAAATGTGTATACAAATGACTAAAAAATATAGTATCTAGAATCGTGACGGGTGCTCTGAAGGAAATCACACAGATGAAGGGGGATGAGAATGTGTGTGTAACAGGGAAGCAGCCACAGGGATGCGGGCGAAAGCTCTGAGAGTTGAGATCACGGAGGAAGAGTTTATATCTGTGAATGCGTAAAGAGAGGGTTTGCTCAGCCAATGTGTCCTGCTCAGTCTGACCTCCAGGCTTTGTCCTGCAGGATCTTCTACCTGAAGTGACCCCCTCCCTCAAGCTTCTTGTTCTTTCTCAGTTATACTTGGATTTTAGGACTCAGTGCCAGTCCCACAATCACTCTGAGGCCTTCCTTGGTTTCTCCAGGCCACAGTTCTCTTTCCTTTTAAGTTTCTAAGTTGTTACCTCTGGTCTTGGGTTTAATTGCCTGTGCTGTTCAAGCTCAGATTCTCAAACATTTCCTCAGCACCCACTCTGTGCTTCACCTGGGTGCCTCATCCAATACTCACCTACCAAACCCAAGAGGTTATATTATGCCCAATTTTTACCGATGGGTAGACAGAGGCTCAGAGAGATTCAGCAATTTATCTGTGGCTTCCCATTTTGCAGACACAGAAACTGAGACTCAGACAGGTAAAGCATTGTCTGAGGTCACGGAGCTGATAAATGCCAAAACTCAAACCCCAACCTCAGCTTGGGTTTGAGGGACCTCCAAGCCCTTGATCTCAACCTCTGTAAACCAATTCTGCCACCAGGTGCTTGGGAGACCTGGCAGTGGTCAGGTGAGGAAGGCGTAGTTGGGGCTTCTCAGAGAGAAGCGCTGTAACCGAGGATGTCCAGGGCCTTGCCATCCTGGCTTTGCCTCCTCCCAGTTGTGTGTCCTTGTTCATGTTGCTTACCTTCTCTGTGCCTTAATTTCCTCAGCTGTAAAACGGGGTGATGCTAAGTCCTCCCTCTCCCACTTGCTGTGAGAAAGAAGCATGATGGTGTTTGTGAACATGTTTTGAGGCCACGAAGCATCACCTTCTGTGTATTATTACTCATTCCTCCGGCTTCTAGGATGAGTAAACAGTGGGAGAGTGGGGAGCAGCACTGTGTGAGGGGAGAGAGGAAAGCGTTGGGTGGGGCTTTTTCTGGGTAGAGAGAGGCAGGTGAATTCTTGCCCAGCCAACCTCACATGACAAGAGGAACCTGCTAACTAGGTCACCTTGCAGTAGGAAAGAGCTATTCCAGGATCTGCCTCCCAGAGCAGGAGCTGAGGGCTGGGCTATTTCAGGGGTGGCACAGAAAGCTCATTCAACAGCCCTAGCTTGGATCCCAGCCCTACCTTTGTGCCTTGGGGGCCTGGAGAGCCAGGTGGCCCTGATGGGCACTGTGCTGATACCCTCTGCCTGACTGCCCTTGGGTAGGTGGTGGCAACCTGTGACCATCACAGCACAACCTTCCCCACCCCCCAAAACCACCCTCCCAGGGCCCTGAGTGAGAACAGCAGGACACTAGGCTCACATTCCCAGCCTGGCAGTTAAGTCTCAGTGCTTGGCTGCAACAGCCCCCTGACACTGGCAGCTCACTTGGCCATTCTGGGCCTGGGCCTCTCTACCCATCAAGGAGAGGCAATGGTGCTGACGTCTAGGACAGTTTGGGGATTAATAACACAAAACACCAAGCACAGGGTCTGACCAGAGGAAGTGCTTGATGAATGGTTTTTCCTCATTGAGCTGCGGGGGTTTTCCATGCTACAGCGATGACTGTGGGAAGGCCAGCAAACTGCTCAGCGGGCCTGAAATAGGCTGTGTGTTGTGGTGTGGGAGGCGGAAGGAGGGAGAGATTTTGCTGGAGAAGTTGGGCTTCTGAGGTACACCATAAAAAGAAGAATCCTTTCGGAAGGAACTTGGGGCTTTGAGGTCAGCAACTGTCCTACATGAGAATTGCTCAGGTCTGGGCAGTGGGTCCATGCCCTGAGTTTTAGGTGCCCCATCCTCAAAATGGGGAAGGAAACACTTCCTATGCTGGGACAAGGATCAACCACAAAGCCTCTAGCACAGTGCTTGGCACCTAGAAACACTATTGTTATCTCATTTTTTGTTTGTCAGTCCTCACCTGAGCATAGTTTTTCTATTGATTTTTAGAGAGTGGAAGGAAGCAATGGAGAGAGAGAGAGAGAGAGAGAGAGAGAGAGAGAAATATTGTCAAGAGAGCAGCACATGAATTGGTCAGATCGGCTGCAACCCAGGTATGCGTCCTTGACCGGGAACCAAATCTGCAATTCTTTGATATGCTGGCTGATGCTCTAACTACTGAGCAGTATTGTTATCTCATTTACATGCCACATTAACCGCATGAGAAAAGTGTTATTATCCCACATTTTATTTATTTATTTTATTTTGTTTATTTATTTATTTATTTAAAATCTTTATTGTTCAGTTTATTAATTACATTGTTCCCCCTTTTTTATCCCCCTATAACTTCCCTCCACCTTGTACCCATTCCACCCTCCACCCTCACCTCCCCCTCCCCACTGTCCTCTCCCATTGTTGCAAGATTTTTGTCCATTCTCTTGCTGTACTTCCCACACCCCTTTTCTCCCCAAGAATTGTCAGTCCATTTCCTCTCTATGTCCATGATTCTGTTATATTTACCAGTTTATCCTGTTCATCAGATTATTAATTCCCTTAATTTTTGTATTCATTTGTTGGTAGATGTGTATTTGTTGTTCATAATTTATGTTTTTACCTTTTTATTCTTCCTCTTCTTAAAGAATATCTTTCAGCATTTCATATAATATTGGTTTGGTGGTGATGAACTCCTTTAGCTTTTTCTTATCTGCGAAGCACTTTGTCTGATCTTCAATTCTGAATGATAGCTTTGCTGGATAGAGTAATCTTGGTTGTAGATTTTTGCTGTTCATCACTTTGAATATTTCTTGCCACTCCCGTCTGGCCTGCATCATTTCTGTTGAGAAATCCGCTGACAATCGTATGGGTGCTCCCTTATAGGTAACTAACTGTTTTTCTCTTGCTGCTTTTAATATTCTCTCTTTGTCTTTTGCTCTTGGCATTTTAATTATGATGTGCCTTGGTGTGGTCCTCTTAGGGTTCCTATATATTGGGGTTTGGTGCACTTCTTAGACTCCTAAGTCAATTTCTTTAATCAGGTGTGGGAAGTTTTCAGTCACTATTTCTTCAAATACGTTTTCATTGTCTTGGTCTCTCTCTTTTTCTGGCACCCCTATAATTCGGATGTTGGTATGCTTGAGATTGTCCCAGAGGCCCCTTACACTATCTTCAGTTTTTTGGATTCTTTTGTTTCTTGCTTTTTCAGCTGAGTGGATTTTCCCTCTTTGTATTTCAAATCTTTAACTTGGTTCTTGGGGTGCTCTAGAGTACTTTTAGGTCTTTGTATAATATTTTTTATTTCAGTCAGTGTATGCTTAATTTCTGGTTGGTCCTTTTTCATATCCTTGAGAGTCTTGTTCATATCCTTGTAGGTCTCGTTCATTTCCTTGTAAGACTCATTCATTTCCACGTTGGTCTTAATCATTTCCTTGCAGGTCTCGTTCATATCCTTGAGGGTCTCGTTCATTTCCTTGTAGGTCTTATTTCCTTATAGGTCTCGACTTTTTCTAGGAGCCTCTTGAAAAGCCTTATAACCGTGGTTTTGAACTCTATGTCTAGTCGTCTTTTTTCCTCCATTTCTTTCACACCTGATTTCTTTCCATATCTCTGCATAGTGGCTGCTTTATGTGGTAGATGTCCTCTAAGGGGCAGTGGCTCAGCCTCCCCAGTTACATGAGGTGGGTACTCTTACTGCAATCCTTTATGGGTTGTACAGTATTTTTTAATTTAAGCCCAGCTTGTTGTTGTTAGCCCTAAGAGGGTTTGGCCTCCAGGCCGATTGGCTGTGAAGGGAGACTGTGTTCAGGTTGGGCAGAGTCTCTGAGCTGAGCAGGCAGCCTCAGCGTCAGCTACGTCCTATGAGGCGCTTGCACGCGGGTCTCTGTTGGGTGGTAATTGTTGCAGGCACCTCCAAGAGAAAGCCGCTAGTCTCTACCCCTTGCCAGACAACTCTGCCTCTCCCCAAATGAGTCTGCACACCTAAAGTCTCGCCCAGGGTTGTAAAACAAAACAGTCCGGTGGTCTCCAGGACCAGGGGGCAAGTCGCCAGGGAGCAAGTCTCGCGTCTGTGCTGTCGCACACTTTACGCGTGCAAATTGCTTTTCCAAGCAACCTGGTTTCTCCTCAGACTAGGAGACCTCTGCCATGCCTGGCTTCCAGGGTGCATACCCTGGACCTTGGGCCTCGCCTGGCATTGGGTAATCCATGCAGTGGGACATCTATCTCTGCCCTCTCCGTTGGAGAAATCCAGCCGGGGTTGCTGCTGCCGGCCCTACAGCCCGTGTGCGCGGCCACGGCTCCTAACCTCTGTTTCCACGCGTATCTTCAAGGCTGCGCTCCGCCACTCTTCTGAGTCTCAGTGTCCCACCTTTACTTTTATTTGTGCAGTTTTCACTCAGCCAGCTGTCCGGTGATTCTGGGTGATGTTTGTTTTGTTGTTTTGTTGTAGTTTTTGAATTGTTGC